>VWZD01013570.1:13061-54085 GCA_013396695.1 Sakesphorus luctuosus
AGAGATTTGAGGTGTTGTGGATTTGTACAATTTAAACTTATAACTACCTACTGTAACCGTTATGCTGTATCAAAAATGTCCCATCCAATCTCACAGTAAAGATTTAAGAATTATCACATAGAAAAAATTGTCGATAGCTTAAGAATGGTATTTTCTTGCATGTAATGTTATTCAATGTTGATAGGTGGAAAAAATAGAATTCCTGTGATGGAACTTTGTGCAACATTATATTCGTTTCACAAGTTAAAATGAATGAACATAATTCATTATTTTTCTCTGTATTTTGTCTGTTTGTTGGGTTTTTTTGNAAATTATTTCTTTTAATAAAATAATTCATATGACTAAAACTTCTTTAAAACATTCATTGGGACAATAAACAAGAAATAGTTTACTCACCAACCTATGACTGAAATCTGGTAATTAAAAAAAAAGTCTGCAAAGAAATTATTTACCAGTTGTTTTATTAATTAATTTATTAGTAGCTGAATTCCGTAAACATACAAATGTCAATTTTTAGTGACATTCTCACTGTATGAAGTGGTTATTGAATGGGCATGCTGATAGTCAAGAAGCATTATTTTAAGATAATTTTATTTATAGTCACAAATGAACAAAACCACTCAGATTAAAAATACCATAAGAAAAAAATTCCAAGCTGATAAGTTAATCAAAGCAGAAATGAAGTCACCTGAACTCTTGTTCTATTGAAGCAAATTAATGCAAAACAAATATAGAAACTGTCCATCCCATCCTTATTAGCTGGAGGTGAAAGAAGACAGATGTACACTCCTTCTGTTTAAAGCAGGAAAGAAAGATTGGATAATACTGTCTTTATTATTGAGAAGATAGGTGAAAATTAATTATTTCTTGCCCTATGTCTTTGACAGCAGCTCAGATTAGGTCCTGTGGTCACTCAATTTGAGAATGTTTTCAGATGGAAGATTTTTCTCTGCATTCCACTTGCCTACATTTCTTTCTCAATATAGCTTGTTCACACTCACTCTATATTTTGTCAGCATAGTGGTAAATCTTCTTGAAACCAAAGTTACTGAGAGTTCTTGGCATACCATTCTCAAGCTTTGACCTTAGAATGAACCTTTAATAAAATCAAGTGCTTTAATCAAGATGAAGGATCCTTTCTCCCTTCCTTGTTCTTTGTCCATGATTGGAAACTCAGTCTATTTCCACATGACAGACATGGGCTACCTGAGGATCCCTCCAGATCAGTGCAGGTAAATGTAAATATAGCCTGAGAGACTACACAATTATTTCACAGCTCAGTAGCAGAGAAATGAAAGACAGCTGCATGAAAACTTTGGTCCATATGACGGATATTTATAGATGTAGAATCACATTCTATTAGATGCAAATCCATTGAAACTCCTTATGATTTTTTTCTACCATATAATCCCATGCAGATTTAATGAGATAAGAAAGATGTTTCAAGGACTTTCTGAATATTTTTTAAAAGCATTCTTCTATGAAAGTCTATGTAGAAAGTTTCAACACCTACTATTTCCTAATGCTGATTGAGAAAATCTTTGCTCATTAATGAAGTTGTGTCCCAGCATGGAATGTGTGAACACTTCAGTTCATAGATTTTGAAGCAAACTTTATCTATATCTATTACATTGTGCAAGGTAGAGATCTGAATTTTCTTCTATCTCATGAAATTGAGTCTTTCTAATCAGTAAGGCTGAAAATGTATTTTAGTAGAGTTGTTTTTGTATTATGTATTGTAAATAATCCATTCCCCTCTAGACTATACTACTAATCACTGATCTGTTACTCTTCAAGCTTTTGTTGTCAACAATATGTAGTTACAAAATACACAGAGGCTTTTATTTAGTTACCATCAGTGTAAGATGCTTTCTCTCTTAATAAAATGACCATCACAAGCAATCTGTAGAATATTGTTGGGGAGGTCACTGGTGCTGACTTTAGCTTAGAGTATCAATACAGATATATGTGTAAATTCCCAACATGTGAATCCTTGTGTCGCTACTGTTCAAAGACTCATGAGGCATTGGATAGAGAAGAGTTAGGGGTTTTGGGTTGGTGTTCATGGAGTTTTTTTGGTAGTGTGCGTAATTGATTGGCAACAAGTGAAATAAGATTATCTGATACAGGAACTGTTATAAAGCATTCTAATCAAAATGAGAAAATATAGTCTGGATATCTAACAGAGTTATGATTATTAAGGAAAATATAATTATTTTTTTAAAATCTATTTTTTCATCTTTGTTTGTTCATGTTCATACTTTCACTGAAAACTTCTTCACCTGGAGATATAGCAAGTTATTCCCCATGGAAATAAAAACTAACACAGTCATATCCTAACTATATTCATGTATAACTCTGCATGACTGTAATTCCTCTCCAGGAAATGCAATTCTGGTCATTTTTTACAGTCTCATCTTTATATGAACATACAGAAACTGCTGAGTATTTATGTCATGAAACAGTTAGTACCACTTGTAGGATATTTTGCCTTAAGCTTTGAAGCAGGAAGATGGCCATGAGAAGATTAAAAATAAAGGAGCTAATCTACATACCCTTTGTTGAATTATAAATAAATGGTAGTGTACATTTTAAATCTTTAATTTAAATAAAGTATATTAGAATGCAGCCTGTTTACAACTCTCCTGTTACTATCTTTTCATATAGCTTCCCAACTTTTTTTGATGAGGATGAAGAAGAGTTATTCAGGAGCCAATATTGTCCTCACATCCATAAAACTCTTCTTAAAAAGTCTATTTAGCTTAGCTTAAAACAAAGTAATTTTTACAATATTCATTGAATAAAGCACAGGGACAGCAAGCAGAGGAATATGAGCATTTATGGGCATAAGAAAGCTAACTGAATGACTCCCAAATTCCTTGGGGATGCCATGTTTAAACCAAGTTAGGAAAGAAAATGCAAACACTGAGTAGTTGATACTTCACTTCCTGAATTACAGGTGAATTTGCTGGCTTGGTCCTGAGATCTTACTGGCTCTTAGGTAAATAGATGTTCCTGTTCACATTGTCTCAAACACAGGGTTTTGGTATGCTTTGGTTATTCAGTATAAGGATTTGAGTGTTTCATTTTACCTCTAACTGAATGGTATAGGTGGTCAGTAGAATTTTTATTTGCATCTAGGAAACTGTCTAAAGACTATTCCTATAACCGTAGACCAAACATGTATATGTATTCATATATGTCCTAGTTCAGCAGCCAGGACCAGTTTATCACTGCATGGGTGTGACCAAATCTGTGTATCTACATCCACTGTGCCATTTCTCATGAACTGTTAACAATGGACCATTTACAGCAGCTGCCCAGGGCACATCTGACCCCTCAGGCAGCAAGCTGGGTGTTAAAGAAGCCTGTTAGATAGGAGCTGTGATAACTCTCCTCCGGGGAGTCGTTAGCACCTTCACATCCATCCTGAGGGGTCATGTCTGCAAATGGGCCATCAACAATTCCAAAAATACCACATGACTCAGAGAGTCAGATGACCTATTGTGGAACTCCCCACCCTGGGGGAGGTACTGGGTGTTCCCACCTGAACATGATGGTATATAATCTTGGGATTTGGAGACTTCTGGGACCACTACTACTTGTTAGATCCAGAGGAGGACCAGGACCTCAACAGGACTGTGACCACCACTCTTCACCAGACTGCAACCGCCATCTGCACCAACAGGTTTTTTCCTTTTCCTTTTCCTTTTCCTTTTCCTTTTCCTTTTCCTTTTCCTTTTCCTTTTCCTTTTCCTTTTCCTTTTCCTTTTCCTTTTCCTTTTNTATTTTTCTTTCCATACTGCAACATAAAGAACCACTCGTTTTATCAGGAGGAGGACCAGAACCTCAACAGGACTGTGATCACCACTCTTGACCAAACTGCAACTACCACTCTTGACCAGACTGCAACTACCACTCTTGACCAGACTGGAACCATTGTCTGCACCAACAGGTTTTTTTGGACTGGGGGGAGCCACGTGGGTCTCAGCACAGGGGCTAACAAACACCATTGTGTTTGTGCCACAGGGTGCTGGGTTATACTTCTGGGCTTTGTGGGTTAAAACCAATTTCTCTTTGTGCCATTGCATTTATTGTAATATTGTTATTAAATTGTAACTCTGATTTATAATCTCTTTTATGCTGGGTTTGTTTCTCCTGCCTGTTTACCTTTAAACTAGCACATTTGGACTCAGGGGAACCGTATGGGTCTCAGCACAGGGGCTATTGAACACCATTCTGTTTGTGCCCCTGGGTTCTGGGTTATACTTTTGGGGATTGTGGGTTAAAATCAATTTCTCTTTGTATCATTGCATTTGTTGTAATATTTTTATTAAATTGTTACTCTGACTTATAATCTCTTTTATGTTGGGTTCATTTCTCCTGCTGGTTTACCTTCAAACCAGCACAATATATATACACATACATGCATGTCTGTGTGTGTGTGTATGAATGCATATTTAATATCTATATATGTATGTATGATATCTAATTTTTGCAATGTATTTCTGAGAGAAATTGGACCATTAATGATTAACAACTCAAAGCATTTGCCCATTCATGGTGGCACCAGGGTGCTTTGTGGAAGCCGGGCTTTGAGGCCGGTATGGGAGTGTGGTCTTTAATCTGCTCATTTGCTGCTATTTTCCTCTGCACAGTTGTAAGACTCTCCTCACTTCACTTGAGAAAGGTCTGATGGGGCAGGACTGGCTCAGCTGCGTTGACATGAGAGGCAGCAGTTGTGTCATAAACCATGAACCCTTGAACTACCTCCAGACTAATTGCTGAGGCCTTTCACCAGAGGACTGAAAGTTCCCTCCCCACACACAGAGGAGGTACCAGGGCACTCACACTTGAACCTAAGTTTATATTAACCCATCGGACCTTGTGTTTCATGGGCTTGTTCCCCGACACCTGATCGATTAAGACCGTCACTTCAACCAATGGAACAATCAAGTCTCAGCGTAGATCCATGGGTGATGATTATGAACTCATCCTTTTTTTCCCTTGCTTCTCCCTTATACATTTTCTTCAGTGATAATTTTATGCTTTCATATTACCATATTACTATAGAGAATAATAACTAAAATGGCTATATACATGCTTTCCATTGTAAACAAATAGTTCTAAAATAAACCCTACATATACATATTTGCGAACACCGATCATTCAGTGTCATTTCACTCTAATCAGGCCCAAGGATTCTATTAACAAGAACCTGGGTTACTGTTGTCTTCAGGGATGGGTTGTAAGAACCTGTCACAGTAGAGGGAACACAGTAATGAACATCAACTTACCCTAGAAATAATGGCTGCCTGAATACACTTAGGAAAATCTCTAGTGTGAAAAAAATTGTTTCTTTAAAAGTTTGTATTCTTAATAAAAGCTATACAGTATTAAATTACAAGGTCAATTGAAAGCTCCAAAAGGGGTTTCTATTCACCATTTTTATCATTATAAGTTTACAATTCAAAACTAAGCTAGAATTAAGTATGGTTTGTACAGGTTTAATTAACTACAAGGCAAGGGCACTGGAAAGGTTAATTAATATCTACCTCCTATGACTGCAAGGAAACACTTTATAGTAAGCACTTCAAGAGGTTTTGTTTCTTATAAGAGCAATCAAGCATTTTATATTTAGTGCTTTGATATTATAAAAAAATAAAAGGAGAGCTTTTTCTGATTTACTTGAAAGCCTGATAATCATAAATATTACTTTGTCACTTGCCAGTAACATAAGGAACATAAAACTAAATTATTTGTAGTGTTTCAGCCAGAACTTTCCATACCTATGTTAGCTAGGCATTTGTCATATGTCAGCTAGGCATTGGTTGATCTTTTGAGTGATTTTTATGATGATTAAAGTAGGCTGGTGAGACAAAACCAAAATAGATTCCTTGGCACATTATCAGCAGGAAACAAAAGTGTATATCAAATACACAGCTTTTCATCTTTGAGCAGATTCATCCACAAAGGTGACTTCTTTCACAAAGAAAACCATAATTAACCAGATAATTATGTTGCTGGCTGACTTTCTGAATTAGCAGTAAAATGGCACTATATCTAAAAATTATTTCCCATGAACACATCAAAATAGTAGAAGGAAATTAACAAGAATAAAATATTTCCATCGTTTATTGACATGTTACTGACTACACAAAACATCTAAATGCCGAGTCAGTTGCAAGGATTCACTTAGCCTAATCAACACAATATTAAATTTGTTTTTTAATTTTTAATTTTATGAAGAACATCTGTTCTGTGGAAAGATGATTTTGCTAGATAAGGTGCTGATGATACATGACTCCAAAGTTGGATTTCTGTTTGACAATTTAAAATACTGCATCAAAATATGAAACCATATAATATAATTTAACACTGCTACAGTATATGAATTTATAGCTAAGTTGTCTAGATGGTCTTTCAAATCAATATGCCCAAGTTAGCACTTGGACTGTGGAATTCATTTGCTTTATTTAAATATTTTAACTTAGGATGACTTGTGTTATAGTGTTGCCTAATTATTGAGAATAAAATCAAAGAAACATCTACATTTGATCAGACAAGGTGGCATCCACATTTCCCTTTATCTTGTGCTCTAATTATTTGTGAATTTTCACATATTGGATTCAAGTTGAAAAGATAGTATTTTTATAAGAATCAGTCTAAAAGCATTTAGGGACTCTACTTCCACATTTCTATGCAAGGAAATTGTGATAAAACAATTATGGTGGTAAAGTCCTGGAACAGGTAGCCCAAAATGGTGTTAGATGTTTCATCTCTAAAAACCTTCAAGCTCAAATGGAACAGTGTTCTAAGCAACCTGATCTAGTTGGAGATGTCTCAGCTCATTCCAGGGAGCATGGTCCAGAGGACTTTTAAAGGTGCCTTCCAATCCAAACTACTGCATGATTCTGTGATCATACAGGAGAATCCATCTAGTTCAATTTACAAAGGTTTATCAGAAAGACGTTTTGTCAAGAGTATGAGTTGATAGAGCAATGCAGAAATAAATTGTGTTTGCAGGTATGTCAGCCTTTTGTTACCATTAAACAAAGATTCTCTCCCCCCCTCCATATTGCTTCCAATTAAATTTAATTCCTTTGACAATCTGTTACCTGTCATTCTGTGAGGCTGCTGCCACCCTATGATTCTTCTTTCCTTTTGTGTTTTTACTGTGTTTGTTTGTACAGAATCCCTTTCACATTGTCAGGTTGATGAGATATTTTGAGTGTGGTCTTTTCTGCTTAAGGACATGAATGTCGGAAATCAATGTGAAGTGCTGTGTGGGAATGAGGTAAAAAGTAACACTATTATAAAGCTGGCAGTTCTTTTCTCGATTATTCACATAGCATGGATTTTGTTTTCTTCTGCCTATAAAAACAAGTGCAGAGAGCCTTCAACCTAATATATGCCCTTTCTTTGAAAGGCAAGTCGAAACTGTGGTTGATAGTCTCATAAAAATTTCTAGTCTTAAGCTCAGCATGAAGTTATGCATGCTGAACCTAGTCTTATAATTGGAACTTAACCAAACCTATTAATTACATTTTAGTTTAATCCAGAATATTTTTCCTATTCTCATATTTTAATTTACTTTCCCTTCTTGCAGGAATAAAAATATCTATTAAAATGTTACATATATATATTGCTAAAAGTTATCACTTATTGCTGGAGCAAAAACAATTGTTTCAAAATATGCATAGAGTGAAAGATAAAGGGTTTTTTGTTGTATGATATAAAGCAAGATATATAAGTGTTTTAAGACAAATTGAAGAGTTAATATTAGCAATTCTAGACATGCCAAACTGAAAGCAATAAAGCAAGGCGGGGGGAGGGGGAAATGTCTTTCATTATTCTAAATGCATGATTTTAAATTCATTACCTTCCTCATAAAACAGAAGGAAAAAAGTAAAATAAATAGAAAAAAGAGAAGAAAATCAAATTCTTCAAAAAGTATTCTGTCTCCTGACTCTTTACTTTTAACTAATCACAGCATACTTTTTGCAGGTGCAATTTATGGCTTAAAAAGTTTTTTTTACTTTCATCTCATATTTGCAAACTTGAAGTACAGCTCTAACTACTTAAATATATAGCTCCTATTTGAGATTCAGCATATTTCTCAAAAAGGTCTGCTTAGATTTGCTCTAGAAGTTTGTGAATAATACAAATTGGCTTTGATGAGGAAAAAGAGGTGAAAATGGGCTACGGGAAAAGACAAGAAAAAGAAAGTGAAGTGGTAAGCAACATTGATTAGGAGTTATTACAAGCTAGTCTAAAAGTTTAAGAGAACAAAATATTCCCATGTATTGATGGACTTGCATTTACAGATTGTCTGAGAAATGCATTACGTTTCTTTGTACCATCTTACTGTTTTAATCCCAGCTCATGACTCTTGAAACCTTCTATTAGGCTTACTCCTACAACCCTACACTCCCCATTTATCCCTGAATTAATGAAAAACACTTCTTAAGTTACTGAAAGAAGTTCCGGTATCAATCCTTGTATTCAATAACACAGTATTAAAGGTGAGTAGAGCAAACAGAGGCAACTACCAGAAATCCAGCAGTTTTCAAAACAGCTCTCTCAGTAGCACACAAAGAGGCCCCACAAGGTATGCACTGAACTTTCTGAGACTGCAACAGAAGCAGAAGCAAATACTGGTGTACCAGAAGAATACTGTTATCAAAACTATAGGCCATAGGGAGGGAAGGTGTTTCCCTCTTGTGCTAGTCAGTCACTGGTGGGATGTGAACTCTGGTGTGAGCACGGAGATTCCAAGTTAAGGAGCTACAAGCAATGTTCGGCAAATTGCATACCATCTAGGGGGCTGAACAAGAGGTTTTTCACACAGACCTTGCAGAGACAAGAACTTGAGCCCCATGATGTAAAGAAGAAAGCATGAAAAGGAACTGAACGTCTCCATCCCATCATGGGGAAAGCTGGAAATTTGTTTTCTTGATCTGCAATTACAGAATAGATAAAGTGCTCTGGAAAGACAGAAAGAGGAAACAGATAATCANTTCCAATCCAAACTACTGCATGATTCTGTGATCATACAGGAGAATCCATCTAGTTCAATTTACAAAGGTTTATCAGAAAGACGTTTTGTCAAGAGTATGAGTTGATAGAGCAATGCAGAAATAAATTGTGTTTGCAGGTATGTCAGCCTTTTGTTACCATTAAACAAAGATTCTCTCCCCCCCTCCATATTGCTTCCAATTAAATTTAATTCCTTTGACAATCTGTTACCTGTCATTCTGTGAGGCTGCTGCCACCCTATGATTCTTCTTTCCTTTTGTGTTTTTACTGTGTTTGTTTGTACAGAATCCCTTTCACATTGTCAGGTTGATGAGATATTTTGAGTGTGGTCTTTTCTGCTTAAGGACATGAATGTCGGAAATCAATGTGAAGTGCTGTGTGGGAATGAGGTAAAAAGTAACACTATTATAAAGCTGGCAGTTCTTTTCTCGATTATTCACATAGCATGGATTTTGTTTTCTTCTGCCTATAAAAACAAGTGCAGAGAGCCTTCAACCTAATATATGCCCTTTCTTTGAAAGGCAAGTCGAAACTGTGGTTGATAGTCTCATAAAAATTTCTAGTCTTAAGCTCAGCATGAAGTTATGCATGCTGAACCTAGTCTTATAATTGGAACTTAACCAAACCTATTAATTACATTTTAGTTTAATCCAGAATATTTTTCCTATTCTCATATTTTAATTTACTTTCCCTTCTTG
Organism: Sakesphorus luctuosus; assembly: GCA_013396695.1. Classification (NCBI taxonomy): domain Eukaryota; kingdom Metazoa; phylum Chordata; class Aves; order Passeriformes; family Thamnophilidae; genus Sakesphorus; species Sakesphorus luctuosus. The sequence goes on from VWZD01013570.1 coordinate 22,799, forward strand.
CAGGAATAAAAATATCTATTAAAATGTTACATATATATATTGCTAAAAGTTATCACTTATTGCTGGAGCAAAAACAATTGTTTCAAAATATGCATAGAGTGAAAGATAAAGGGTTTTTTGTTGTATGATATAAAGCAAGATATATAAGTGTTTTAAGACAAATTGAAGAGTTAATATTAGCAATTCTAGACATGCCAAACTGAAAGCAATAAAGCAAGGCGGGGGGAGGGGGAAATGTCTTTCATTATTCTAAATGCATGATTTTAAATTCATTACCTTCCTCATAAAACAGAAGGAAAAAAGTAAAATAAATAGAAAAAAGAGAAGAAAATCAAATTCTTCAAAAAGTATTCTGTCTCCTGACTCTTTACTTTTAACTAATCACAGCATACTTTTTGCAGGTGCAATTTATGGCTTAAAAAGTTTTTTTTACTTTCATCTCATATTTGCAAACTTGAAGTACAGCTCTAACTACTTAAATATATAGCTCCTATTTGAGATTCAGCATATTTCTCAAAAAGGTCTGCTTAGATTTGCTCTAGAAGTTTGTGAATAATACAAATTGGCTTTGATGAGGAAAAAGAGGTGAAAATGGGCTACGGGAAAAGACAAGAAAAAGAAAGTGAAGTGGTAAGCAACATTGATTAGGAGTTATTACAAGCTAGTCTAAAAGTTTAAGAGAACAAAATATTCCCATGTATTGATGGACTTGCATTTACAGATTGTCTGAGAAATGCATTACGTTTCTTTGTACCATCTTACTGTTTTAATCCCAGCTCATGACTCTTGAAACCTTCTATTAGGCTTACTCCTACAACCCTACACTCCCCATTTATCCCTGAATTAATGAAAAACACTTCTTAAGTTACTGAAAGAAGTTCCGGTATCAATCCTTGTATTCAATAACACAGTATTAAAGGTGAGTAGAGCAAACAGAGGCAACTACCAGAAATCCAGCAGTTTTCAAAACAGCTCTCTCAGTAGCACACAAAGAGGCCCCACAAGGTATGCACTGAACTTTCTGAGACTGCAACAGAAGCAGAAGCAAATACTGGTGTACCAGAAGAATACTGTTATCAAAACTATAGGCCATAGGGAGGGAAGGTGTTTCCCTCTTGTGCTAGTCAGTCACTGGTGGGATGTGAACTCTGGTGTGAGCACGGAGATTCCAAGTTAAGGAGCTACAAGCAATGTTCGGCAAATTGCATACCATCTAGGGGGCTGAACAAGAGGTTTTTCACACAGACCTTGCAGAGACAAGAACTTGAGCCCCATGATGTAAAGAAGAAAGCATGAAAAGGAACTGAACGTCTCCATCCCATCATGGGGAAAGCTGGAAATTTGTTTTCTTGATCTGCAATTACAGAATAGATAAAGTGCTCTGGAAAGACAGAAAGAGGAAACAGATAATCAGCAAGGGCATTGCAGATGGATGAGCGTTAAACAACTGTCCTAAGAGAAAAAGCTCTGTCACAAGACATTAAGAACTCCCTTCTGTGGAGGATGGTGTCACTCATCTATGGACCAGGCTAGTTGCTGGCCAGGGTCTCAAATCCAAGAGTATTTTGAGAGATCTTATTTAATTCTCTAATACAACATGCTGTTCACTCAGTGGTTATCAATGATACTATGAAAGAAAACCTTAAAACACATCAAGAGTGCCTGTAGAGCTCTGGGTCCGAGGACAAGGGTATAGGGGTCAAGGTGAAGTTCTCCTCAGTCCTGTCAGTGAGAGAGAAGCCTAAGAAGTAGTCTAAGGAGCAAGGTGTTGGGAAAGACTCTTGGAATTCCAGCAATTAACTGAAGCTTAAACTATATAAAAGACGATTGAAAGAACTGAATGGATGTTTTCAGAAAAAGGAAATCTACATCAAGATTGAGGCCTACTGTTCAACAGTGCAGGAAACCCAGTGATGAAGAATACAAAGTGGTCAACATACTTGATGGCTTCTTTGCCTTTTCTTTTGACTATAAAACTTACTCTCAAGACTTTTCTAACACCGTTGTGTTTAGTGGGAATGAAATACTGCCCACATTGGAGGAAGATAAGGTTCAGGAGCATTTAGAACTGAATGTGCTTAAGCTCAGACAAAATACAGCAAGGGGTACTTCAGAAAGGGACTGATGATATTATGAGGTCTCTATCATCTTTGAAAGATCTTGATGATTAAAGGAGATATCTGATGACAGAAATATTACATTTAATTTCAGGAAAAAAAAAAGAGAATCTTGTGAACTGCAGAGTTATTATGATTAAAAGCTGAGAGACCTAGGTTTGTTGAGCCTTAAAAGGAGGAAATTAAAGAGACACTTCATTACTATATTCAGTTGCCTAATGGGAGCATATAAAGAAGTGGAGCTAGATTCTTCTTCCTGAGAGTGCATTGTTATAGGATCAAAGAAAACTGACACAAATCAGAACATAGGAAATCATGATTAAGGGGGGAAAAAAGGTATGTAAAAAAGCTAAAAAAGTTATCTAAGAGGTTTTGAAATTTCAGAGGTGTACAAGGCTTGACTGGAAAGGTACCTGAGCAATCTGATCTAGTTCAGCCTGTTCTGAGTGGGAGTTTGGACTTGATGACCTCTGACCTCTGCAGGTTCCTTCCAACCTAAAGCATTCTATGTTTTTACAACTGAATACATTATTCAGTTTTCTCCCTTGTTTACATATTCTAATTCTAACAGAACTTTTGACAGAAAAACCTGAAATAATGAAACCTGAAATAATTTCAATTCTGTAAATTTATGGTCCAAATCCTTTTCATCTTTATATAAGTAAAAAAATCTCCCTTTAGTCACAAAAAATATTGAAAAGACCAACAGATTTTGCTACGAGCTCATTGTGGCAACATCAAAATAAGTGCTTTTAATTTCTATATCGAGGTTTTCTTTTATTTCAAATATATTCTTTTAGCCATAAGGTTTTATGGCAAGAAATTTTGCTATGTGAAAGCATGAAGATCAAGAACTTTACTGGATTACAAGATTTATATTTGTTAAAATTCACATCTGGTTTTGATATGAGCAAATAAAAACTTTATGTTTTCATAAAAATGGAATTTAAATTACTGAACAAGGAATGTTACGATAATTATATGAAAAAAATACATAATTTGCCTTTTCGCTTTTCTGAGAATACTGACGTGGCATTACCAAACTACTAGTTGCTAACAAGTGGTAATTCACATTAAGTAGTTACAACACAATTAGCATATCCAAATGATTTGGTTATTGTATTAGAGTACATAGTATCCTTGCAGTTCTTTACTCCCTCTTTTTTTTTTTTTTTTCCTTTGGCTTTGTAAGTACATGCTGTTTTTACTTCAAAGCACTTGGTAAAAAGGTGATAACCATTGCCAGTTTTAGGGAAACTCTTTCAACATAAATATTCAACTTAAACTGTGCACTTCAACTTAATACTTCTACAAGGAAACATTTGTCAGAGGAAAGCCACTTCACAAGAATGTTTAACTTATACCCAATGATTCTTTGAGAGTTTCTTTAATGTGAGAGAATAAGTAGAAGTATAGTAAATGAAGCTTATGAAATCTTCCAGAGAAAGAAAATGTTTTTACACTCTTTAAAAGACATGAAAATAAAATTTTAACAAATTTAACTGGGGGTGTAAAAGTATCTAGCACTTGATTATATCTTTAGAATGGTTATGCTAATGATAGTTATGGCTACACCTTGATAAATTTAGCAAGAATTCAGCCTTAGATCATGTGCAGTGCTCACTGCATCCTGACAGATATCTATTAAGAATTTATGATTTTTTTTATTTTAAATTTCAATGCATGAGCACATGGAATGATTCCACCTACAGCTCTCTTAGAATTTGACTCTTGTTGATTTCTATTTACTTTATTTCTGAAGTACTTTTTGACAAGATTTTAAAAGAGTTTTAAAATCTTCCAGTATGAAAAGTTCAAAATAAATTCATATATTACTTCTTGAGATTAGAACATAATATTTGTTCTTAAGGAACCAGTGGCTTGGGAAAATGTGACAGCTTTCAACAATGACAGTTCACGCTCAGTTTTGAAGTGACAGAGAAGTGATTAATCACATTATTCTCTCAGTCTTTTCCCTCTGTCTTGTATTCTTCATCCATCAAAACATCATCTTAGTAAAGGTTCTGAAAAAAATACCAGCACAGTGGTTCTGTTTTGTAGCAGTCTTCCTCTTCAGTTCTCTCTTGAGAGTCATGCTGGCCTGTGCCTAAGCTCAAAGGAACATCCTTGTCTTTTGTTCAACATACATCTCTGAAGCTCACCTTCATTTCTTTGGTACCTAGAAGCAGGCCACAAGCAGCTAATCTCTATGAGAACTGGAGTCCTCCTCTATTTATAAGTTACTGAGACTGGAACATACTTTCCTGAGAGCCATGGAATAGAATTCATAAAAGAATTCTAGGCCATGACCTACTTGATAATGCAAAACTAAGATGCATTCTGTCTTCTTAACTCACTCAACTTTTCCAGGAAAGCATAGAAGTCCACCTCCATAGTAATTTTCTGGAATTTTTATTTATTTTTCATTATTTTAAGGCTCCAAGTGTGAAATATAGAAGTTTAAGCTAATATGACATTTTAACTGGCAAAATATTTAACATAAATATATTTTCTTAATGATATGCTATTGAGCCTTGTCCAAGACACCAAATAATATTTTAGCTGTGCATATTTTCTAATGACTCTCTTTTTCTTTGAATGTTACAAAAACCTAGATTTAATAATCAGTTGCAACCTTAGTGTTGCTATGTGAAGGTTTGATTGATTGAAGTTTCCCCTTACTGTGACAAATAAATTAAATAAGCTTTGTGTCCTTATAACACAAGATGTACAATCACTCTAAGGGACAAATCTTTTACGAAAAGATGCATGATCATTTTAGCTTGTTATACAACTGTTTCTTCATCAGTCAAGACACATCTGAGGGCAAAAAATGGTACAAGTTTCTCATGATTTAACCCCAGGTGGCAACTAAGCACCACACAGCTGCTCACTCATTTCCAACTCCCCTCGCCACCCACTCCAGCTCTGTTGGGATGGGGAGGACAATCAGGAAAAAACCCCAACAACAACAATAACAACAGCAAAAAGCAGAAAACCCATAGGTTGAGATAAGACCGGTTTAATAACTGAAAGTAATTAAAAAAAAAAAGTAGAGAAAGGAATAAAACCAAAGGAAAACAAGTGATGCATAATGCATAATACAATTGTTCAGTACCCACTGACTTATACCTAGCCTGGCCTTGAGCAGAAATCAGCCTCTCATGGCCCACTCCCCCCAGTTTACCTACTGGGTGCAATTTTCTATATATATTTTTTGCAGTTTAATTATTTAATGTACTGTGATTGCTGCCGCTGTCCAGCTGAAGTTAAACTGGCATCTCACACACTCATATGAAGAAGAATAGATTCAAAGCCAACTCCTGTTATCATATTATGATGTCTATCCTATGCTTCTTTAAAATTCATGGTAGTATTGTGCTCTGGAAGACATTAGCCACCAAAAGGGCCAAAGACATACAGTAACAAGCAAACACAAGAGTCATGGAGCACTGTAACATTTTGAGCTGCTAGTTGTACATGTAAATATTAGAATAAATGGCAGGTAAATTGGGAAAATCACTGGGAAATAAATTAACAAGTGTGGGTGCAAAAAAAGAGAAAAAATAAACAAGGGAGTTCTACAAAAAATGAGCCTCAGACTGCACTGAATTGAGTTCTGAGGGAAAAAAAAGTACTTTTCCTTAATAAGGAATAAAAGTAATAGGTAAAGGGGAGACTCAGTCATTAGAGAACTTGAAATAAAAATAACAGGGAGACCAGTGAAAATGGAGACCTATATCACTTTTGAGTAACTGAGCATAGAATTTATTTTTTTTTTAACCCTGAGGGACTGATGGCTTTAATTGTTTATCACTGACTATTTGACAAGTGGAAAAAGGAAAGAAGGAATATGGAGGGAGCTGGGCTGCCAAGTGTTGCATGTCTTGTTCTTGCCTATATTACAGAAATAATGGCTTTTGCATTATGCCAAGATCTAGGTGCTGTTGCTCCAAATCTTACAAAGGGTATTTATATTTAAATGCTGTCTTTATCCCCACATAAATATGATATTATTTATGTCAGAAATATAATTTCTTATTACATGTTCTCTTTCTAAAAAGGAAGGTTGAGGAATACAGTTTCCTAAACTGTGTAGCATACTACTGAAAACCATGATAAGCAATTTAAAAACATCAATTTTGGCCACTATTTTACCCCTACTTAGTTTATTATTCTATAATAATTTCATCTTTTTAATCCAGACATGAAACCATTGTAACAAGTACCATGTAACATCCTGAGATTATTTCAGATTTGGCAAGGACTTCTCAAACTCTCTTCGATCTCAGGCATCTTAGACTTATTCAAAGCCATATAATTATTAGTATCAGATTGTAACAAAATTGTCTGAACTTGGTTATGATATGCAATAGTAAAATGGTTTGTTTCATAAATGTAACAAACCTCAGGTGACTTTTCTTAAGCAGGTCTCAAGGTGGTATGAAGCTTCTTAAAAGTAGTTACAAACTTGTGTATGCACACCAGTTTTTTTTCTCAGTCTTCCCATAAGCAAAGTGTAACCTCAGAGATGGGTCTTTATGAATTATCCCCTAAGTCACTGACCTCCTACTAAACCTTGAAACAAGTCAATAAACACCTGAAGACTGAATCCAAAGTAAATACCTGGTATTCTTCTCTATGGGTGAATGCTCCCCTGAAGTGGTATTGATAATATAATTAATTCTTGTCTTTCTGCATGAGATATCACTAAGAGCACTGACTCAGTGACACATCAGACATAATATCAGTAGTGGAAATTGAAGAATTAAGTCACCCTTTTGACACTGATAATTTAAATCCTAAAGGATTATCTATCAGGAAAAAAAATATGATAGTAATGTCAGGCAAAATATGTAATCTTCACAACCAAATCTATTTGATTGTGTAAAATTTTGCCTATTTGATATTGTAGAATATATGGAAAGTTTGTATTCAGGATACAGAAAACATACTGTTGTTGACAATTTTCCTGTCCAACATCTTACAGGTTTCTACTCCCTGTTTTCCTTGAAATTGCCTGAGCTGAGACTTGACATTAAAAGTAATAAATCATGTAAGATTACTTGTCAGGTGGGTTTCTATAAATTAAGATTTATTCATTCATTCATTCATATAAATATATATATATTTTCTCCCATTTACTAACCAAACCCCAACAAAATGGAAGAGAGGATTGGAGACATAGTTCTTACCTAGAACAACAGTTCCACTCTTCACTATTGTCTGTGCATATTGAGTTTCTATTCTGCACTAAAAAAAATTAATTTTCTAAATTTTTCATCAGCTCCCAATCTGAACACTCCTCAGTTGGCTTTCTAGTGTTCCTTGGGTAAATTAGCCATCTTCTCCTGGGCTAACCACCAACACAGTCCAACCATTTCTGAACAGAGAAACATTGTATTTTGCAACTACAGACACACAAACAAGACAATTTCTTAGTCTCCCTGTAACACATTTTGGGGAGACCAAACTAAATTCTCACAACCCCCCCCATAAATATGGTGAATTTTTGTCCTTCCTTGTTCATCAACATGATGAAGGTCCCTGGAAATGGCGGCCATACAGAGCAGACTTCATATGGCTAAAGTTTGGCATTTTTATGGCTAAAATTTGGTATTTTTATTTAGTTTAGCTTATTTGGTATGTCCCCAGATGCAGCCAGTGGGTTTTCATGACTCAAATTATTTATTTTGGAAGTTCAAACTATTCCAATCAAACAGAAAATTTTTTAACAATGTGTTTAAAGGGAAAAAAAAAGGGGATGGGGGGAGAGGTAGATCACAAGAATATCACAGGAATATCAAACATTGTCTTTATTTTTCTAATTAACAATTTAATATTTTAATTTTTAAAATGAAATATGACATACATTTTCATAGCATATTTTAGAGTAAAATGGCTGTTGTACAACCTAAAAGTAAAATGAAACATCTAATTTAAATCTAGGACAAACTTACATTTTACAGCATTTGGGGGTAGTTAGTTTAGAGTTTGACTCTAAAGAAAAATAATGAACACACTTTTAGAAAAAAAATGTTTGTACCTCCACAGCTTTAATGTAATTCATAACATCAGGTTAGTGTGTTTCACTGAAAATTAAACAGTAGTTTTTCATTTCCAGTATCACAGTGACCAGAAGGAAACTCCAAGAATGCTTCATTCATTTTGAAATATAAAGATGCATATCACCGAGGAAACAGAAATAATGGCTGTGGCTGAGACTAACAGAATAGTATAAAAAAGCATAACATTTCTGTTGATCAGCACAGTTCAACAATGATATGTCAGTGTCAGAAAAAGATAAGTATGAGGGACTGAGATAATTAAAACTGATAAGATGACAGTTACACTCCACTGCAGTCATTGTTTTATTTGAGAAGATAATTCCTACTTTTTAATTAAAAGTTTACTAAATGTGTAGAGATAGTCAATTCCTACAAGAGACAGATTATTTTCTGTTTCACGTACTGAAATGGTGTGTTACTTTTATTCAAATTTTGACAGCAATTTTTGAAATTTTTCCTTAGCATGTAACTTACTGGCAGAGGATTGCAGGCTATGAGTATCTAAGATTGAAATATTCATCAAATAGATAAATATGATGATATAGAAAGGAAGAATTATTTGATTTGATTAATTTGATTGCTATATATTTAACCAGACACCAGAAAAGAAATATGATAACCAGAAGTATGATCTCTGAAATCATTCTACTTGAATAACAAACTGAGACTTTTGCACATCTATCAGATGTTCTTGATGTCTTCCTAAACAAAAAATGAACTATTTTGACTTTATTGGTCTTTCAGAATCCATAGCTACAGCCACTGACATTTGCATATTTCTGGGTATTTGAAGTTGTCAATAAAAAAAGCTAATTATGTGAAATGTTATCCTATAAAGAACAGATATAAAATAAGACTTATCCCAGAAAATGCATCCTAGTGATTCAAAATTCAGAGAGTATTTCACTTATCATAATCATATATTTTATTTGACTATTTTTTAAATAACTTGAAGTGGGCAATAACTATCTAAAACAAGTTGTATATTCTATGAACATCCCTTAAGTTTTTCTGAGAGACACATGTTGACAATTTGTTCCATACCTATTGCACCTAAGAATTTTTGATTTCTGTTACCTCTGGTCTGTTACAATCAGGAAAAAACAAACAAACAAACAAACAAAAACTCCTCCTCTACATAGAACATCTGTTTAATTTTTTTTTTTTTTTGCTTATTTTAATGTCTACCCTGAAGTAAAAAGTAAGATTCAGCAAATGATGGATTCCCCAACTGTAAAGAGGAAAATAATTTCATAGCTCCTTGAAGAAAAATATGGTCATCAGTACAAATAAGGTAAATGCTAAAGCTACTTGTCAGCATAACAACTTAAACCTATACACACTGTAGTAGTTTTGGCTCTAGTCAGTACAGGTCCCCATTTAGGCCTCAGTTTTCAGCAGGCCTCAAAGGACATGACGCAGATTAGAGGGGACAGGTATCATCTGACTTAAGCAGCCAAAGAAGTATTTCATATCATTTGACATCATTAAGAAGGGTCGAGGAGTATAACAAGCCAGGGGGGAGGAGTTTCTGTCTTTTCGGTCCATGCTTCAGAGCAGGAGGGTTCCTACTCCCTGACTGCTGATATCAGGCCCTGCTGCCGGTCTGCATGGCTGTTTACCTGGGGAAGTGAGCATATTCCTATTAATTCCTTTTTCCCTCTTGCTGGGAGGTTTCCTTTAAAGAAGAGGTTTAGTTAGTTCAGAATTCTGCTTGTTAGCTGGGGTGACCTCGGTGAGCCTGTTGTTGTTTCCTGTCACTATGTGCTATTTCATATTTAGTGTTAAGCTTTCCACTTCTCTATATAAATATAAAAACTTCACCATGTCCAAAGCCTCATTTCTGTTTTTTTCCCTCACTCTCCTTCTCTGAGAGTGGACCTTTTGACTGGGTACCAGGCAGTTGGCATTTTGCCAGCTTAAACTATAACACATACCAATGGAAATACAACTTTTACTCCTGCTGAAGAAACTTAATTTTAGTTTTTTTCCTCAACCAAAGAAGAAAAAAGAAGTGACACGTCAGAATGGGAGAGATAATTTGAGCTAAATTTTGGAGGAGGATATTGACTATTGAAGCTGAGAATTCCAGACAAAGGGAAGCAGAAAAGAATTATGCAGTTGCATAACAAAAATAAGTCATCTTTTTATGAGCCTAACCGTATCTATATTACTTCTACATGGAATCAGTGGAGTAGTGGTCCAGACAGGTCAGCAGAAATATTAAATGGTTAATTCTTCACCCTGTGTAACCCAGTGGTTACATAGTTGGGAATCTGACCCCATCTTTTGCTTACTGTAGAGAACATTTGCAAGAGTGTCCAAATGTATAGGTTTCAAAATATTCTGGGAAAATTTTGTTTGGGTGGCATTTGTTCAATTGTTCAATCTGAGATTAGAGAAATAGTTTAATTTTTAAATTAAGTTCTCCTCTTTTCTGAAAGCCCAGCTCAAGTTTCATACTAATTGCATTATGGAAGATACTTGAGGCCTTTCTGTGCATGGTTTGTGCTTTGGTTTTGTTTGTTTGTCTATTTGTTTTCAGAAAGATGTTAATGCTAGAATAAAAATTACTCCAAAATCTTCATTTTGAAAGTTACTAAACTCATTTATTATTTTAGTCAGGAAAGGAAGTTGAAATTACTTTTAAATTGCAGTATCAGTAGTTGTGTAATATTTTTAGTAAAGCTTACATGGTTTGCTTTGCAAAGTTTTATTAACATAATATAAAAAAGCCAAACACTAAATATGGTGTCGGTTTTTTTTTCCTTGATTATAACTTTTCATACTCTGTCATCAACTGAGAATAAAATTATGCTCTCATACTGACAGTCACATCTGTCTTCTTAATGAAAGAAACTATGGAAACCTTTCAAGTTTTCTTATTTGAGTTAGAAAAACAAAGGAGAATGATAGATGCTCCATATAACACTGAGCGATTATATGATTTTTTTTAAAAGCTTCCATCACATGAAAATAATTTTGCAAGATGAACTGTGAAGTTGTGACAGTGCATTTCAAATTAATTCTGATGTATGAAAAATGTAATTACACTTTCCCCCCCTTCCCCCCAAAGTAACAATATATTTTAAAAGAAATAAAATAGGAAAAAATTTCAGTGTTAGAAACCATTGCAGTAAGGCCATATTGAAAAACCCAGCAGCTCTATCCCAAGCAGTGAGGGGTTAATGAAGGGAAACCCTGATCCACAGTTCATTCAAAACAATGAGAATGTTCCCACATTCTTTATTTGTATTCAATGTGAAACATTTTAAATATCTATCAGATTTCTGTCTGTATAAATATTGAATATTAAAATAAAGTTGCCTTTACACTTATTGCAACTGTAATGAATTAGAAAGTGTTGGCTTTCAAAGTTAATTTCATATTTAATGTCATTCATATTTAGGACTGCAGTGTTATATACACTGCCATATAATTTCTATGTTGTGCTGCCTTTTCTGAATCAGGAAACAGGGCATACAGCCAATGAACTGTGAATAAATAAAAACTATATACATGAACTCGGCATTAAGAAGCTGTAACTGGATCAATTTTTTAGGAAAGAAAAGAAAATGCAGAGTAAATTTCATGAGGAAATCCATACTCATTCGTGTTCCAAATAAAACTTTACATAGACTCTATTTCATCTGTTACTATTTTGGGAGTGTTCTGCTAGTAGATTGCTTGTTCTGGCACAAATTATTGCTGAATACACACTGTCCGAGCTCTGGATGTGAGCAGAGCATCCAAAGAATCTTATATGTTGGATCTATAATCCTAATATTATTTTGAACTGTACAAAACCCATTTAATTATAAAGTGAAGAATTGTGGTGCTAAATATTTCAATATCATAAACCAAATTGTTGTGAACTACACAAATTTTCTTTTGATTTCTATTGTTTCAGCATCTCTAACAAAATACATGTCTCATGAAGTGAAAGTGTTAAAATTACCAACATCTTACACATTATCTCTTTCTTTGCAGTTCATAATATATTTTTGAAAACTATTTCTAGGGAGGAATACAGATAACAGAAGGCTGAGCAGATGGTCATTTCCAACTTTATAGTTCCAGAAAAAGCAAGGACCCTCATTGCTGCTGACATCTCAAGTTGATGCAAGAAGATGCCTACTATGTCAGACAAAAAAATGTAACAAATAGTCAGACCCATGACCAGGCAGCTTGGCACTTGCTGACAGCAGTTTGTGTGTGTGTTGAAATCAGGAGAAAAAATAGACCTAAACCGTATGACTGATAAAAATCTGTTCATTTACTTTCCTTTTTATCTCTTTTTTTTAAAATTTCTGCATAAATGAACAAAACCACTCCAAATATGCTTTTATTTAACAGAGAAAAAGAGAGAAACATATTACAACCCAAAATTGACATCGTCACTCATATTTGTAGATCTGAGTTTGTAATAGAAGTGTTGCTCAGAAGGTATTTCTTTAATATTCCAAGTTAAAGTTCTGTCCGTTGCTTACCGTAAACACAACAGAGTGTAAAACTATATCATATTTTCAATAATTTTTTAAGTAATTCCTCAGTATCTAGTATTTAAGAGACAGTACTGCATTTCTCCCTTACAGGTGAGGATTTTGTTTTATGCTGAAACAAGAGATCCCACCATCCTACGCAACTACAACTTGACATGATAACACATTAACATAGCTAGGATGATATTATTTCCTCTCTTTCCTACTGAAACATAATAAAAGTTTTACTAGTACCACAATGAATACATGACAAGCAGGATGTCACCTAATCGACTTTCCTACTAACTACTTTCTTAGACATTCTCAGAAACTATTACAGAAGTGATAGCTTCTCCCTCACTTAAAGCATTAACATAAATTAGATTATCATTGACTAAACACATTCACATTTGCATAGATTTCTAACCAAAGTGTTCTGGATTCTTATCCAGTCTAACAGAAATTGACATAATTCCCAATTCTAGGAAAGTACCTTAATCAACTGAACACTGGTAATGAGAATACTTGTTTTGCTACTCTCACAACAGACCTAGAAAGATCATATTGGGAATGGATGGCAGCTGTTCAGGGGTTTGACTCAATGGATTGGAGCACATGGAGAAAGAAGACATAAAGTCCTTTATTTTCATCAGTTTATTTTTTTAGGCTCCCCCAAATGTATGCTTAGTCAAAGGAACTGAACCTGAAACATCTCATCAGTTCTTTTCCCTTGGAAAAGTTTAGGCATGTCTGGAAGAACAAAGCTAAGCTATGAGTCTGACCTTCTCTCTCATCAGTTTACTAGACTAGTTATTTTGAAGGGTGAAGTCAGAAGCTACTCCTGTTCCCTGACAAAGTTTCAGCTCTTTTTTTTTTTTTTTGAGTTTTTTTTAATTGTAATTGAAACTCTGAGAGATTCTGACATTACCTTGATTTGTCTGATTCTCATCTTTGTACTAGTTCTAAAACTGACATATATAAACAATGTTTATTTCTCCATGGGAACATGTTGTCCTTTCTATTACATAAAGCCTGAGACAGGTGATGTTTACACAATTTTCAAAAGTATTCAGGAAATATATTTGAAACAGGAGTATCACCCATATAAGCACAGAACTCAGAGAGAGTACCTGTCCTCTGCTGTATAAATTCCTGTTGTAAGTTTACTGAAGGTCAGCACTTGTTACTGTCCAATTTAAAGATTATTCTTGAATCTCATTGCAGAAATTGCTAGAAAATTTCTCATTTCAATCCTAAGTTTATTCACCCAGTTTTTATCTGCATGTCTTAAAACATACTACAAGGTTTTTACATAACAATCAGATTCCACTTCCTCTGCAAAACGCACAGTATTATTAAGTAGCAGGATAAAAAGGTTTATTAATTGCTTTGCTCCTTTATCGTGTTTGAACCACAGATAAGTAAATGTTTATTCATTTCCCTTGTGTAAGTAGTTTACATTGCTAAATTCATGTAAAACATCAGTATAATATTTTTAGTCTTAGCATACTAATACAGAAATATTGCTGGAGATCAAATTGAGTTTCACTTGCAGTTTGGTTGCTTGACTAAATCTTATACGCTATACAAATTATATTGCTATTTACTAATTAAAACTCATAAATTATAATTTCAAGTGAGATTTTAACCTGAGTTGTAACTGAAATAATTGCGTATTTTGTAAGGGAGTCCTTCACTAAGGGTAGAAAAGAATAGTTACAAGTTTTAAGAAATACTAGTTCTCTATGAACTATAATAACTAAAATGTCATTACACTCATGAAATGCTATTATGATTATTATTTACTATCTTTTTTGTAACTAAGTAAACCAGAATGGGCATTTCTAGCAGAAGCATTTTCACTTTTGTATGAAACGCCACTAGACAGACGGATACAATGTTAGCAAAGATGGATAAATCAGCAGACCCAGAAGCTATGTGACATGCTTATAGACCGAAGAAATTGGCATATGGGAGTAAAGCTGAGGGAAATATTTCTAGTCACATGCTTCAGTAACCCAACTCAGTGAGCCAGATTAAAAATATCTGCTAATGGTGCAACTAATTGACATTGATTCACAAGTATATATTGATGGTATAATGAAGGTACAGAGGTACATAAGTCAATGCTTAGGTACAGAGGGTGAGTAGACTGATAAAATTCTTTTTTCTTTTTTCTTTTTTTTTTTTTTTTTTTTTTTGCTTACTATGTTAAACTAAGCAAGTTATTTTGAGGACTTTTCATTTTGATTTTGAAATTTTAATCCCAAAAAAAGTTTTGAGTACCACATTCTGAGCTTTGATTATGTTGGTATTTTAAAAACCTTATTTAATTATCTTGTGCAATTACAGATAGATTGGAGGTACAGATTACATGAGGAACAAAAGAAGGAAAAAACGCCTTGTTTATTTGTTTGTTTGACTCTGTGATTTTTGGGAATTATATTTATATTTTCTATTTAGAAAATTAGTGTCATCAATTTGGAATATTTCATCATAAAATATTTAATCAACTTATGCTACTCTATAATCCATTTTAGTCAAATTATGGTACTCCATAAAAGGCTGAGAAATTGGTTCCCTTGGAAATTTCTTGCAAAAGAAGCTTCTTAAAAAAGGGAGGTCCATGTTCACCATCTTTTTATTTTGACAAGAAATAGTTTGCAGAACTGGAATTTTCTAAATTCAGCCTGACACACATCACTTAATATTCCTCAAAAACAGGACTTTATTTCAATCATAGCTGGGAGTCTATACTTTTCTGTGTTAGTTTCATCTAGATGCATCTTGTTTAAAACCAGGCAGTCTTAATGAAAAAAAATTTAAAAAAAAGGTAATTAAAGCAGAGGGAAGGTCAACAATTAGCTAACAGTGTGAAACAAAAGATTACAAGTGAAATAATTATAAATGCATCCTAGCATATGTTCAGCTGTAGGAATCATTCCTAGCATTTTAATAATTTTTGCTTTCAAATATTTAATGATCTGTTGATGATATGACCCTAGTGATGAAGGTTGAAAAAATACTGCTTGGGGAGTTTTCTATGTTCTAAATATCTCTTATCACAACTCATATCCCTGTCTTACCTTTATAATAGGTATTTATTATACATAAAATTACAGTTTGTAGCCCTATCAGGAGTTTTATTTCATTGACAGTGATTTTCCATTTTGGCTTTGAAAATAACGAGTCATTAATATACAAACTGCTGGCTCTTATTTTCTACTTTGAACAGTTGTTTTTTTTTCTAGATACTTTCCAATTTCATATTGGACATACACATGTTGTTTAGGCTGATTAGTGTTGGCAGAATACTGGCTTTGCAATAGAGACTATTCCTTAACAGGTGAACAAATCATCTACTAACAGCATTGTCTAAGCTATGTGAACTTATTCTCATAGCCTTTGCTATGATTCCTGTATCACAACCCTGTGACTATCAAGGCATGGATGTTACCAGCAAAGTGTCTGAAGATACGTTAAATATATCATAAATTTATGATTCTTGTGAGTTTTTCAGAAGTCAAATTCAGCCACTCCTCACACTTCAGTGTCATCTGCAAACTTTCTGAGGATTATCATCCTGACCATTAATAAAGATAATTCAGGTATTTATATACATTGATATCACCCTCCTCCAAGACTTTTCTTTAGGATAAACAGTATCAACACCCTCAGCCTTCACTTGTCTTTGTGAGTCCAGGTGCGATCTCACCAGTGCTGAGTTAAGGGCCTGATACACCAGATTGACGTGCTAGTGTCTTGGACTTGAAAGTGAAATGATAACAATGAGCCAAGTCTTGTCTGCTGAAATTGTTGATAATCAAATCAAAATTCAGCTCAATCTCAAGCAGCAATTCAAGCATTGCCTACAGTTAGAGTCAGTTACATTTTCTAGATACTTCCAATTTGACCTTTAAGTCTTGCAAACACTGTACTTTTGGTGTCCAAGCACTCCCAGATGTGTGATTTTCAAGACGAAAACATTTGTCTTCCTTGACTCCACTTTAGACACATAGATTGTACTGAGCACTGTTGTCCTTGGATTCAGCACTAAGGGAGTAACAGCCAGTTTTTCTGTAAGAGAATGGCAATTTGAACTGAATCTAGACCTTTGTTGGAATTGATGAGTCTTCCACTTCTGGTTCCTTGATAACCCACCCTCAATAATTGACATAAAGGGTGTTGCAAGTCAACTCTAAATCAGGAGTTCAGAATATCTTAAGGGCAGTAACACAAGTGAAATATGAGTAAAATTCATGTCAACAGAATAAAGAAGGGTAAAAAGCGACATTTCCTTTTTGGCCCAAATATTGAATTAGCATATAGGAACACAAAAATGAAAGAAAAACCCATATCTTTATATTTGCAAATACAAGATCTATTGATGATTGATTCAAATGGAACTGGAGTAAGACTCTATTTTGTATAACCACTAAGAGAAATTTGACATATAATCTCTGATGTCATTTTCCCTGTCATATTATAGAATGAAAGTGCTTTAAGTAGCATCCAAGAAAAACCTAACTATAATGAATACTGTTATTCTTGGTAAATCACATGCACACAAAGCTGTACCTGAAAATGAAATGGAATTGTCTGAGCCAGTTACAGTCTTTGGATATCATATAGCTTTTGATTGATAATTATGCACTATTTCAGTTATTTGATTTTCAAAAGTTTCTGAAGTAATGGGAAATTATGTCATTTATCTGGATATTTTGAATCTCCTTTACAATATACAGAAAAGCAAGTTTCTGTCAGAAAATTTTATAGGTTCCTAAGTAAATTACAGAAGGTGTGGTATTTATTAAGTTCTAAAACACTTCATCTCTTTGATGACACTCATCATTCCCTCCATAAATGAACAAATTTACTGAGTTTCCGGTTTATAATGACTATTTAACAGTTATGTTAAGAAAATATGTTAGTTATTAACAATGAAAAATTTGACAAATACACATTTACTGAAAAGGTCATTGAATAGGATATATCTGTATGGGAAGGATGTAAGTTAATTTCCCATGTTAAGTATTTGGGTCATTACAGACTAATATTTTCCATAGGTGTGACAAACTAGTAGACTGTTATTATTAGAGAGAAATAATGAATGAGAATTTTTAACCACTATGAACTAGACATTTGTGCTTGCATTCTAGATCCTTGCAAAGTTAGTGAAAGCTTAGATTTGTCTTGAAAATTCAGGGACAAATAAGGAAGAGATTTTCCAGTATTTATGATGACCTAATGGTCCAATATAATCTAATATGGATATAACTATGACCTAAGTTCTCAGAGTATAAAAAAGCAAGAATAAATTTTTTCTCTTTTGAAATCTTTCCAGTTTCTTAAACAGTCAAGATTCTTGAATTTCAAAGTGTCCCAGTCACTATTTCTTGCAACGTAATAGATTTTTTCTTCACAAATATCTTAGTGATGTTATTTTATACAATAATACAATAATATGTGTATAATCCAGAATGTTCCCTGTAGATTGTTGGACAATTGCAAACTGCAATCAACTGATTAATGATAAAGCTTCAAATTATTTCTTTTTTGCACTGAGTAAACTGCACACCACTCTCTTTTTGCAGTAAATATGTCAGAGATTTTCTTCAAATGAATTTAAATATAATACACAAAATATTAGAACAGTGTTTTTGTTTGGTTTTGTCTCTAATATTCATGAAGACCAGAAAAAAAAGCAAACATGCATCAAGTCCCCCTTTTATCACACTCTTTTTTTGTTTAGTCTTGCAAGTGACATGTCACAATTTCTGCACCTTTCAGCTCTTCTCCCTGCTGAAAGCAACTGACTGAAAATCCAACTATGTTCGGAATAATTATTGTATTGCCATAGTTATACTATGAGTATGTCCTTCATATGTGTTTGGTTCATAGTGAGAATCACTATGTGTGTTTTAAGTACAATAAATACCTTGTACCAGAAGATATGCTTAAACTTCTCTAAAATGGGAATTATATTATGGAGTGCTACATCTAGATCTTGAGCCCCTAACATAAGAAAGAATGTTGGAATGAGTCCAGAGGAAAGACATAAAGTTGATCACAGGGTGGGAGCACCTCTCCCAGGCTGAGGGAGCTGACGTTGCTCAGCCTGGAGAAGAGAAGTCTCCAGGGAGACCTTATAGCACCTACCAGTACCTAAAGTGGGTTTGCAAGAAGTCTGGAGAAGGACTTTTTACAAGAGCATGTAGTGATAGGATAAGGATGAGTGGTCTTAAGCTGAAGGAGGATAGGTTTAGATTACATACAAGGAAGAAATTAATTACTATGAGAGTGGTAAGGCACTGGAACAGGTTGCCCAGAGAAGCTGTGAATGCTCCACCCCTGGAAGTGTTCAAGACCAGGCTGGATGGAGCTCTGAGTAGCCTGGTCTAGTGTAAGGTTCCCTGCCCATGGCAAAAGGGTTGGAACTAGATGGTCTTTAAGATCCCTTCCAACCCAAACCCATTTCTTATTTTATGATTCTATGTTCATCAATTCGTGCATGAAAAAGTGCAGTACATTCATCATTTTATGACACCATTAAGTTCCTACCATGGAAAACTTCAAAGATTCCATTTTGCATTATTATTTAATGATAAGACACAGAAACTGAATGAATGAAAATTTTACTTCATTTTGCATTTCTTGGCAAGAGAGAAGTTAATCAGTCCATAAAGTCTATGGCTTCCACTGATCTTCAAAAAACAGTCAATTCAGCTATAGCACAGTTTAACATTTCCAGAAAGTCTATCACCTTCACAAGTTAAAACTCAACAAAAGATTGTACTGAAAAATTTAATAGACTTAATGAAAACTGAAGAACAAAAGTGACAAAAATGTCTTTGAAGATGATTTATTGTAGCCACTTTATCCAGTCTTTGCATTAATGGTTTTGTTGTGATTTGCAATGTCTTCTTTGTAACAAGAAAAGAGATGCATGATTAATATCTACAACATTAAGAAAATCATCTCACAAAATAAAGGCATAGGAGAACAACAGTTGTAACCTATAAAGTGCAGAGAAAGAAGAAAGTGTTGTAATTTATTTGAAATTTGGGTTCTTATTTAAGCCTAAGTTCTGTCTGCCTGATATTACAAATTTTGGTTTTTTCCTTAATACTCTACAATAAATCTTTATTTCAGAGGTGAATACTTATTAAATCTAAACTAGATCAGGTTGCTTATGGCCTTGAACACTGCCAGGGTTGGGACATCCACGACATCCCTGGGCAACCTGTTCCAGTTTTTCTAGAAACTCACAGTAAAGAATTTCTTCATAATATCTAGCCTAAATTTCCCCTAAATTTCCTCTCTTTCAATTTGTACCCATTACCCTTGTCCTATTACTACAGACATTTCATGTCCTTATCACAATTCACAAATTATTGTTGTATTTTTCCCCCTTATCCTGTAGATGAAGAGGGATACAGAGCTGCTTGGTGGGCATCTGACAGCCAGCTAAGTTTGATCCCCTGTTGATATTTCATCATATAATACAAAACATCAAGAGCCAAAGCAGCTAAATTGAAGCTGATTTTAAGACAGTGAAACACCATGTATTATCTTGATATTAAGAAACTAGAAAAAATATCTATCTTTCAAGATCAACTTGATTAATATTTGAATCTACCCTAATGCTTTAAAGTTTTCAATTTTTGTTTTTCTGAAAGGTTTTTTTCTGTTACTTACAAAACAAAACAAAAGCTGCAGTGTCATACCTGTTGTACTCTCATAATCACCTAAGGAAATTACCTCATCTCTCAAGAAACAAGAATTTTTTGTCCAGAAGTGTTAGGATTAGTTTTTGGTTAGTAGTGTACAGTGTTTGCAATAAGACGGATTTCTTCTTATGTTGGTAAAACATTAGAATAAACAATTGTGAAATAGTAAATTTAACTACACAGTAGTTCTTGTCAAGAAAACTCTTCTTACTGTAGTCAAAAATTTGTGTTGGCCTGCTTTTCTGCTGTTATTAGAAACAGTCTGACCTGTATAGTGGTATTGAGGTTCAACACATAAGTAAAAATATGCCTGATAAACACTGAATTGAAATATTATGGTAATTTCCCTGTAAAGTTTTGTCTGTAAATGAGATTGAATTATCTGAAACTTGAAACTTTCTCCCTACTTATTATTTATGTATCTATTTTATTAATAATGTACAACTGAGTTTTAGAATTTCTTGTGGTTTTGTTCCTATCCTAGAATATTGAAAAAAGATTTACACTTGGAGCAGGCGGGTAGCTCTCCCTTTGATTCCCTGAAGGAATTATTTCACAGGGATAATTTGTTGAAGGCTAATCTCTATTAGAACTTTGTTAATTTTCTCTCCATGGGTAATAAGAACAAAGTAGTACCTGGCCTATTATGTGAAAACCCATTTAATTTCAAAAAACTAGGATGCAAGTTTAAGCTTCTTACTTTTACAAAGAGTGTTTTCCACAGCACAGTGACCTTCATGTGGATCATTGGTTTCTTTAAATTATTTCAGCAACCAACTGTAACCAAGAATGAATGTCACCACCAATATCTTAGTGCAAACTTTGATAGGCCGTAGTTTTTTGTTTGTTCCTAACTATGCAATTTTAATTTAATGGCATGCATCCTGCTCTCTTATCTCCTTTAAAGACCTAATTCACAATTAGTAACACCAAGAAAAGATTTCTTTTTAACTTTATCCCCACCACAACTGTGAGCAATGTACTCTTGATTTCGGTAATTTAACTATTCTGTTCATATGCAACACTGAGATCACTATTTGTGGCAAAAAGGATATTTCAAAATAAAATTATTTAGAATATTTCCAGAAAAAAACACTGTGAGTCATACAGCTTTACATTACCAAGAGACACCAGCTTCAGTTTCTGTGTTTATCCCATGCTTAGATGTTTGTTGATTTTGTTTTTTTAATGAACAAATGAAATACAATTATAACTAATGTTCAAAGTTAATGAAATCTTGTCTTTTAGTTATTACAAGGCTGTCAGAATACACACAAGGATGAGAAAACATTAATCTCTAAACTAATGTTTCTAGTGTATAAAATAAATTATAGCAGAGCATCTTGTTCTGGCTAAAAAACACAAATACATGTAGTGGCCAGATGTCAAGGCTGTTTTTGAGGAGTTAGAGATCCCCATAATGGCTAATCCAGATGCATGGCTTAGTACCACAGATAATGTGTGACCTCTATTCAATGTAGGTATATCTGATCATTAGCATAATTATTCAATGTGTAGTCACTACACATATAGTAAGTGTGCATTTATTCCTAAATATATATAGTGTATTGTCTTGCTGTCTTGAAATACTACATGCACCTGTTTAGCACTTGTAGGTTTATTAATAACAGAAAAATATTAGAGTGCATTGTACAGGGGAGCCCTGAAAGCTGAGTCCTCATTCCAGGCTGTTTGCTGTTAGTGACACATAAATCTGCACTATGCACAAGATTCTACAAGAAAACCAGTGAACTTGAAAGTAGGGCAACTTGTCATGGACAGGATAATGTCTATCATTCCTGTTTACAAAGTTATTGAAGTTGATGCATGTGATGTCAAGAGAAAAAAGGGGAAAATCATGCAAATTACATGTTAATAACATTGCATGTTAGCTTTAGCAGCTTAGAGCAGGCAATGGGTAGAAAGAGCAATAACAAATGAGGCAAAATGATTCACAGACTATTCTGAGTTGGAAGGGACCCACAAGGATCATCGAGTCCAACTCTTGGGTCAATGGGCCAAATAGGGGATTGAACCCATGACCCTGACGTTATTACAACCAAGTTTTAACCAACTGAGCTAATCTCAGAATGGCTCAGAGCAAAATGTAGAAAGTTAGACTGAATGGAGTATTGACTAATAAGTTAGCTTTTCAGAGTGCCGGTAATTGAAATCCAATAAGGCACATGTTAATTGTGAACTACCCTAGCAATAAGTAACCTGCTGAATATTTTTTTAATGAAGCAGTGAATAATGTTGTAAAATTTGAATGGTCAAATGTGAAAATAAGATGAAAGACTGAAGAATGTAGTTGATATTTCAAGATTTTAGGCAATGCTTTCTATAGATTTTGGTTAACTACATAAAAAGAACAAGGGAAGTGTTATGGAATAAAACACTTGGAGTTCACAACTACATTAGTAAATTTATTCTGTTTTCAGAAGTCAAGTTCAGGTATGCATCCTTTATAATCAGATTAAATAATACTATGTGGTATACACTATTGCACCACAAGAAATTACCATTTTTTTTAAATATACTAATTCTTGGATGACATTTCACATACTGGAGATTAATAAAGCATTAAATTAATTCTTGTAGGCTGATCAGAAGCTTCATATAATGAACAGAATACATTTATTGACAGAAACATTGCTGTCTACATCATAGACGTGTTCCTCTGGTTTTACAAAGAATATTTTTTGTCATTTGAGAAAAAAAATTCTTTTGGGGGTTTCACTTCTCTTTGGCCTTTTGGAGGTTTTTTGGTTGGTTAGTTGTTTTTGTTTGTTTGACTGTTTTTGTTGTTGTTTTATTTGTTGTTGTTGAGTGGTTGGATTTTTGGTGTTCTTTTTGTAAGATAAAGGCTTAGTAGGGGTATACATATTAATAAAGACTGAAACCTCTAAGAGAACTTGAAAGGCTGAGATATGATGTACTAATAAGGGCTGGACACCAATCTATTCAAACAGGTAATGAATGAGTAGGACAAACAGATATTAAGCTTCTTAAATTGGACCACTAAAATTTTAACTATATAATCCTATACAAAAAAGAATTTCTAACCTGATTATTAGCCTGGGGACATGTCATGTTTTGCATATCCAAAGTGAAATACTGGAAAGTCATGAGTTTCACAAATTGCATATTGCTGAAAATTTTACAGTATTCCACAACAAAGAAGAAATATTCTTCTAACACTAAAATGTATTCAGAATACACGTATTTTAGTTACAAATCATCATTTGACTACATTCAAAATTGACATAGTTTAAAAAGTTTAAAAGAAAATAAAACACTGCACATGTTTAGATACCAGGATATTTAGATAATGAAAATGACATTTCTAGGGACATTTGCCATGAATTACACAAAAGATATATCAGGAAAAAAATGCCAAGGCATGTTCACAATAATAGGTATGGAATTAGTAGATACACACTGAGTGTCCAGTCATATATATATACATGTGTGTGTATGCGTGTGTGTGTATATATATGTGTATATATATATTCACACACACACATACACAGAGTGTATCATAAACATATATTAAATGCATGTGTTCAAAACGGCAGCATTGATTATACTCAAACTACTAAAACCATTTATATTAAAGGTTGATCAAGGAAAAAATCTTCTAAAAAATAATAAGCATCTAGAAATTTGGAACTGAAATCAGAGCTGGTATGGTTATTAATCATGGTTCTTGTGGAAATAAATTATTATATATCAAATAAACTGGAAATAACAGAGTAAGTTTGGTTGAAATGAAGTGGAGAGAAGGCACTATAATCTAACTCAAAAATGTTAAAAACAAGCAAAAAATTACCTGAAAAGCAGGAAAGAAAGAATGTTTTCATGACTACTATAAAAATAATGAAAACTTTAAAAAAGGACTCCTATTTTTTTAAGTGAGGATCTCAAAGTGTAAAAAGAATTTTAAAGAAAAGTAACACCACCTTCATAACTAGACATCTTTATAATTAGTTTTGATTAGATTTGCAAGAATGAATTAGATATTTGCTTTCAGACCTATTTTCTGATGTTCTAACACAGAAATGACTTACATTCATAATATTTGGATGGTTTTGGTGTTTTTGTTTTTGTTTTTGTTTGGTAAAGAATATTGTACTTGTTTTAAACTAAGTTCTAATAACAAAAGGCTCCATCACTGAAGACAAAAGTCTGCATCTAATACAATGTAAGATCCCACTTAGTCTTCACAGCAACCTGCCAATAAGAAATTCAATAATAAGTTCAGACTGGTACCACAAACCACAGATCAATTCTAATAAATTAGAAAGTCTGCAATATGTATACAATGTTTTGGAGAAGCATATAGTCAAGGAAAAAAGAAATGATCAGGTTGGATTGACTTTGCCTTAGTATACACTCATAGATTCTTCAAAGAAAAGAAATGTAATATCACTGAAAGACAGTTTCCTCTTCAAGAAGCTGTGGAGCATATACACAGACAATGATGGCATTGGGAAAGAGAAGACATAATTTGCATTAAGCGACAATTATAAAAATCATTAAACAATACCTTACCAGAAAGTCCTATTAAAATTGATTTTGTCAAATGAAAGTCAACTAAGATAGCAAGGTCTGGCATGCTTGCTCCAACTGGTCCTTATGTGACAGAGAAAGAACCTGTAAATTCTCTGAACCAAAGGGGTTCCAAAGGTTGTGACTTGTCCATTGATTAATCTTGGTATCAGGACATCTGCACCCTCTTCCCCCTTCTACTTACAAAAAGCAAATGTACTTACATGGTGTCATAGCTGATTTTCTGTGGATTTGATGTAAGAAGCAATGCCACAAAAGGTTTAGAAAGCATTTTGGAACAATGAGTTGTCACAGAACCACCTGTGGCAGGCACCTACCTTCTGTTATAGTGACATAGATTAACCCATGGTTGTTTTACAATACTCGAGTTTATTTAAGAACCAATGTGTCCTAGTTCAGCAGCTGGGACCAGTTTATAACTGCGTGGCTGTGACCAAAGCTGTGTATTCTACCTCGCTGTGTCATTTCTCATGAACTGTTAACAATGGACCATTTGCAGTAACTGTCCAGGGCACACCCAACCTCTCAGGCAGCAAACTGATTTTAAAGAAGCCTGTGAGATAAGAGCTGTGATAACTCCCTTCTGAGAAGTCATTAGCACCTCCACACCCAGCCTGAGAGGTCATGTCTGCTAATGGGCCATCAGTGATTCCAAAAATACCCCATGACTCTCGGAGTGAGATAACCCATGAGTAATTCCCTGTCCTGGGAGAGGTACTGGGTGGTCTCACTTGGACCTGAGAGGATATAATCTTGGGATTTGGACCCTTCTGGGATCACTTATCAGTTTCAGAGGAGGCCCAGAATCTTGACAGGACTGCGACCACAATTCTCAACCAGACTGTGACTGTTATCTGCACCAACAGGTTTTTCTTTCCCTTCTTTTTACTTTGGAGTCAGGGGAACCACGTGGGGCTCAGCACAGGGGCTAATGAACACCATTCTGTTTGTGCTTGAAGATGTTGGGTTATACTTCTGGGGTTTGTGGATTAAAACCCATTTCTCTTTGTATCATTGCATTTATTGTAATATTTTTATTAAATTGTAATGGATTTATAATCTCTTTTATGTTGGGTTCATTTCTCCTGCCAGTTTACCATTAAACCAGAATACACTGATATTAGATCTCAATCAAGACCCTACTTGATTATTTCATATGCTTACTTACTCACCTAGCTAGCAAAAAGGGAGCCACTGAATGGGGTCTAAGTTATTCAGCCCTTGACTCAAAAGTTGTGTTACATTATATTTTTTAAAAGACAGTCTAAATCAATCAAAAAACGAGAACAAAATAATTTTAAATCCTGACTTGATAGCATAGTTCCGCTCCAGGTTGTAGTATCTAAATAAAGGAGCATAAAGTGGGTGTTTAATGAGGCCAAGTTCAAATTCACCTTCCTACCTTCATTTTTGTCAGTGGAAATCTAGACATCTATGAAATAACTTAAACACAGGCAGATGCCCCAGAGTATCTGAGCTAAGCTATGAGACTAACTCAGAATATATGAGATACCCATTGTCATCTTTTGCCACTGCTCAAGGCCAGAAGGAATATCTTACAGAAACTGAAATTACATTAGTTATCTGTCTTTATGCAAATAAATGCCACTCTAAAAGTCAGTTGTATCCATTTAAGTATCTAGTGTCATTTGAGATGCCTTGGACTAGCAAAAATATGTTACTGGAAACCAACATATTTCTGAAATAACAGCCAGAGATTTTACGTACTTGGATGTGGTAAGCTTTTTTTTTTTATTCATACCTGAATACAGAAGACCCTTGGCCTAAATGTGTGATTCACAGGTTCAAGTATCTTTTATCTAAGAGCAGATTCAAACATGCATCTTTCACTAATCTGGAAATTATTTTCAGTGATGGCACACTCCACTTATGTTAAACCCGTGCAATTTAATTTAAATCCATTTGGCTTATAAATGACTACAAGAAAAGAAGCATTATAGTACAGCTTAGTAATTAATTTCCTTACTCCTTATGTGGTTTTGGTTGGCATTTCTTCATACTAGCTGGTATGGAACTATGTTTTGGATTTGTACTGAAAACCGAGTTGTTAATATAGAGATGCTTTTGTTATTGCTGAGCAGGGCTTACATAGACCCAGGCCTTTTCGTCCTCTCACAGCAACTCCCTCAGTGAGCACTCTGGGGATGCACAAAGAGTTGGGAGGGGACAGAGCTAGAACAGCTGACCTCAGCTGACCAAGGGAATATCCCATACTGTATGCCATGCTCAGTCCATAAAGTGGGGGGAAGAAGAAAGGGGGAAACATTTAGAGAAATGGTATTTTTTCTTCCCACTAACTGTTACAGGTGTTGGAGCCCTGCTTTCCTGTGGATGGCTAAACACTTTCCTGCCCATGAGAGGTGGAGAATTCATTTCTTGCTTTGCTTTGCTTTTGTGTGGGATTTTTGCTGTACCTACTAAACTATCTTTACCTCAACTCATGATTTTTCAAACTTCTGTCCTTCCAGTTCTCTTTGCCATGACATTAGTGGAACTGAGTGAGTGGATGTGCAGTGCTTAGTTGCCAGCTG
Organism: Sakesphorus luctuosus; assembly: GCA_013396695.1. NCBI lineage: Eukaryota > Metazoa > Chordata > Aves > Passeriformes > Thamnophilidae > Sakesphorus > Sakesphorus luctuosus. Next base: position 50,319 of record VWZD01013570.1, read on the forward strand.
GGCTTAAACCACAACACATAAAGGCTCAATTTTGTTTTTTTCTTTTAATGTGGTTTCACATTCTATGATGTTATTTTGGATTTAATGACAAATATTCCTAACAGTGTAGCCAGTACAACTATTTGCAAAGTAATATCCTACTGAATAAAATATGATTAAAATCCAACTCAAAGGGCTGTATTTCATCTTTCACTGAATAATGTAATCCTTCCTGCCAGTAACAGAAACCAGGAAATGGCATAAAAAGAGCATCACTGTAATTCCATACATTTTCAAATTACTAATTTCAGATTATTTTTATGTAAACATAACACAAACTGGAAAATGATCATTGATTGTTTTGTTGAAAATATACTATTTTCTCTTTGTCATCTATAAATTCAGAAATAATTAGATTATCACACTGAAATGATAAAAAACTATTCTTCTGAATGTTAAAGTACGAAAATTCTGTAAGACTGTAGAAACATTGCATCTCATAGTTATAGTCTGAAGTTTTTGGTATTTGTGATAACAGATTTTCAGAGATTAAGGCAGTTAAATGCCACCTTGATGCCCAATCCCATCAGATGTTGGAAGCTAAGCAGGGTCAGCCCCAGTTAGTGCTTGGATGGGAGACCTCCTGGGAATATTGGGTGCTGTAGGTTCTGTTCTGAGGACTTCATTGTCACCATTCAAGCTCACTTGGCTGTGGCAGATGAACCTTAGGAGTTAAAGGGTGGGGCCAGTTTCGCACATGCTGTGCCTCGCCTGAAAAATCTACTATGCAGGCTTGAAGGACACACCCACCTGGGTAAAGCCCTTGCCAAAATCTTCATTCGTAAAGCCTAGCCATAATGACGATTTTCAGAGATTACAGCAGAAGTGACACTGTGTAGCTAAACTGTTTAACTCCAATTCATCAATAACATCAGTCAGCATTATCTAAGGATAGGGCTTAAATGTTTTCAAAAATAGGAGTTACAGTGAGATTTTTGTGGAAATTTCCATGACAGTTCTGAATGAATTACTTATGATCACTATTAACACAGTGAATATCAAATGTGTTGAACATGTTGGGACACTCAAAATGAAACAGAGACATAATGAAATATATTCTGTCATTATGAATTCATGTGGTGCTAATTCCAGTGGCATGATCATAGTTAATTTATTTGGTATTTTCATGGGTGCAATATGCATATGTTCTGGTGGAGATGCAATATAAGTATCAACAACATCTTTAGTGTCAATGTTCTGTTTTATTTACATCAAAGAACACTAAATATTTTGAAAATTGATTATTTCATTATATCAACTAGTTTGTTTTGAAGGGTTTTTTTTTGGTAAATGAAAGATAATATTGATTGCCTTTAACAATAAATCCAAACCAAACCAAATGAAAAAAAAAAAAACAACAGAAAAAAGGGAACTGCCATCCACACTCACATAATGCTATTGTTTTCTGGCCTGTGCTAGCTGAGGGATCACATTCCTGCTGTTCACAACATGCAACAGTATAATGAATTTGAGTGGGATAAGTTACTGAAGAAATTAACATAACTTGTTGCTTTGAATATCAAAAAGAAACTAACCGTATACAGAAGGAATACAAGTACTGAATAGTAATCATCCAAAAGTATGATCACTGTAATATACTAATGTTAGGGGAAAGCTAGTTAACATAGGGGAAAAAAGAAATAAAGTAGCACTACAATCCATGGTAGATTTAAAAATAATTCACAGGTTAAATTCACTTTCATCTTCATTTGAGGATCATAGACAATTTTGGATAAAGTCCTCATGTAAGCTCAAGGTATTATGCACCCCAGTGTAGCCAGAATGGAAAGAAAGTCAGTCATTGAGGCAAGGTGATCTAAAGTCATATCCAGCGTGAAGCAGCAAATCTCTCTGCACAAGGGAATTTTCTGGGGTGGCAAAACACCAGTGAAGTGGGGAGATAAGTCAGGTGCTGGCAGCTCTTGTGGGACATGCTGATTAAGCCTGGGAATTGTGGCCACCCCCACATCTGCAAGCAGCTTTGGGAACACAAGTGACAAGGAACACAGTGATTACAGCAAGCAAACAGGACATGGGGTGTACGGTGAGGGCACAGTGCAGCCATTGGCACAATACTTCACTTGGGAGGGCATACAGAGAGGGTTTTTTCACCCTATCAGCTCAAAGTGAGTTCAACTGTTATAGTTTAAGCTGGCAAAATGCCAACTGCCCCGTACCCAGTCAAAAGGTCCATTTTCTGAAACTTTCTTCTGCTATGTCTCCCCACACAATGATGTCATCAATATACTGGATGTGTTCTAGGGCTTCACCCTTCTCTAGTGAGGCCTGGATCAGCCCATGGCAGATGGTAGGACTGTGTTTCCACCCCTGGGGCAGTCGATTCCACGTGTACTGCACACCCCTCCAGGTGAAAGCAAACTGCGGCCTGCACTCTGCTGCCAAGGGAATGGAGAAAAATGCATTAGCGATGTCAACCATGGCGTACCATTTTGCTGCTTTGGTCTCTAACTCATACTGGAGCTCTAACATATCTGGCACAGCAGCACTCAACGGTGGCGTGACTTCATTCAAGCCACGATAGTCCACAGTCAGTCTCCATTCTCCATCTGATTTACGTACAGGCCAGATGGGGCTGTTGAAGGGTGAGTGTGTTCTACTGACCACCCCTTGACTTTCCAGCTTCCTAATGATGTCAGACGATATGAAATACCTCTTTGGCTGCTTAAGTCAGATGATACCTGTCCCCTCTAATCTGCGTCACGTCCTTTGAGGCCTGCTGAAAACTGAGGCCTAAATGGGGACCTATGCTGACTAGAGCCAAAACTACTACATCAACTTACGGTCATCACTCTCTCGGGAAAAGAGCTTAGCTATGGTATCCACCTGACAAAAACCCATGACTTCTGAGACCCACCAGAATGGATGGGGCAACCCAGACAAAGTTTCCATGAAAACATTTTAGCTGTCCATTTCTAAGGCTGCAGAAAGTGCCAGAAGTGAAAACAAATGTGTGAGATGTGACCAAGTGGCCAATATTTGCACTCTGATGGCAGAACTATGAGAAAAAGTATAAAGGTTAAGGAACATCAGGGAATCTGAGAAAGAGAGACTAGTGGAACCATGCTCTGCCCTTCCTGAGGCAGAAACAGGAAAAAAAAATCAAAGGGGATCCTGTATCCTTCCCCTTCCCCTGCCAGGCAGAAGATAGTAACTCAATGAAAACGAATGAAACCTTCTCAGTGCCTGCCTTGCCTTCCCAAGTGCCTCTGTACAACAGGTATGACATTTTGGATGTGAAATGGTGAAGTGGATTATGCTCCACCTCCACCAGAGGTGTTGTCAAGGTCAGAAAGGCCTACCACTGTATTACAAACAAGGATGAAAATTAGTTTAGTTTTGTAGGTGACTCCTTTTGGAGGGGAACAGAGGGTCTAATATGTTGAAAGGACCCTCACCACAGGGAATTCTATTGCCTCCATGGAGCCTGGGTAAAGGACGTCACCATGAAACTTCCCTGCTTGATACAGTGCTTGGACCTTTATTCATTTTTGCCCTTCCATGCAAGTGGTGATGAAGCTGTAATGCAAACTCCAAGAGCAATCAAAGGAGACTTCAGGACCTTGGAATGGTAGTAGAATAATCCCGACTAAAGGCAATTTTTTCCTCTCATCTTCCAGTTGTGGGCACCAGCCATGGAAGAAAAAAATTCCGTCTATTCAATGTGACTCTGTGGCTTGTGTCACTGCCAAAATTTGGGGGGGGGGGGG
>VWZD01013571.1:0-19174 GCA_013396695.1 Sakesphorus luctuosus
CTCAACTTTGTTTACATTATATGTGTATATGCATATATGTGTATATGTGTATATGTGTGTGTGTGTGTGTATATATATATGTGTGTATATATATATATATGTGTGTATATATATATATATATATTTGCTATCCTGGAATGACTCATCCTCTGAAATTTCCTGTTTTCTTACTTGTCCATAAAAAGAGACTAAAGTACAAACTTAAATTAAACCAAATTTTGCATAGCCAGACAGTGAGATAAATTTCATGCTCTGACTAAGAATATTAACATATATGCATTGATATGTGAATAGCCACTCTAGCTTTAAATTCTTTGCTGTCAGGACTGTTTTATATTTCCTTTGTGTTAGCTTAAACACTGCACTTTTAATAAAATGGATAAGTAACATAAATAAACTATTACATTTTTTTTTCTTTTTATAGAACATATAATACCTTCATTTTGAATAGGGGTTTTCATGTATTATTCCTCCCCAAAGTAAATTATTTAACTATCCCTTGACATGAAAGTTTGAGTCCCCCAGGTGGGTGAAAATAAATATGTCAACATTGAAAAGGATATCAGGGTAAGAAAAAGTTATCAACATATGGGAATATAGTGACTCCAAACTGTTCAAAGCAGTAAAGACATCTCTGCTCTGTATGATAAACCTCAAGAAGCTCTCTTGTTTATGCAATTGGAAATTCAATTTTTCCCATATGCAGAAAAGATAACTCAGTGACAAGGGATTCCCTTCTACTAGCATTTCTGAACATTTATTTTAATTAAATTGGATACTGAAAAAAATCTATTGTGACTAAAAGCTTGATTGAAATTGTATAACCAAGCAAATTAAACATAAGCATAAATATAGTAATAAAATTTGCATGCTAAACAGGAGAGAGGTATGGGGTGACCTTAGCCCTAGACCAAATCATGTGGCCTGACTTACAGCCCTACTATTTAGGTCTGGTTACCTTTTTAGTGGACTGGTGGCATCCACAACATACAAATTGTACTGAGGTCTTCTTTGTGACACCCATATAAAATTTAGGTCATTTAGAATCATAGAATCATAGAATTGATTGGGTTGGAAAAGACGTCTGAGATCTTCAAGTCCAACCCTTGGTCCAACTCCAGTCCGTTTACCAGATCATGGCACTCAGTGCCACCTCCAATCTCAGTTTAGAAACCCCCAGGGACAGTGAATCTACCCCCTCTCTGGGCAGGCCATTCCAATACTTGACTACTCTCTCTGTAAAGAATTTTTTTCTGATATCCAACTTAAATTTCCCCTGGCAGAGCTTAAGCTCATGCCCCCTTGTCCTATTGCTGAGTGCCTGGGAGAAGAGACATGTTTAGACATGTTTTGCTCTGCTCAAATTATTTGAAGTAATGTTTACTTTATATTCCAGTTTTTATAGTGTGAAATTATAGTGCATGCAGTATTCTTCGTGGAGTGACAGGAAAACAGGTGGAGTATTTGCATATATAAACTCTACTCTGTGAGCTGGAGGGAGGCAAACCTGGCTCAGCCTCATGCTGTCTACTTTTTGGGTTTGATTCATGTTTTATGACTGAGAGTGCAAACTGGAGTCAACTAAAACATATCTAACAGTTCTGCAACATGAACAGGAAAAAATACAATTTATTAATTGCCTTTTTGCATTCAGCAGTGTAAAGGTACTTAGATCAGTTCTCCTAATGTTTAAGAAACCAAATATCTATTGGCCTATGAAATTTCAGTTTGTTTCCATTTGATGCTTGAGGCTTCACCACCACAAGCAAAATGAGACAGGTCTGAGCAAGTTCTTTTTTTCTATCTCAGCATCCAGCTTCTCTCCACAAGTTCCCAGACAAGGTCTATATGTGATAAGAAGACCCCAAGAAAAACCACCATTACAACACAGAAATGTTACACACAATTTTTAACCAGAATGTGACACTTAAATGACATATGCTGAAGTTTAAAGAAATGTCTTCTTTCTAGCATTAGTGAACCTGTTGACATAAGTTGCTGCTATTTGACATTATCATATGGTTATGTCCAAATCTAAGTTTGGGGTTTTTTAGTTCATTTTTAGATCATTCAAAATGACAGCTACTGTTCAATTGTAAGATGAACCTTGTCATTAAAACTGCATTGGCTTTGGTTAATGCAAGCAAATTCTTAAAGAGAATACCCTAAGCAGAAAAATATTCTATCATATCATCCAAATCACATTTAGAAGGTCTTCTATAAAATATCTCTTAGTTCTGCCTTCAAAATTATAGCTCTTGTTCAAGATCTGACTCATGCTTTGCAGGAAAGCATGGGACACGCAAAGGTACGCCTAAGATCCTGAAGGATGTATCACAAGGTGTATCATAAAACAAAAAATCCCAGAACTTCAGACCTGAAACAGATGCATGCTGATAAATATAGATTGATATGTACACATATATGAATGGAATGTTGTGGCAACATAAACAGCAAGCAGTTTGTGCTGGATTGACAGGAGGCTGAACAGGAGCCAGCAATGCGCCCAGGTGGCCAAGAAGGCCAATGGGATTCTGACCTGTATTAAGAATAGTGTGGCCAGCAGCACCAGGGAAGTGATCCTTCCTCTATACTCAGCACTGGTGAGGCCACACCTTGAGTATTGTGTTCAATTCTGGGCCCCTCAGTTCAAGAGATTGAGGTACTGGAGCAGGTCCAGAGAAGAGCAACGAGGCTGGTGAAAGGACTTGACCACAAGTCCTGTGAGGAGAGGCTGAGGGAGCTGGGGTTGTTTAGCCTGGAGAAGAGGAGGCTCAGGGGAGACCTTATCACTATCTACAACTACCTGAAATGATGTGGTAGCCAGGTGGGGATTGGGCTCTTCTCTCAGGCAACCAATAGTCGGACAAGAGGGCATGGGCTTAAGCTCTGCCTGGGGAGGTTTAGGTTGGATATCAGGAAGAAGTTCTTTATAGAGAGAGAGAGCAGGCCTTGGAATGGCCTGGCTGAGGAGGTGGTAGATTCTTTGACCCTGGAGGTTTTTAAGGTGAGACTGGACGCGACACTGAGTGCCATGATCTAGTAATCAAAGAGGGGTTGGATTAAGGGTTGGACTTGATGATCTCGGAGGTCTCTTCCAACCCAATCAATTCTATGATTCTATGATTCTATGTCCTACCACATTGCTCACTGGAGAAATGAACCAGAGTGCACAAAGTCTGAAGGCTCTCATTTCCTTTCCTGAATTTACCCGTCCTCTAATCACCTTTCTGCTACTTCATATACTGCCAGAATATTGTTGTTTGCTCTAAAATGTCTGCTATACCATAAACACTTCCTATGACACCACAGTCCAGGAAATTATCTTCAGGCTTCAGCTATTTTAACTTCTGTTCCTCTGAAGGAAGACAAGGTACATAGTCATTCATGGCATTTCCATCTTACTCAGTTCTCAGCCTGAATGCCAATTTCAACAACTAACTCTGAGCTTCTTATATTCAGTAGTCTCTTTCTCCATCTTTTTCTCCCCACACACTATGTGCCTGCAGTCAGAGATTGAGGTGCCTCAAGTCGGAGAACAAAATCCAGTAAAGAATCAGCTACTCATCCCCAAATGATTGTGGAAGGATTTGTTTCAAAATATACACACATAAATTGAAACCATGCATGTAGGTGTATACATGCATATGCATGTGTGCTTGATATTTAAGGTGTCACTACAATCAGTGTTCAGGCATTTGAATTGAGTTTCTGATCAAAACAGTTAATAGATTGTAGAGACTACTTTCAACTCGTCAGCTGAAGCACGATTTGTCTCAATATGTGTATAACACCAACAAATATCAAAAACATCTTCATGGATCTGGCGGGTATGCCACACATCTATGTGTGATCCTATGCCCCAGACCAGAAATGATCCCAGGATGTCTTACATGCCACTAGTTGTTTATGTTTAGGTAGCAAGGATCAAGACTTTCAGAGTTAGCTTTAGGTTCTGCTTTCCACTGAGCTATGTCAGCCCACAGCTTCCATCACCTTCAGACTCCATAGTTAGTGATCATACCAAGTCTATGAACTGCAGCGGGAGTTCAGATATGTGGTATACAAGGCTGACATTTTACCCAGCCATCAAAATTTAGGGGGCTTAATAAAAAATTGGAAAAGCCTCAGGGAATATTCGACACTGAATCGCTGAGTAATATATTGACAGGATTGAAGATGCAAATCCCTTCTGATATGTTATTTATCCTAGTAAATCAGAATTACCAATACTATTAAATGTAATATTGCTCTGCCAGACAGATAAGACTCATAGCATGATTGAGACTGCTGACGCAATACTGTTCCAAGGCAAAGAGGTTTTTATCTACTTATGTTTTTAATATGATCCAAATGTGTCAGTTTCCACCAGGTGATTAAATTCTAAGAGATTATTCTAAGAAAAGTACCTTAATGAAATTTCAAACACTATATTCCAAAAAAACACATCACAAATACTTAAAGCTATTTATTCATCCAATAGGCAACTGGATTTATCTCTCCATAAAAAGAGAATTGAACACCAATCTGCAATCACATTATTAAACACTTCAGATCAGAAAAGTACAGTGGAGTGACAATATTGCTATTCTGTAGGTTATGACTGCAGTCATACTAACATTCAAAATATACTACTTCAAAGATCAAAATTTTCTTCGGTACAGAAGACAAGTTCAAAACATGTAAGTGGGACATTTGTCAACAGTAAATCATTCTGACTATCTGTGACAGGGTTTATTTGTTACAAATATCAATTATATGAATTGAATGTCACACCCACTAAAACATTAAAATAATATGTAGCTATCAGATTTCATTAACTCCTACAAGGTTTTGGATTAGTGTGCAGAGATCAGACTCCCAGCCATATGTTTTAGCCACAAGCTAAAGAACTAGAGTGAGCACAAGCTGACCTTAAATTATTTTTCTGATTTTTTATATTCTTGAGTTGTTTGATAACAGATAATTAGACATTAAAAAAAAAGTTTATAATTCAATAGAAAATTATTGGAAAAGAAATTAAATAGAAGAAAATATTGTTTTCAGCCTTTCATTAAAAATGTTTGCAGTTGCTTAGGAGTAAGTTCTAAAAAACCATTTTTTTCATATTTTGCTTCTGTTTAAACTCTGTTTTCCATAAAAACATTATTTTTCATTAAAATTTTAATTGAGAAAGTCTGAAAGGAAATTTTGATAAAACATGTTATAAAACTTCCTTAAGAATTTTAAAGGAGTTTGATAACACTAGGATTGAGAACGTCTAAGGAACTTGACAGTTCACATGTCCATGGACGCTGATGAGATACCTCCACAGGTCCTGAAGGAACTGGCCAAGGAAGTGGCTAAGCAACTGTCCATCATATTTGAGAAATCATAGCAATCCAGTGAAGTTTTTCATGGACTGGAAAAGGAGAAGCATAACACCCATTTTTAAAGATGGAAATAAGGAAGACCCAGGTAACTACAGGGCAATCCAGTTCACCTCAGTGCCTGGTAAAATGGTGGAGTAACTCATCCTGGAAACTATGCTAAGACATCTGGAAAATAATGAGGTCATTGGTGACAGTCAACAAGGCTTCACCAAAGGGAAATTATGCCTGACTAATTTGGGGCCTTCTACAATGGGGTTACAGAAGTGGTAGACAAGGGAAGGGCAACTGACGTCACCTATCTGGAACTGTGCAAAGCATTTGACATTGTCCCACATGACATCCTTGTCGCTAAGCTGGAGAGACATGGATTTGATAGATGTGCCATTTGGTGGAAAAAATGGATTGGCTGGATGGTTGCACTAAAAGCATTGGACTCAACAGTTTGATGGCCAAGTGGAAAGCAATGACGTGTGGCATTGCTCAGGGATCAGTACTCGGACTAGCACTTTTTAACATCTTTGTCAGTGATCTTTGTCAGTGACATGGAAAGTGGAGTTGAGTGCACCCTCAGCAAGTTTGCCAATAACATCACGCCGTATAGAGTGATCGACACACTGGAGGAAAGGGATGCTATCCAGAGGGACCTTGTCAGGCCTCTGCAAATCTCATAAAGTTCAATAAGGCCAAGAGAAAGGTTTTGTAACATGGACCAGAGTAGTCCTAAGCTGGGCAGAGAATGAATCAAGACTGGTCTTAGGAATGTTTGTGACGAAAAGTTCATCATGACTTGGCCATATGAGGTTGCAACCCAGAAAGCCAACCACATCCTGGGCTGCATCACAAGAAGCGTAGCCAGCAGGTCAAGGGAGATGATTCTCTCCATCTTGCTTTTGTGAGACCCCACCTGGAGTACAGCATCCACCTCTGGGGCCCTGTGGTGGGTTAGATCTGGCTTGGTGCTGGGCACCCACCAAAGATTCTCTATCACTCCCCTCTGCACCTGGCCAGGGGAGAGAAATCAAAAGTCTAAGGTAAATAAAAAAGTCTAAGGTAAATCAAAGTCTAAGGTAAATCAGAGCCCTGAGAAGAATACTTAAAAATGTAGGAGCATTGGTAACATTTTCTTCAATCCTCACGGAAACAGGGAAAGACTTTGGTAGGAACAGGTGAGACCAATAAGTCAATAGCTGGCTCCAGGACTGATGTCTATGCCAAAACACAGGATTTTTAAAACAGGGAAGAGCCTTTGAGAGATAAAGTATGTTGGAACCTGATAAGATCCCTCTGATCTGATGAGGAAAATGCATCTGTGGAATGCAGATAAATTGGAATAGCAGGAAATGGTTAACACTAGGAAATTTAACAAGTCAAAATGCTGGATCTTGCACTCAGAACACAGTAATACGTGGCATAACTATAAATTGAGAGAGGAGTGGCTGGAGAGCAGCCCTGCAGGAAGGGGTCTGGGATTGCTGGCTGACAGCAGGCTCAGTAGGAATCAGCAGGGTGTCAGCGCAGAGGACAAATCCCATCATGGGGTACATCAAGCATAGCATTATCAGAAGAAGATGAGATCAACCCCCTGTGTTCTGTGTTGGTGCAGCCTCACCTTGAGCACTCTGTGCAGTTCTGGACACCAGAAGGATGTGAAGGATGTTTTGGATGTGAAGGTCCTTGAATGTGCCCAGAGGAGGACAACAAAGCTGGTGACAGCACTGGAAGGAATGCCCTATGAGGAGCAGCTGAGGACTTCGGATTTCCCTAGTTTAAAGACAAGGAATCTGAGGAGTGACCTCTTTGTTTCCTTGGTAGGGGACATAGAGAGGGAGACGCTTCTCACTTCTCTCTGCTATCCAGATACATGTGGAAAGACTTAGACTAGGCATTAGGAAGCATTATTTTTTTACTAAGATGATGATAAGACTCTGGAGCAGGCTTCTTAGAGAGGTGATCAACACCCCAAGCCTGTCAGTCTTTAAAAGGCATTTGGACTATGGCCTTGATAACATACCTTAACTTTGATCAGCCCTGAATTTGTCCCTCAGTTGAACTAAATGTTCATTCTATGTTCCTTCTGATTGAAATATTCTATTCTATTCTACAGAATTAACCTAAAGAAAAATAGAATCCATTTTGATACAATTCCTAATGAAACTGTGAAGATCTTTGCCAAAAGATCTTTTGAATACCAGCAGTATAAATTGGTTCAAAGTAGTTTTAGACCTTTTGAGTTAAGAGGATGTATTGATAACTACAAAGTGTGGTTGACTGAGTACAGTTTTCAGGCCACAAAACTTGTCTAGTGAACAAGGAGTATACCAAGGGAAGTCTTAAACTACACTTGGCCTTGCTTTTATGCTTGTCTTAAACATATGATACAACATTAAGTCAGACAAAGAATACTGAGCCAGACACAGCTTTGGTTTGATTTATTTTGGAACTTCTTTAACACAAATTATTCTCACTAAAAGGTAGGATTTTAAGTTCCCAGTCTATTTTATGCATTTGAGTCTATACTGTAGATTGCTGAAAAACTCCTGAAAATATTCATCATAAGAATAACTGATATGTAGTTATGCTATATATATATGAGTTTAGTATGTGAGGCTATATAAATGATAGTCATTTGACTTCCTCTTCTTTTTTCCTCTTCCTTCTCCCAATTACCTTTTCCCTTTCATCCCTTAGATACCATTAATATTAGTCAAAGAAAAAGGAAGGTAAATTATTGCAAGTCTCCTCCTAAGTGTAACACAAGATTTTCTCAAAAAAACCTGCTGCACAAGTGCTGCAAGGGGACATGGATTTTAATGAGCCATTAGAGCATGTAAGTTTAGTAAGATATTAATCAAATGTGGATCACATGGAGCCAATGAATAATTTATTGGGAAAGACGGGTAAGAATAATAAAATCCAAATGACCAAAATGGAGATGAAGATTATGGTGAATTACCTTGAAAACTACAAAAAAGTGGAGGTGCCTGGCCATGTCTTATTTTAAGACATGATATACATAGATACAGCTGTTTTACAGTAAGACAAAACAATATGTTCATCTCGTATAATGACTTGTTTCCTGGAGCAACTTCAATGCTGAAATTAACTTTGCTTGACAAAAATGCCATCCCCAGCCTTTGAATTAGATATCCTAATTTTGTTATATCAAAAGACCATATTAATAACTGAACTGGTGGTTTTAATGTCTTTAATGACCCTGATTCTGAAGTGTGATGAGAAATAAGATCTTCCACTGACATTGGCATTTGTTGTCATATTGCAACATCAGTCAGAACTGGGAGGTTTATCAGCAATTGCAAAGAAAATTGCACTTTTAGAAGTAAGTAATACTTTATGGTACATAACCAGACCCTGAAAGTTATTACCAACACTGCATCCACATTATAAATAATAATTATGCTGCTCAGTCCTTGATGTGTTAAAAATCCAGAGAGAAATATGATGGTCTTAATTTTTCAAGCAAAGGTCAATTCTCTTGTAGTAAAACATTCCCTGTTAGTGAAAGCTTGTAATAGTTGACTTCAGTAACATTGACATCAGCAGAGAATTTACCCAAGAATCCCAGGGTTCATCTGCTAGTCAGAGTTCATTGATGTGACTAACACAGATTAAGGATCTTTCACTTTAGAATTTTACGTTTCTAAAAAGATTGCCTTTATTTTTAAAGTGATAGCTTCACTGTTATTAATAAAATGCTTTTTAGAGACCTGAAGATGGTCTCAAAAGTGACAGTGTCAACTGGAAGTGACTTATCCCTTAACAGAAAAATAGGAACTACTTCCCTGCCCCTTGATGTTTTTGTTGAGTACAAAGTACTAACCTGTACATTAAGTACTTCTGTACATTATCTAATATAGTTTTGTTCTCACTCAACTTTCCTCATGTCCAAGTGATTAAAATTTTCCATTTTGTAAGAACATACCGATGTGGCACAATGCAGTGTGGAGAAATAAGCTATTCCTAAATCATTCATCTTGAGTCCCAGAAACTGTCTAAACATATTAACTAGTCAATGTTTAATAAGATTTTTTTCAGAATACAGAAGTGAATGAATACATTGGTTTATTAAGTTTTATACTATGTCATCAATTAGGCTTTATGAGGTCAAGATTATATAGTAGATATCAATAATTCAAGTACTGCTAAGTAAATGAGACAATAAACTTTGAATACATGGCCTAAAAAGCAAAATCCACTAGATATTGGATTTTGCTTAATATTTTATTTTTGTGGATGAAATGATATGAAGAAAAAAATCTGCCTTTTCTTTTTTTTTTTTTTTACAAGACTCTAAATTAAGGTTAAAGAGTTAAACATAAATTCATGCAAAACAAGCATGCAATGTCTGCAAGATTTGCAAATCCAGTTCTGCATAGACAACAGATTTAGATATGTAAGACTAAATTTCAATAAGCCTTGTATTTTGGTGTTGTTACCCATCTCAAATCAGTCATGGAAGATTTTCTGATGACAAAGTATTAAACGCTTGTTTTAAAATTCACGTCATTAGAGGCATATGCTGCAATCAGACATTTCCTGTTCATGAAAATACATATAATTAAAGGGATAAAAAAATGTATCTGTCAGCTGCCAGATGTGCTACTTGCTTATACAGTACATACTGTAGACAGGGTGAGAAGGATAATATATGTTATTTTGTCTTTTTACAAATTCTCCTTTTTAAGAGTTTTGAAAGCATTTTTCCTCCTAAAGATCATTATGTCACAGTTGCAAGAATACATAATTCTCTAACCTCTAGTGGCTTAGCTTATTATACTTTTGGTGTTATGTAAAATCATCTTTGCCTCTGTTTTGCAAAGCAGTAAGAGATTGTGACCATGAAGGATTGCAAGTGGCACAGTCCCTTCACCAAGACAAAATGCACTGCAGACTAGATAAGCCACAAGGGAAGGACAGTGTGTGCAGCAATACCAGACACAGAGGACTTGTCCATATAGTCAGAGGCTCTGAACTTATTTTACTGGCATAGAACTTCAGATTGTGAGATGTAACTGGGCCCTTTTATAATGAGATCTCTCACTGATCTGAAATGCAAAGACTTTACAGCCTCCTGATTTTGTTTTGACAATGAACGTATCTCATAAACTTTCAGTTCTGAAATTCAAGCTGTTGCATCCTCCTAAATTTCATCTCTTTTCCAAATTTGATGGTGTTTGAACAGCATCTGTCTTACCTGTCGGTGTTCATAGGTTTCATGTTAGTTCTACGCTTTAAGTACATTATTTCTTTAAGGATACAGTTATTGCCTCTAATTATGTGTTTCCTTTGAATCTTTAGTAAAGATTGTAGAGTGAGTTAACTGAAGGGATTAGCCTCATTTACTATTATATTGGCTTCCAACTCTTTGTAGTCTTTGATCACCAGACTGAGTGTGGAAAAACCACTATCAACAGTTAAAGTAGTTTTCCTATTACATCTACATTCGGTCACACAGTGCCATCCCCTCCCTACCACGGCTGCCCAGAGGTGAAATACACAGCTAAAAAGGAAACACGTCGCAATGTTTAGAAACATTCAAATCTATTCAAAACTTGAAACAATTCCCACAAAAGGACATTTGAAATTTGAATATTGACTTAGTTAAATATGCACATCAATGTATTGACTAAGCAGAAGCAGGGTTAAGATTTGCTTCAAAAAAAGCTAAATATATGCACATAAATATGCCTGGACACAGAGATCACCGACAGACATTTAGATCAGGCACACAAACACAGACATCAACAATACCTTCCTCCTGCTGTCCTCTCAGGCTGAGCAGGATGGAGCCCATTAGTGGAAAGACAAATACCTAAATACGAGGTAGGTCAGCACTTGAACCCAGAATCACAGAATATACTGAGTTGGAAGGGACCCACAAGGATCATTGAGTCCAGACACTCACTCTATCATGGGGATGTCCCAGACCTGTTGCTGACATGTAACGTGTACAAGCATGTGTGCATACCTGCACAAACACAGTTGATCCAAACTCTCCGAAGCTCCATAGTTGATGTCCCTGTACTCTCACTCTCAGCAATATACCAGCACTCTCACACCCTAATGAACTCATTCATTCCTCTGGTTCCTCAGGCCACATGACCTTCTCATTGGCACCAACTTTGCTAGTAATCACAACTTCACTTGCACACATGCACTTTCACACCCACACTCACTCCAGTTGCTAAACCATAGACACATGGGCCCTCTGACCCCTGGTCTGGCTCTAGTAGTTGCGTTCAAACACCAGGAGATACACAGGAACATGAAACAGAGAGCCCTCACCCAGAAAAGTGTTACAGAGGAAGTTAAAAAGGGGATAAGGCACAGAGCATAGCCAGGGAAGTGTACTGACCAGCCAAATATTTACACATCCCTGACCCTTTTATTTCCTCTATCCTTTTGTTTCCCGTATGTGTTCCTCCCCAAATCTCCAATATCCCCCCCTTTCTCACCTTTGGTCCCTCCTCTAAATTTCCCATAATAAATCCAGCGTAATCTGAAAATGCTTCTCCCCTGCATCTCATCCCCAGGCTCCAAATCCTGCTCTGTGTCAAAGGTGATCTGAAGTTCTGCCCACAGATGTGTGTGGCATCTGTGATGGGTTTCACACCTGGACATTGGGGCTTGAGGATCCTCTGGGGCAGCCCCGGGAGGGGTCTAGACAATGTGTTTCCTCCTCCAGAGTCCTTAATTTGTAGTGTTACCTAACACTGTGCCATGTAATGGGTCTGGCAGTATCCTAGCACAGTATTATTTTGGCTCCCCCTGGCCTAACTATCTTCCTCTTGCTCCAATGACCCTGCATCTTTTCTAGGATGTAGGACAACTGGTTTCCCTTCCTGTCTTTGTGAATTTGAATTTAATTTCTGAAATTTTCAAACTTCCCTTTTTTTTCTTTTTTTTTTTTTTTTTTTTGGCAGAGTGGTTGGATTTATTCCCCTCAATATTTTGGTGCTAGCAAACTCTGAAACAGTCAGTAAGCAGTTGTGTTTACTAATTTCCATTACATTTTTATCTTTTTGATTACTTTAATAACTCACTCATTTTTTAGCCCAACTAATCTCATAAATTTAACATGAATTCATGAAGATTTAGGGCTGTTCCAAAATTTCCTCCATTATGAATTCACTTTTTCTTTGAGAAAACAAAGAAATAAATACTGGCAAATTTTATTTATCAGTGTAAACTTCTCTACCTTTTTTAACAAACCTATGACTGGATTTAAAAAAATTCTCTGCAATCAAAAGTTTCTTGTATATCTAGTTAGTTCTTACAGGAGTTAGAATTTGGGATTTTAATAAAGGTAAAATCATATTTTTCTTGTGAATTGATGTTATGGAGTGAAAACATAACTAGTCAAATTCTTATCATACCATAGCAGAAGGTCTGTCAGCCCTTTTCCTTCTCTTATTACTTAGGAAAATAGTCATTCCTGTTATTGATTATTTTTTTAAATGACTCCGAAGTGAAAGATTATGCCTTAATCCCTCCCAGTTCCAAAAAATGATTTAATCATATGCAAGTCTCCATTTGTTTTCAGAAGTGTTAGCATTAACCTAACTTCATCATAATGCTAAGTACACCATTAAATCATGCATATATTTTACATTAGACATGCTCAAATGTTCAATGGTATAGAAATGAGCAGCTGGGACAGAGTCTAAACTTTGTAGTTTTAATTATCGTATACAGCCAATGCAGATTTGGGAAATGGGGTACATAGCTTTAAGTAGTTGTGATTTAATTAAGTATATTTTAATGTGAATGATTCTATTTGAGATATAATTCTCAGTAAATTTCTGCAGGGAGACTTTTGCTGAAAGCAAGGTAGCCAATGGTATGAAAATATTTTTAAGTGGAGGAAGCATCAGGTTATGATTCTGTCACAAAATTGGACAATTTAAAATATTTAAAAATTGGACAATTTAAAATATTTAAATTTCTTGTCTGCATGGCCTTAGTATAAAGAATTAATGGAGGGAAAAATTTACAGCTAGTACTTAGAGATAAAATTAATAAATCTTCACAGAATACAGTAAAATAAAATATTTATCTATATGAAACAATATATGAAATTATTTCTATATACCTTTTTTTTTGGTTCTTCCAGTGTATAAATACAAGACTGACAGCATGCAATAAAATATGTCTATAATTACTTTTAACTGTTACATTTTACTAGTTACTTATCTTTATTTCAGTTTAATATGTAAGTTTAAAACAAGTTCAAGATAAATACTGAAGGAAATTCTTTGTAATATCTGAAAGGTATTACATAACAAATACAAAGGAAGGAGACATTAGAAAGATTGTGCTTTGTATGGTAAAGAACATATTTATCCTCTTAAAGTCTTAGAGTAAATTGTAGTTTTCAGGACTATCTGATCCATGATCTTGCCAGGCACAGAAGTGAGATTGACCAGCCTACTGTTCCCCAGGAATAGTATCCTTCCAGAGGGCCTACGTTTTCCCAGGTCTTCCTTTTATCCCCAACATATCCACAGAAGCTTTTCTTGTTGCCCTTGACATCCCTGATCATGTTTAAATCTCATCTCTGGCTGTTTGGATGACTTCTCTGCATTCCTCCCAGGCTATATGTCCTTGTTTCCACCCTCTGTAGGCTCCTGTTTCTGCAGAAGCTCCTTGTTCATCCATGCAGGTAGCCTGGCAGTTTTGCATGACTTCTTTGTCAGAATAACAACCTGCTTTCTTGGGCTCCTCTTTCCCTATGGCTTTATCCCATTTTACTCTACCAAGCAGATCCCTGAACAGGCTAAAGTCTTATCTCCTGAAGTCCAGGGTAGTGAGACTGCTGTGCACCCTCCCCACTGCCCCAAGAATCTTGAACAGCACCAGTTCAAGGTCACTGTAGCCAAGGCTGCCTTGAGATTCACATTCTCACCAGCACCTCCTTGTTGATGAGAATGAGGTCCAGCATAATACCTCTTCTTGCTAGTTCTTCTTTGACTTGGAGAATGAAGTTATCTCCTGGAATGCTTAGTCCCTTCTGTGTCGCTCCAACTGATGTCAGGGTCTCCCAAGACGATCAGAGCTTGTGAACATGAGGCTAATCAGTCAGTAGAAGGTTTCACCTGCTTGGTCTTCCTGGTAGGGTTGCCTGTAGCAGACCCTCACTATAATGTCACTTATCCCTGCTCTTCCTTTAACACAAACCTGTAATCTCTCAGCAGACTCCTCATCCATCCCCAGATGAAACTCCATACACTTCTTATGATAACCTCCATTTCTCTCTCTCATAACTCCTGAGGAATTACCCTATGAAAAACAAAGTTCATAACTCAGGAAATCTATGTTCACTCGTTAGTCCAAAGACTGAAACTTCAAGTTTCAGGATTGGGCTGGAAATATATTCTAAGTTATTAAGAATTGTTTAATGTGTCTTTCCAACATAAAAGCAATGAAGGATAATATTCTTTGAAACCAGAACATTATTAACTGAATTTAAGAAGAAATAAAATGATATTCATGGTTTTGCTGGATTGTTTTTTGTTTTCATCCATGGGTACTGACCTGAATTTATTCTGAGGGTTTTGTGGGTACTTGGCAGCTGTGGTTATGAAAAAATATTGGGAAGAGTTATTCAAGAGCACAAGAGGTTGTGAAAGCCAAGAATCTTGGGATCTACCAGAACAAACTGAATAACAGCTGCAGAATAATTTTCTGAGGGCAATCAAGTTGATTTGAAGGTGAAATTTTTTTTGTTTTGTTTATACATTAGATGACACAAAAGGAATTGAATTTATTCAGTACAGCTGGTAGTTTAAAAATATATAAAGTACACCTCTGTTATAACTAGTTAGTCCAAAATGTTGTGATGTAGTTAAGAAATTGTGTTTTTAAACTGGCTTGCTTATCCATTCTGATGGTATTAAATGTAAACTTCTGCTGTATTATTAAATTAACTTTTACTAATCCTACTTATAAAGAGATTTACTGCTGAGTGGAGAGATCAAAAGGTTAATTTATTGGAGGAACTCCCACTAGCTATTAGCAAAATTTATAGGTTAGTACAATTCTAACCATTAATCAGATTTCTATATAAAATAACATATTAGAGAATGTCAGTCCAACCTCTGCTTTCAGGGAAGACCTTTTGAGGTTGGATTATTATGCTGTAGCAAAAGATGCCTGACTAGTCTCAACAGACTTAACACATTCTATTGCTTTGAGACTGCTATGAAATCCCTGACTAATTTTCCTAGGATCTAAGCTCCACCTCCCCACCCCATGGACTGCATATTCAAATGAATTCAAACAAATTTTAAAAATAAATAATCCAAAAATACATGCCACGATGCTTGTCTTGAATGGTAAAGATACTTTACATAAACACATCGATATCATTTAGGAGACTAATCCTGATGAAAACTAACATCGTAAAGCTCCCGAATCACTTGTATGCTTTTGAAAATGCTGCCTATAACCATTCAGACATGGATTCTCTGAGATGATCTTCTCTAGGTTACAATTCTTTACATTGAAAAGTAATTATATTCAGGTTGGCTTTTGCAGGTAAGGCCTGTAATTTAGAATTGCAACTATAATGATTATAAATTGTAACTGACTTCAGGATTGTCTTGGGTTGAGCTGGCAAAATGCCAACTGTCCAAGACAGTGAAAAGGGAAGAAGGGGGAAAGGGAAAAACTCTAAACTAGGTTTATGCTGAAACTAACGATATGTATTCATACAGAAAAGAGAAAATTAAGAGAAAACTGCAATATAACACACACACTTACACAAGTTATATATAACAAGAAATAACCTCCCACACCCCAATTGATACAAAGTGTATTACTCTAGATTCATAAGCACTCTAAAAGACACCTAGCAAGAAACAGAAAGAGTAACAATGAAATATTTCTACTTCCCTGAACTCAAACAAAAGGCAAGCAGCGGCAACAGCAGGAGCAAGGCCTACTCCAACAAGGCAGCAGCTGCACCATGTTCGGCTTGTACCTTGGCCAGGGCAGAACTGACTAAGCCACTCCCACACACTGGATTTTACTCCATTTGAGATTATGTAATATGGTATGGAATACAATATTACTGGCTAGAAGAAGTCAGCTGTTAGCTAGCTCAGCCCAGCTCAAGTCAGCTGACAATTCCAGGCGTAGTCTGAACTTTAGAACCTAAATTTAGGCCCACCTGGCTAAACCTATAACAAGGATTAACATACCAAAAATGTTTTCATGTGTGTTGGCTTTGGTTGCCTTATGGATCTCCTACACTGTCCAGGGCAGAAATCATGTAAAGCTCAGTTAAGCTCCTCAATGGTTCTGACTTCCAAGAATTTTTTGTCTTGGCTCTCTTTCTCTGCAAGGCCACAGTTAAATGGAAACAGAGTAGACTCACATAGATAGATGAGGTCTCACTGATTTATGAGGTGAAATCATTGGAACAGCTCCCCTAACAATACTAGCTTCAGAGATGAGGTTTTCATAAATATCATCAATTTTGACAGACATTCAGCAAGCCATGTTCAAGTGAGAAAACAAATTTCAAAGACTCCAAAATAACCCAACAGAGTTAAAAGGAAAATTACTAGTCTCTGTGCAGTGCTAAGTAGTATGAAAATAGCTAAGTCACAGAACATAAAAATAAGAAATACAATTTCTGATGAGGTGACTCCTGGGCAGATACCTCCTACACTGTCACCTCCTTTTCATCAGTGAGTGATTGCCAGAAGAAAATAATCCCTCTGTATTGCAGTAATCAGTAGTATAATGAGAATAATGGGCCAACATTCTGTGAAAAATGGGAACAGAAAAATAGGTCACCACAAATATAATTTTCTGGTGTTTCTTGCAAGTGCAAAATTCTAAACATATAAATATATAAGCTTGCACAATACCTTTGACATGTTTCAGATTTTGAAAAACACCGAATCAATTATGTTCTCAAAAGGAATTCTGCTATTTCATTTTTACAAAACAAGGAAAAGCAAAGAAAAATTAAAGCAACTCCCTCCCAATGCCTATAGTTATGAAGGCTCTATTTTATTGTTGGATTAGTAATAATGTAATGGGAAAGGGAAAGAATTAGGTTATAGTTTAAAGAAAAAACAGAGTCCCAAAGTAACAAGAAAATAACAAGTTGCAATGAGGGAAACAGATCCTAATTAAAACTTTAGGGGGAAAAAAAAAGGAAAAGCACTCAAGAACAAGCAAAAAAACCCCATGTCTTTGCTTCATAATATGTATAACATTGCTGTATTTGCAGAAATGCTGTTAAAAACTCCTCAGTTTAAAGATATTAAAAAAAAAAATTGAACCATTGTAAGGACAACATAAGTGATGTCCCTTGAAAGAAACTGAACCCAGTGAACTTAATGACCCCTGGGTGATCTGAAGCTGCTGTGGTTCTCTGTTCAAGATTCAGCCAGTAGTGAAACTGTGATTATATCCTCAATACACACATGCGAGTAGACATGACTGACCACCAGCAGACAAACGTAGCCTTTAGATGCACCAGACACACACAAACAGCACCCACGTAAATGACACAAATGTACTAATCCTCTCCAGGCTGGCTCGAACTTGCTCCCTCCAATACCCAGTTCCAAGACCATACAGCCAGACTACTTCCCAAGTAGTCTGACCTGAGTTTCCTACCATCTCCCACACGCCCACAATAGGATGAGCACTCATACAGTTCTCTGTAAGGACAGAAAAAGGAATTTACCAAGAAGCAAGGACAGACCATGCCATGAGGAAGGAAGGACTCATACAAGTTTAATGAAATGCAGCTTGTTTACATGAGACAGTCCTCTGTAACTGACCCTCTTCATTTTTTTCTGGTATTCCATCCTTCTCCTAAGCAGCCTATGATAAATTTAGCACAATTCCATAATCTCTCCAAGCATCCCATAAAAAATTTTACACACTTGCAATAATCCTGTAGTAATTTGCTCGTTCATGCCAAATCCAGGATACTCTCATTTTCATTCTGTCCCATTATAAAGTTCTAAGTGATCTTCCCAAATTCACCAGGGGCCTGGTGCTTTTAACAGCCTAATTTACAGCTCTGGTTTTCATTAACTACTGTTCCCATAGTGGTTTATATCCATGTCTTTAGGTTTTTTTCACTTTTCGTATTTCTTGTCTTGGCATTTCATCAAATGTTCACACAAAACAGTTGTCCTATGTTGCAGCTAGCCTTACAGAACACTACCTCAAATTATATGTATAAAATGACTATACAGGAATTTTTACAAACCTTTTTAATTATAATAGTTGTAATAATACTCCAGGTAAGATTTACAAACTCTGATCTTTTCAGTGCATGTATTTTGATTATACCTGCACAGAAATCAATGATGGCTAAATGTTACGTTCAGCTGGGACTATTCTGATGTATTTTTAAGGGTTTAGTACCATCCAGTTCAGTAAATGGATTTCAGCTACTACAATATAGAACTATATAAAAATAATCAAAACCTTTGGTCCCACAAATAATGTTGCATTTGAGCAATGATTTTTTGAATATGTAGCTATGTAATTGCATGGTTCCACTGTCACTCAGTGTTCTAAAATATATGCCTGCTCATGGAACCTTAGTGATACATCAATCTAAGAAAGAGATATTGCTTTTTTGAAAATGATAAATAAAGATTAATGATGGAGTGACATCATAGATTCTATGAAATTTTTTATATTCATAATGAAATTGTAAATTGTATATGAAAATATTATATTAATGTTCAAATGTTGTTTTAGGGCTCTGCAGAGAGATCTGGATAGACTTGAGAGATGGGCTGATT
>VWZD01013571.1:19249-45156 GCA_013396695.1 Sakesphorus luctuosus
TTGTTTAGCCTGGAGAAGAGGAAGCTCAGAGGTGACCTCAGCACTGTCTAGAACTACCTGAAGGGAAGTTCTAGCCAGGTGGGGGTTGGCCTGATCTCCCAGGCACTCAGCAATAGGACAAGGGGGCACGGGCTCAAGCTCCGCCAGGGGAAATTGAAGTTGGAGATCAGAAAAAAATTCTTCACAGAGAGAGTAATCAGGCATTGGAATGGGCTTCCCAGAGAGGTGGTGGATTCACCATCCCTGGATATTTTAAACGCAGATTGGATGTGGCACTGAGTGCCATGATCTAGTAAATGGACTGGAGTTGGACCCAGGGTTGGACTTGATGATCTCGGAGGTCTTTTCCAACCCAATCAATTCTATGATTCTATGATTCTAAATATATTTAAATATTATTTTAGTCAAGCTAGGACCAATTATTTCTCTGAGAATTCGTATTGTGCTAATTGTCATTCTATGCTGTCAGGCAAATGAGTTTCTTTCATTAATGAACTAGGAAGGGCATATTTCAATAACAGGAAAACATTGCTTTCATTTTCACAGAAGAAGACAGTATCTTTGCATGGAAATAAATACAAAACACACTAGCAAGCAAAGATCATGTAGTGAAAAGGTGGGAGAATAATAAAAGATTAATGACAAGGCATTTTGGATGGTGGTAAGTTATTGCCTGGTGAAGCTGGCACTGAGCTAAGTAAGTTATTCTAGTTAAAAGCAGTAAGTAGAGCTTGCTAGAAAACAGTGCTTTGGTGTACTAACAGTTTTAAAGTTCCAGATTTATATTCTTCTTCTTTGACAGAAAAAAACAAAAGCCTTTGAAATGCTACTGAAAAGTAGAAGTGTGTCAAAATTTTTGCTTTATGTTGAAAAGGTCAGCTTTTTGATGTAAGCCTTTCTCTCCTGAGTGTTTGTTCTTGATGAAAACATTTACACTGAAGATGTTGTCAAATGTCTCTGAAGGGTTTCTGAAAAGTGTTTTGACTTCAGCAAGCCATCTTTCTCAAATGTGATTATTCGTAAGTAGAAAAAATAGTGAACCCTGGTGTTCTAGAGATTTGTGCTTCTTTGCCTCTAAACTCCCTCCAATGCACTCCACCATACTGCATGTAACATTCTGACTTAGAGACCGAACACTTCGTTGGTTCATGCTAATTTCATCTCCCAAATGGACCTATCCAGGTGACAGGCTAGCTTGCTGCTACCAGAGAAAATGTATAACTGCAACATTCTCACAATTTTTATTTCCAAGAACAAGAAACTGAGACTCCTTCTTCCACAGCTTCTAAGGGGTGTGGATCAATGTGACAAGGAAGGACTTATTTTTGAGTTTGTGAGGGTGTCTGGTAGTTATAAAGACTGCTGGGAACTTATTGTGGATGACTGCAGGACAAGACAGCTTGATCACACAAAGAGGCACATTAGTGGGATAAAAAATTCTGAATAATAATCTTATTTCATCATTACCGAGTACATTATTATGTCTTAGCATCTTATACCAAGAAAATAATTTCACTTAATTATTATTCAATTTATTCTCAAATATTATAATAATATTGCAAATGAACTCAAGAAAATAATGGCTTCTGGATTTTGCTTGACAGTAGGCAGTTCTAATAAACATCAATCACAATACAGTTATGGGAAAGGTATTTGTATTTCTGTAGCACTCAAAGCATTGTTATCTCTTCATATTTTAAGGACAATATTTCATTCCCTGAAGAAAGCACCTAAGTGCCATAAGATCAGACATATCTGTATAGCAAATCCTATCTGACAGAGCATTTCTGATGAGTGGCTGATTGTCTCTTTAAACTCCAAGCACTAGATGGTATCAGAATTACAACTTAATGTCTCAGTCAAATCTTTGCCACAGTGTAATGACATATATT
The DNA here is from genome assembly GCA_013396695.1 of Sakesphorus luctuosus. Lineage (NCBI taxonomy): Eukaryota > Metazoa > Chordata > Aves > Passeriformes > Thamnophilidae > Sakesphorus > Sakesphorus luctuosus. Next base: position 21,142 of record VWZD01013571.1, read on the forward strand.
GCATATACACATTGCCTAAATTATGTAAAACCACAAAAGTTTCCCTGACTATATTTAAATTGTAACTGTGACAAATCAACTCTTCTGTAATGCAGTTTTTATTATCTTACCTAGCCATAAAAGCTACTCCTGCTGTAGAAAAATTCCTGACCTCAGCAAACTTACTTTTTGAAACTGGAATGGGAAAAACCAAATCAAAACAAAGCAAAAAATCCACCATTCTAAACAAAACAAAAAGCAAAAAACCAAACCCCAAACCAAAAAATCAACAACCCGGAACTGGTGACTTGTGATCAGGATAGCCAGTGGAATAAGGTTTTTTTCACAATAAATACTTGAACCAAAATACTTTGTTGGCTTGTGTGCAATCAGTAAAACACTTATCAGGCAAGAGTCACAAGGAAGCCCTTCTGTCCAGCACCTGGAGAGAGATTAAGACACTCTGAATTGGGAAAAGAAGGTTTGTACTCTTGCTTCAAAGAACATTCAATTATTTTTATGAAATAAAATAGCTCTAGGTGAAAACTAAAGAAATTTTATTGTATCTATCCGCTACAGAAAAGCTTGGTAGATGGAGAATGAAGAGATATGAATACACACTAATTCCCTATAAACCATGCTATTCTGAGCAAAGAAACTCTTTTCTCATTACTCCAGACTTACTCAGGAAATAAATTCAAAATAGTTTGTAGGATATACAGAAACATTTTCACCTAGTTATATATATATATATAAACACACAGTCATGTCGCTGGTAGTATCTGAAATAGCACCCCATATGTTCTTTGACTAAACACAGACAGATGCAGCCCCTAACAACATGGTGTTCATATTAAGACTGTCACATCCAGATCTCTGTGTTTCAGCTATATTTAGCACAGCAGTGCTCCTGTATGCTTTATATATAGGAGAGAAATCTGATTTTCTCTTGCTTATTGTCAACACTGCATGCCACACAACAGCAAACTAACCCTTCATACAGGTGTTTTGCTTTATTGGGCCAGATGATGAAACAGCAGCTTTCAATATAAACTGTAAAGAATGGTGCATGGCTTAGATATAGCCCAGAAACAAGCAAATCAAAGAGTGCTTCTTCAGCTCAGCTTCCCATGTGTTCATTTTCAGCAGATCTGTGAGGCACTGCAAGCTGACAGGTGAAATCATTTGCCTCATAGATCATGAATGGAACTACGGTAAGATGAATTGCATGCAAAAGAGCAGATAGAAATCAACAATACATGACATACTGAAGCAATGAGAATTCTGCAGTAGATTAGGGAACTCACTGAAAAAAATACAGCAGCTGAACTTCAGAATATAACAGAAGGAGATGTGATAAACGAAGCCTTAGATGAACAGTAAATACATTGAAGCTGTGATATATGGGATATAATAGAAGATGACTGCTAATTTCAGAAGTTCAGTGATTTCTGAAGGTAAGTAGACTGAAATGTCAGTCTAGCCTGTTCTGTTAGCACTGGTTCATAGCCATTTTGCTAGCAGTTAGATGCATATTGAGATACCTTTACCAGTGTAAAGGAATGGAAGAGGTGGTGGAAATACTGTTTTGATCTGAAACACTAACAGAACATTTAAAATGAAAATCCAAAGACCTGATTCAGCAAAACATCTATGTGTTCTGTTTGGTCACTTGCATTGCCCATTTTCTGTAAAGTGATGTGTTTAATTGTAATTGCAGAGAGGTTAGTTTACTTCAGTTTCTGTCAGAATAAAACCATTTATTTGTTGACTGTAGTGTAAATCCAGAAGTGGGAGAACCCTTTTTTTTTTCTGGACTGAGGTATGAAAGAGCACTTTCTTCAACTCTGCATTCTACAGGAACACATGACACCCTGCACCACAATAGGGTGAAACCCCAGGACCACGGGGATGGTGTCAGGCCGGTGGAGCAGCTCTGAAGGCAAGGCTTTGGGGTGCTGGAGGGAATCAACAATGGGCACCTTCAGACCCTTGGATCCCTTCTCTTCACAGTTAAAGCCCACTTCAGTCCAAAGCTCCCCTGTGACAATCAGAGTTGTAGTTGTACATGTGTGCTAGTCACAATCCTGGCAATCTCCTGATGTCACCAGGCAGACAGACAGCATAAGTGTTATGTAAACAAACAAGATTTCAACAGCAGAAGAGTCCTCTCTCATTTGTCCTTTGCTAATTTAAATGCTCTGTAATACACCAAACACTCATTCAAATTAAAGTGTCAGTGAAAATATCTAGGTGTGTTCAGGTAAAAATAGTACTGGGGACATAAACTGTGGTACATGAAAGAATAATAAGTTACTATTATTCTTACATTAACCCAACACAGGTTTGAAAGGAGAGTGGGACAGGAGAGGCTCAGTTAGACTCCTACATTAATATCATTTTAACCAAAGACAGCAAGATTGCCTTTGAATTTCATAGGAGATATTTCCTACTTGCTGCATCACTTCCACATCTGTTAATCTGGAATGACTCTGTGAAAGTTTAAAAAAATATATCTTTGTGAGAGTTGGTCTATGTCAGGTCCAAACTGAGAGATCTTTTTCCTTCAAACTCTCATTGCAATTACATTCCTATTAGCATATCTGTTTTAAGCTCTAACAGTGGAAGAAGGTTAGACTCCAATACTTCAGTAATAAACTTTGCACTGGGATTTTTAAAACCTGTTTGCAAATGAAATAAGTTAGGACAAAAACCTTTAACCCAGAAAGTTAAAGCACAGGGATAAAAGGAACAGAGAACTGCAGGTGCCTTGCCTTGAAAGCTGTGCAATACCTCATTCATGGTGATAAAGTGGATAGTTGATGTCATTATTTTCTGCCCCAAAATCTTCATGAAATCATTAGTCTGTATTATATTTAAATCGGTGAAACACAGTTCTAGAAGTGAAGTAATTCATGGCACAGAGCAATGAATGCCTATCTTTGAAATTATAGCCGGTCTTACAGGAGAGCTGAGACCTCAGGAATTTCTAGTGATTTTGGCGGAGGGAGGTAGGTTTTAATTTCTAAGTAGCTTTGTAACATGCTGCTCATTACCAGTAACAGAAATATGAGCCATTCACAAACTCTTTACATATATTACAGTTGGCTTAGAACCTACAAATAGATATAGGAGTAGTTTGTACTAGACATTATGCAAACATGTAAGGTATCCTTTTTACTGTCCAAGTAGATAAATTAGACAGATGTCAAAGAAAAATGAAAAGTGAGCTACTAATTCTCATACAGGATTAAAATTTCATTGATGTAAAAAAAATGTGAAGTCCCACTTCCAGAGTGCTACTAAAGCTCTAGATGAAAAACTGTGGTTTTGTTTGACAATTATACTTCAAAAGAGATGTGGACAAACTGAATGAGTCAAGTGGACTGTGGAAGAACACTAAAATGAACCTTGAGGAGGATGGCGCTGAAGACCAGTGTGAACCAGACCAGCTACATATATGAGAGACTTATATTGTTTAAAAGTTATACATTTTCATTGTATGGATTTTAGTTCAAAAGATTTTATTGTTATCTCCATCTATGTATTCCCCCCGAGGCTTTGTCCCTGATGAGTCACTGCACCGCTGGGGCGTGGGGGCTGTCTCCCAGGTCAGGACTCCCAGGTGTCCCTGCCCTGCACTGCCAACACAGGCACTGCTGTGGCAGCTGCTGCTACCATGTGACAGCATCCAGAACCGGCTGGGGTACCACACCCCCACCCCACCCCTCCCCTCCTATCTGTTTCTGCCTCTGCCCCAATTCCTGGGTTCCTATTGGTTAGTTCTCCAGTCATTTGATGAGTTGTTCCCCATTGGCTATCCAGTTGCCAATTATTACCCACTCTGTCCCTACTCTCACCCAATCCCATCCAAGTTCCAGAACCTTCCCCTCAGAATCTTATAAGTATCTGTGAGTTCCTCAATAGATGTTCACTTTTGTGCCTTCATTCCACCGGCTTCAGAGGGGATCTTTATTTCACTGGTCAACAATCATCAGTGAACCATAGTGGAAAACTGCCTAGGAAAGTTTAGTGTTGTTTAACCTCAAGAATGAAGGAAAAATGAAATTACATCAGACTTCAAGTGCATGGAAGACTTTCACAAAAACAAAGAAGGCAACAATCTGTTTGACATAGCTGCTTGAAGGTCTTTTCTGTTCTACAGCTCTGTGATCATTGTAATCTTTTTCATGGCACTCAGGTCTTCCTGGTGCCAACCATTCTGAGCGCCAGACTAACAAATCACACTATCTTTCTTTTAAAAGACTCCGTGAAATGACAGAGTAAATGCTATTCATCCTATATAATTTGGAGAGTTCAATCAGATTATTTGGGAATATAGAAGCAGGGGAGACAATGTTCCAGTTCAGTGCTATCCAACCTCAAGCACTATAACATACAAATTATATCTGGAAACCAACTTAAAGGAAAATTCAGAACTTTTCTTCCTTGTTGATCTACCTGGGATGTTGCACTCAAAATTTTATTGATAGTAACATCTGACACAAGAGTAAGACTTAGAAGTGATACTGCAACATTTTTTTTTGACCTCTGAACTCATTCATAGCCAGTTTGTACCAGATACTGGCTATTATTTGCAATATCTCTTCACAGTCTGTCCTGCCTGCTCTGTGTGTGATGACAATAATCATATCCATTCTTAACCTTTTTATACTCTCCGTCTAGACAAGACAATCTCTTTAATTTCCTATTGTGCCAAAAGGTTTCTGTTCCTCTTTCCCCTGTGCTTTTATTCAACATTTGTCAAGGCAAGCCATCATCCTGGAGGAAGTTCAGGCCTGGTTGAGCACAGACAGCCCTGTGAAAGACCAAAGGTTGCCAGCATAGCTGGACTAGTCTCAGTACTATTGCCACTGCCTTTAAATTTGTGCTGGCAGGGAAATGAGAAGAAATCTCCCAGGTCATATCTACAAGGAACTGGAGAGAAACAGGAGATTGTCATCGAGAAGTGAAATGGCTTGATAAAGCCATGAAAAAGGAAAGTTCAGAAAACATTAGGAGTTGTGTGCTGCTGAAATCTCTGATGGTCATAAGCGTTTGGTGATTTCAGTGAGTAGGTGGTTTGAACATAATATAAATTAATTAACAGTAAAGAAAGTAAGAAAGCAAGAAAAGTAAAACAAAGCCCCAAACACTACTACACTTACTACTAAATAAAGCCTTAACAGAAATGTATTTCCTTCATCTGGTTTTCACATAAGAGTCAATTTAAAATGAATTTTTGGTCTCAAAGCTAAGACAAACCTTGGGAAATAAATTTTTGAGATAATAAATCAAGTATGGATACTTAATAAGGCATTACAGAAGATACAACAAACTTATAGCATTCTCTGAGGCCTGAAGAGAACTCCCTATATCTTGGCAATGAAAAAAAAAAATTGAAAAAATTCTTTCATCTATATAAAGTGATAGCAAAATTACTATACTGTTGAAAGAGACTATGACAGATATTGTGTTAGATTTAATTGCAGTTTTAACATTAATATATTAAAAAGTTGATACAATAGAAACTAGAGTGGGTTTAAAAATGGAAGATATTTTAATCAAGACCATCTGCTTGCTATTTTAAAACCTTTAAAAATGTTTTCCTTTTCCACTGGGAAATTGTTTAGATTATTGAAACTAAGTTCCTCATTAAACAGATTTATTTTTAACTTTAGGTAAGTTCATAAATAAAGGAACAAGCTTCATAATTACTGTGAAAGTCAGTTTCTATGCATTTCAATTGTGATACTCTCTGAATTCCTCCATGTGATTTTAGTCTCATTTATTCTTGTTCCAAAATGATATCTATGATATTACATTAGTCAATAGCTATTCTGATATGTAAATCTGTTTGAATATATTCAGAAACTGTAAGAAAGTCTACAAATCTAAGCATTTACTTGATTTCTTTCTCCATAAAACACTGTTTCTTAAGACAGTATGAAAGCTATATCTCAGAAAATGCATGTAAATAAATCCAACTGAAAATTGTATTAAAAACAAAATTTCAGTTCTGATATTGTGATACTGAACAGACTTATGAAATTGCCACAATTTCAAAACTGAAATGTGATAATACTGAGATTTCAGCTGCATTGATTTAAACACATTAAATCAGAGCAGAGCGTGGAATACAGTCTCTCTCATCATATCTCCATGGCTCATATTTTATATCACCATTTTATGATCCAAACCATTTCCTTCTATTAAAATCAGTAGGTGATCCGGCAGATGACTTTTTAGTGACCTGGTTGCATTTTGTATTCATTAGAGAGATCTGATGAGGCTGCAAAGAAGGAATCATGGCTATGGGTAAAACTGACACCACCACCTATAAATCTATCTTTTTTCTTCATAACTCATATGTAAATTTGCTTCTAAGTGTATGTCAGGGCTATGATACACATTCAGTACTTCTGTGAATTTATGTCTAAAAGATGCAGGGCAAAGGCACGGTGGCAAGATCAGAACATTAGTCTGTAGAGTAAACCTAAAAAATATTCCCAGTGAATACAGATCCAGTGTCCCTGCTGTAAAAGATGCTAGTGCCTTCACAGTCAGAAAATTATATTAAATAAAACCCCAAACAAACAAACAAAAAAAGTGAGTGTTGAAAACAGATCCTTGATTTTAGGCCATAATCATTGAGAAAATAGCTAATACTTTAAGATAGCTTTGTAGGAAATACATGAATAACATTACTTTAAATTTTAATGTTCTTTTTAACAGCTATCAATCAATGCAATTAAGAATTTATTGTCATTCAAAACTAGATCAAAATGGAAAAAAGTGGGTTTTTTTCCTCATAACCATATTTAATATTCATATATAATTCAATACGGGTTTGTGCTCTGCCTAGTCAAGGGAACATTCCTTCTTAAAATACACTTTGTTTATCTTTTATTGTACACAGAATTCTAGAACCAGGTAATATATAAGAAGTCAGAGGCATAACGTAACTTGGGCATGTGAAGAATTTTTTTCTCTCAACAAGGTGTTTAAAGTTAAATTTAGATGATTATTTTTCATGTTGTATGAATTATTTAAAATTCAATAATTAAACCCCAAATATTCTTAATCTGAATTTTGAATCTATATCAGTATTATGGAACTACTTAACTGGTCTATTAATGCAACACAAATTCAAAACTGCAAGAAATAAAGTAACATATGTAGTGATTTGCTTTGGTTTTATCAATTTTTTTTTCCGCTGGTGGGTTTGCATTATCAAAATAAATAGAAAACTTTTAATAATGATTTGTGTTGTTACAGTTACATAAATAATGATTTGAATTTAATTCTTCAAGCTCCATATATTGCCTGAATTGATTCAGCGATAGCTTTCAAATATTTGTTGTGTCTATGTTTGTATCTCTTTTACCACATTTTTGCATTGTCTCTTTCTGAGTAAAATTGTTTCAGGTTCAGGGTTTTTGGGGGGTGGGTTTTTTGGTTTTTTTTTTTGACAGAGCAAATTTTATTTAGACAGACAAAATGACTGTCTATGAAAAAAATATACTTAATACCAGTAGTTTTATGAAAATTATTGAGAGATTTGATAATAGGTTTTAGTATCTCCAGGACAGTGCAGAGACACCCTAGATATTTTGAAGACATAGTGCTATAAGCAGAGAACTATGGAACTAATTTGCCCTGCTCCACATCAGGTATATTAACTTACAATGAACTTCACACCTGGGAAGGGTGCTTACCAGCCCAGGAGCCAGCTGCTTCTTGAGTAAATTGCATTGCTATCTGCAAACTTCAGTCTTTTTTTTTTTTTCACTTAAATTTAAGCATGTCCACTTTAATTCAACTGTCTATAATGAAGGTTAAACTGGATATTAGGAGAGGTTGGGCCATCAGAGGAGAACAGTCCTGAAGTAGATTTTCATTCGCAAGGCAAGAAATCTAAATTATTATAAAATGCAGTTTAATATATTTAGATGCATCTCTGTGGTATGGCTGCTTAAGACAGAAAAAGATTAAGCTTGATATCCCAGAGAGTAGTGTCTGTATTTTATTTCTTATGATTTATTCAGCCTCCCAGGCTAGTGCAATTAGCAAATGAACCTCATAGCTACACCTAAACTGTAACTTCACCAAAGCTTCTCTGTGTGTCATGAAAGGCATATGTGTCTGTGTGAATGTGTAATAAAACTGTAAAAATTATAGATTTTTCTATATGTACCAAATTAAGCAGTCACTTTTAAAGTGCAAACAGATTTTTAAGCACATTCTGCCAGCCTGCCTTGCTGAGATTAAGTAGCCTTGCAGATCACTGCTGGGAAACTGAACTGCCTGGATTCCTCAGGGTTGAGTCTGATTGATATTTGTAAGTCTCATGGAGATGAATGCAGTGGTTTTTGTATGAAGGATAATTTAGGGATTCATGGCATCAGAAGAATTTCTCCTAGATCTCATAAGGCTGCCAGAAGTAGAAGGACTGCTGTCAGGGGCAGATAGAGCAATTGGCTAAAAGCAGTTCTGAGGCAATTACTGTGGAAAAAGTTGGGGTTTGCCATAGATCAAAACTGCTTCTTTTATTACTGCAGCCTATCCCATCTGCAATACTAGAGCAGACACTAGTATAGAGAGGATGAATCACTCTTTTCTGTGGGTTTTGGTGGTTTTTGGGGGTGTGTGTGTTTTTTTTCTGGTTTTGGGTTTTCTTTTTTTTTCCTTGTTTTTGTGTGTTTTTTTTTGTTTGGTTTTTTTTTGTTGTTATTTTTTTTTTTTGTAGAAGAGGCAGGATAAAGACTAAAGTTAGAAATAAAATTAGAGTTCAAGTTCAGTCATTGTTAGGAACAATTTCTTATTGCATCCTACCATATCCTATAGAGTTTAGAAAAGTGTTGTTATAATTAAATATAGATTAGCATGGGGGTGGTCCCGTGGCATAGTGGAGGGCACTCCGGTCTCCGACTCCCAAGGTTGCGAGTTCGAGTCTCAGTACGGACCGCCCCGGCAGTTCAATGCCTCCCTGCCATCCGATCCCGTCAGATCTCGGATGCTCAGCAGGGTCAGCCCCGGTTAGTACCGGGTGCTGTAGATAGTCCTAAGGAGACTTCACTGTCACTGTCCAAGCTTGCTTGGCTGTGGCAAATGAACCTTAGGACTTAAACGGTGGGGCCAGTTCTGCGCACGCTGAGCCTCACCTAAAAAAAAATCCACTGCGCAGGCTCGGAGGGCACACCCACGTGGGGTGAGCCCTTCCCAAATCTTCGTTCATGAAGATTGGCCATTATTATAGATTAGCATTGAGGTTACAGTTAGGGTCTGAAATAAACTGTAGATATAGACTAATTGCTACAATGATATCCTTTACTCTTAACTAACAGTTAGTTTTGGGTAGTACTGGGCTGCTTGATATTCATTTAAATTTAGGAGTAGGATAACACAAATGTTCAAACCAATTAAATTTTTTTTCCCATTATCATACCAGAACAATAAGGTTGGGCAAGAACAGTAGATAAGATTCATGAGCTAGGATATAAATATAATGCAACAATCAACTATGATTGTCAATGCCAAAATTATCAATAATCATATTATCCTTAGGCATAAGCATTGCATATATTTCTCCTTGCACTAATTACAAAAATGGTTATAATCAACTTATTTTCTTAGTCTTCCAGAATTCAAGAATAGTATCTGCTTCAGCTCATATTGTTTAAACTTTATCCCTAATCACAACCATAATTACTCCATATCTCCAACTGCTGGGTAAGCCCAAAATGGTCTTAAAGGACATATCTTGCTTAAACCCAACTTTAACTTACTCATTTTTGCCAACAGTCTAAACTAGGTGTTAGCTTCAAACATTTCTACCTGCACAAAACTCTTCTGTCTGTTCAATGCTTACAGTAAGATAAGAACTTCTGTGATTGTCATCTACTAGTCCTCAGAGCCCCATTGCAAAATATTCCTGTTCTGAAACAAAAAAATGTATTTTGTTGAGAATATTCCTCCCTCTTCTCTCTCCTCTGTAAAATATTTAGCATTAACCTGTGTGTTCTTGATGGAAAACAGACAAAACTTCAGTGGGTATTCCTCTGGTGTATAAAAGAAAATACAACTGTTAGTGTCTTTATTCTCCCTCTTGTTTTCTATGATTTAGTAAAGATTTTAACAACAATACAAGATGGAATAGGAAAATTTTTGAAACTTTAAGCAATGCTATAGAACAAAATAATAATTTTCTATAAACTAGTTGATAAATTGGCATTTTTGGGCAGAAGCCTGCTTCACCTTCAGTTTTGTGAAAGCTCTTTTTACAACTTTCTCTGAAAAGCTATTAAAGACATGTTAAGTAAAATTTTGTAATAATATAGAATCACATGGAGAGAGGAATTAAAATAGTTCTATTTTACAACTAGAAATAAAACTATTCCACATAGTTGTTTTAAATCCTAGTCAGTAGAACGACATGGGTCATTTGTTAAAATAAAATTATGATCTGTTATCATAAATCCAACTTTTTATAGTACTTAATATTATAATAATTCAAACAACTTGTTAGTTTTTGCAACTCAATAGAATTAAAAATTCATTTATAATTATTTTATTTATGTTTGTAATATCAATATTATAATTTTAGTTTAAGTTTTGACGATTTTATATTTAAGCATTGACAAATGTTGGAAGTACATGAACAGTCATTTAGACTGTTTTGAATTGATATGTTCAATTAAAATTACATACCAAAATCATACAATTTTGTTTATGGCTAAATATATGATTGTGAAAACGAACAAAAAACTCTTCCACAAAGTGAATTCTTATGCTTGCATTGCAAAGTATAATCAAGAGTCACAAAGAAGTGGATTGATTATTTTGGGTTTTGATTGGCAATGGAATTTTCCTGCTCTGTGTCTGTTTAGAATTGCCAAATTCATAAGACTTTCCTAAGGTATTTTTCCTCATTTAAGTAAAAGAATCTTGCTTGTGACTATGTGTGATACAATTGAGCCTAGCATTTTACTGAAAGAACCCATTAAGAAGGATTCTTTTCAAACTGTAGATACTGAATCACAAGTCTATTGCATGTGATGGTATGTCCCTTCCTCCCTACCCTCCTTGGGCCTGCTCCACGTTCTCAGGAGCTCCTGGCAAGACTTGACTGAACCATCTGAGCAATGACGCATCCTTGACTGTACCAGGAACTCCTGCATGATACAGATGGGAACACTGACTGTAACAGCAACATCAGCTCCCTGACAAAGTTGGGGAACAAAGGATAATCAGTCATACCCTGACAACCTTGGAACATCCCTACCTGAATCGTAGCCCAAGTGGAACAACCATGGCTGCTGGAGTTTTTGAAACAATTTCCAAATGTTTTGGAAATTGTTTCTGGCCATTACCAATTTGAGTTATGGCCAGGATAGCAACTTGCTGATGTCTAAAGCCAGACATCTTGCAATCCTATAAAGGGTATCTGAAGTTTGAGCTTTTCTGGACCACAGCTGGCTGTGCCTACACCTTCCTCTGGGAGGGACACTTCTTAGAGCTTGTGAACCCTCAGGTCTGTGATAATTAAAAGACTGGTCTAGGCACACACGCACAAACACACACACACACACACACACACACACACACACACACACACACACACACACACACTCCTTCATGTGCAACCCACACCTGTTAAGAAATGCTAAGAGATTTGTCATGAGTATTTTACTGAACCTGAGTAGAATTTTTGATAACTACATTTACACGTATAGATGTACACATTCCTTGCTTGTGTGTGTGCATGTGAGTTGATTACAGTATGAATGTTGTTATTTTGAATCTATAACTAAGTTTTAAAATTGTAGAAATCCTATTGCATGACTTTAGAAATGTTAATTTATTCAAGGATTAAGTGCTACTAAAACTTCCTGCACTCTTATCTTTTAGTGTCCATATCTTTTGCACCTTTCTCTTTTGCATGCCCAGTCTCCTTGTAATCATTGTGAATTGGTTCTATTCTGATTTTCTTATGTATGATTCATCTATATAGAAACAAAGTGAACCTTGTCATTGCACTGTTAGAGTCACACTGTCAAAAATTTGTATTAAAATTTGGGGTTTGCCCATACTTTTGACAGTGATTCTTTAAGCAGCCTAACCACTCATTTACAACACTGCACTACTCTTATTTCACAGCAGAAATCAAGGAGAATCTAGCAGTAAATTTTGCACTTCAGCACTACCTTCCCAGTCATAACCTTGCTCCTACCTGTAACACTGACAATCATTTCTGCCCCAACCAATAATAGACCATTCAACCAACACTCAGCTGCATTTATTAATTGATCCTATCCTGCAAAAATTGAAAAGTTTTTATTTTACTTCTGAGTTCCTAGACACCGTGACCTTTCTCAAGTCTTATCACAGCCCTAACTGCAATCACAGCAGAGACTCAGACATCAGGCCAATAAACAGCTGAAATCTTTACACCTACCTATATAGAATATGCATCCTAGCTCTGCCTATATGGCAGAATCTAATAATGGATTATGCACAAATGTCCCAAATTTTAATCCTACATCGAAACAGAACCCTGTCCCTGCAGCCTATCAAGAAACTCATTAGGATCTACCTATCCCTGTAGAGCTCTTATCTTGACTCCCAGAGGTTTACAATATGAAACAATCAACACAATTCTCCAGACATTAATCAAGATATGTGGGGGTAAATTGGATAGCCTCAGTTTTTTGCTATTAATCAAATAATCTGCTTTTTAACATTTTAGTATTTGTCTGTTTCTTCATAGAACATATCAGTACAACAATCACTTTTTAGGCAAGACCCCAGAAATAAAGCTTCAAGCAATAATTGCAAGTCTGTGAAGCTGCAGATGAAAGCACTGTATTTTATACAGTGTGGATTCTCTTCTGTGTAGAACAGTTGTTTAACTCACATTTTTGCCTAGCTATTAAATAATTTTCTGTGACATTCTTTTGTCAGTGATACTTGCCTAGTAAAGTTGATGGATGGTGCCATAAGCTATGTTGAGCTCTTTCATTCACTTGCTGAAAGTGTCTTGTCAAAGTCAGGGGAAACCTGCTGAAATAGCATAATTTGAAAGAAGTCCATGGGCCAAATGATGTGATTGAGTATCACAACTGAGTTTTTGTTTTGAGTTCCTCTTCATGTGTATCCATGAAATTTTGGTGAGTTCAGCTGAAAAATAAAAATAAAAAAATTAAGAGAGAATTATCATGATATGTTTCTCTTCAAATAGAATAAACAATACAAAAGCTTTTATACCAGATTTCATGGAAAATCTACTAGTTTTTCATGCAGATGTGTGTCTCTGTGTGTGTGTATGTCTGAACGTGCACACATACATACTAGGTGATAAAATTTCATCTGGCAAAACTGTCATCAATGAAATTAAATAATTTTGGTTTAAAATAGTATATTAATCAGCATCTATGTCTTCCTGATACTTTGGCTGATCCTCTCATTTTTTTTTACTTTAATTTACCGTGCCTTGTTACGGTTCTTCTAACTTAAATTGCACACAAAACTAATGTTAAATGAACTAATAAACTATAAGAGTTCTGTTGAAACCCTATTCTGATGAAAGAAACAGTAGTAGCACAATATGAATTTGCAGGTACATTGCTTTTTCTGGCTCTTTGTGCTCTGTATAGATTCTTATACCAGTAACACTTATTCACATGACAATGGTGGAGCATGTCTTACACATACGCTCTATGAAAAGAACAGCAAATGCGACAGAGAAGCAGAATGAAAATTGTGGGTCAAAAGACTTTTTAGAAGCTGAAAGAGGGACTATATTAGTAAGGACACAAGATTTGCAAAATGATACCTATTCAGAAACTATGTCCTTCATAAACTTGGGCACCAGAAATAAAACATCCAGGAGACTTGTTTTTGCATCCCTCCTGTTTTCTGTGATCTTTCTCCATTACCAACTTTTCCCAACTATTTCTTTTGTAAAACTGAGAAAGACACTTGATATTTTCTGTATTTCAAGCCTGTTACAGCTCTAGGGAAAAGATGTCCAGCATGCACTGCTCCCACATAATGTGTTGGCTCTACTTCTCATGCAAAAAAGGATGAGCTATGCCCAGCAAATATGTCCCATGGGTGTAAATAGTATTAGCCAAAAGGTCTGCTGAATAATAAAGAAACAAAGGCTAAGCAATACACAGCTGTATTCTGGGATTTGGACAGAGGGACTTGGCGTGGTATTTTCCTTCAGTAATAGAGTTGAGGCAATTGGTTTTTTATTCTTTATGATTTCTGCCATGGGATAGCTTTCTTACACTACTGATGAGCTTGACTTCAATGTTTTCACCCCAGTTTCTGACTTTTTATGTCTTGTATCTGTTGAACTTTGTGAAGGGATAGTTTGGCTTGATATTTATGTTGGAAGGAATTATTTATTCAGTCAATGTCTCCTCGAAAATTGAGTTTGGCTGCAAAGGTGACTTATGAGGGATGGCGAAGATCTGAGCATCACAGGAATAGGGAGCCCAGCTTGGCAACATCAAATTAAAACACAGATATATATTTCCAAATATGTGATGTTGACAAGTAGTGTCTTAAGTGAGCTCCTGAAGCTGTTAGCATTTCTGTAGGGCAGCAGAGTTCAGATTGTAGACATTCTGAGAGTAAAGGAAAAAATACTCACTTGTATGCCAAGAGACCACACTAGTGCCTTCTCTTTTTCTTTTTGCAGGGCCAAGGAAATGGAGGCCAGATTTCTTACTCATTTCAGTGTCATCAGTTGTTATACAGGTGAGTCTGCTGTGACTGATAGATCACAGAAGTCCAGAATTCTGATATTTCCATTTGTTATGGAAAACCTGTTGTGAGAAACATCCTAGCTCATCAGTGAATTTGAGGTACATGCTCTTTTTTACTTTCTTGAGTAAGCTCTTCCTTGAAGGGTCAGAGTAGTATGTCTAAGTCCTAGAGTGATCATCCTAACCATTGTTAGGATACCACGTGAAGTACAACTAATCTCAAAAATGGCTGATAGGTTGGAGCTAATTAGAATTTTGGCAGTAAGGCTCATCATAATAAAAGTAAAATAGCACTACATGGCAAATTGTTTCTCAGTTAACACAAAACATTTAAAAAACTAAATAGCTATGAGGAACATTGGTAAGAGTTGCTACTTGAATATAGTATTTTTATCTTAACAGTTCTACTTAAAAAATCCAATTTTCACAGAGATGAACCAGAAATTATATTCTGTGCATTCACTCATAATAAATTATATAGCTGGACAAAAATCTCACAGCACTTATAAAAAAGAATTTAATGTTTGATTTATGATGTATTCTCATTTGTAGTTAATCAGCCTTGTTAGATTGTTGAAGACTCTTAGGATCAAATCCTCTAAGGGATTCATACATGTGAAAGACAACCTTAAAACAAACCTAATTATACTGGATTTGAAGTTGAATACGGTTTTCTAATAAGACCACAGCTGTATTATCTTCCTTTCTGCTCATCTTCATTTGGACTCCCATGGACATCACTCCAGCAACAAGTCAGTAGTTCTGGAAGCCTGGAACTAATGAGAGGTATGTCCTGGGGAAACTGTCAGTAGCAGTGTAAAACTGGGATTTCTTATCACAAGTGCAGACTAGTAACAAAGACTTCCGACACTCATATTAACAAAAGGAAAGGTCACCCAGTTCAGCCATTGCTTGTATTGTCAGCATAGTTACAAGCTGACAGCTTATGAAACTCCATCCCAGATGTATTGGGGCGGGGGGGGGGAAACGTTATTTAGATGTTATGACTCATGCTTAAGATAAGGTTTAAAACAGCACTGGAATTTTTAAGATGCAAAATGAGCTATAAAGGAATTATTTTGCTCAGAATTACTTGTTGCCTTCTTTGATGTCTCTAAGGATTTCTCAGACACTATTCAAAAAACCCAACAAATCCTTTATAGTGAAAGCTTTATTTTACCATGTTGGTTCTTTTCAGATGAGTTGAAATTAGAGACCAAAATGTGTTTATCTTTCAGAAGGCTATGCATTGTAACAACCTGAGGCATGCAATATACATTTTATTTCTTTCTTAGGTGATATAATTTATTTTGCATTTCATTCCAAATTATTTTTAAAGGTAAGAGAAACCGGCTGGACTCTGAGAGCAAAGAAGGTTCTTTACTCTTAAACACAGGTATGAATTAAGACCTCAGCCTTTGTTTATCTGAAAATACACAACTAGTGTGAAAAAGAGCTAAAAGCATCTTCTTCATCTCACAATGGTGACACTCAACTCAATTTTTATTTTATAAATTTTGTGAAATAAACTCAATTTTCCTTTTATAAGCTAGTTTAGGATCATTATTATTATTCACATATTGTGGGGTGATGGCCCCTGATAAGGCCTGATGGGGTACTCCTGCAGAAGACAAAAGCAAGGCAAACTGATAAGATTAACATAGGGTGGAGTGTTGTTTAAGGAATGACATGGCCCCCCCTTTGTGATATCTTCTATAACCACTCTAGGAGCCACCTCCCCTCAAGCATCTGCATCACCCCCCCAGTACATTGACTTTTAGTCACAAAACCACATGAAGGAATAAAAAGGTATAAAAAGTGTGGAGTTTAAACCCCAGAAGAGAGGGGGGAAATGCCACATCGCTGTGAGGGTAACTGCTGCAGATTGTCCTGTCTCCTCCTGCCTCCTGGAACAATGTAGGGGTGAGAAGACCATGTGCTTTCTATTTTTCTACACTTTACTTTCTTAACTTCACTTTCTTACAAAGCTTATTCCTTTATACATTCTATCTTATATCTTATGCTAACAGCGACTTTGATTCTTGCTTTATAAGCATCTTCTTTCCTCACTCTGTTTTTCTGCCTTAATACTAACTACAGTAACTTGCTTCACACTTTGCTACTTTATATTGGTTATTGCTTTTTGTTATTCTTACAAGACCAGCTCTGTTTTACAACTACAGTAACTTGCTTTACTTTCAATGTGCAGTTTCTTTTTCAACATGTGTGTTGATAAGAAGCAGTTCTGTTCTTTCCTTTTTTTGTGTGTTACAGAGGGAGTGGTGTGCAAGATATTTTATTGTCCTGTGTTATTGAGAGAGTGTCTAGATAAGTGGTTTAGGTGTCTGTGTTTTTAGTCAGTAGTTCTTTGTTCCTAGTTTCTGTCTGTTGTGAAAATGGGATACATTGCTGTATTGTAACTTGAGTTTAGTGTGTTTGTCTCTGTAGAATGTGTTTTGTGCTGGTTTCTTTTGGGGTCTTTTTATTATCAATTAAATACAATCTTGCAGCTAAAAATTATCACTGGCAAGCAGAACCCACAACAACTGTCACATATTTGTATTAATAAATGTTATTTTGGGAGCTGATGTGGGAAAAGTTCTTTTCTGGCTTAAGTGTGGCTTCATATTAGAGGTCAGAAACCCTTCCAACCTGTAGGCTGTCCGTTAGTTGACAGACAGTGTTGGGGACACAAGAATCTGATTGTCTAGAAGTGCTTATTGCTAATAATTTCTCCCTGGCTTAAGTGTGGTCCTCATAGGGGAGTCAAAAATCTTTCCAGTCTGTGTTCTGTCCAGAGTCCAGCAGGCCGTGCTGGTTTCATAAAGCTTTGATTACTCTGAGGGCGCTTATAGCTAATAACTTTTATTAATACAGTTAAGACTAGAAATCTTTGCATTTCTGTCTTCCTCCTCCCTTTCACGTGACAACATATCCAGTCCACTTGTGATTCTTGCTTTCATTAACTTGTTAATATATTATATTTTTTTAATATAGCTTTAATATATTTAACTTAAGAATAACTTAGCTTTATGTATAAGAGCCTTGACAGGTGCTTGGCATTATCAGTTTGAAATGGAGTACATTCATGTACTCTGGATGTAGGCTGCAGAAGATCATAATTTCCCTTGGGAGATTATAATTCTCAGACCTTGAGTGGCCTAAGTTACTTTGGAGAGTTAAAGCCAAGGCTTTCTTTTTACATATTTGACATAAAACTAGGTTTTCATTTCCCCCTTTCCTACCCTGATCTATTTGACTGCTACTGTGAAAGTAGAAGCAAAGTTAGTGCTTTTCAAAGCAACTTCACATCAAGTAATTAGACAAGACACTCTTCAATAAAATATGTATTACATTTTACTTACATGGAAAACTGCTGTTTAACTGGCATCTTGAGAGACCCTCCACAAAGCCCAGCTCATCTGTTTAATCATTCCACACATTTTCATAGCCTGGGCCAGGCTGATTCATTTTCTGAAGCCAGAAAATTATAGGAAGTTGAGAAAGCTTAAAAGAATAAATTTCCTTTCTTATCAGTACTATATAAATATCTGATTTCTTCCAAATTTATAAATAGTTTTCTGAATCCAGTCAAATCACCTCAGTGATTTGTTCAGTCTTTCCGGGGTTTTGTATCCTTTTTGTTAGAAAACTGACAGGTTAAGCCCAGTAGGCATAAGATTTCCCATTTTTTTTTCTGAGATGGTCACAAATACAGTCTTTAACTTGTTTCCTTTTTTTCTTTTATTACTTTTATTTTCCTCATCACTGAAATCAGGTGATCAAAACAGAGCTGTTTCACAGGATGTGTGAGACTTCTTTCCAGATCTGAAACTAGTTTTACTGTACTGTTGTGTTTCATTCTGTGTTAATTGATAGCAACCTTGGAGCCCTCACAAGTTTCCTAGCCCCCAGGTGCCTGGGTTCAGGAACTAGGGAAGTCCTGGCAAGACAGGCTAAAATGACCCAGTTTGGATTAGCTTTGCTCTTCCTTCAGCAATGTATAGATGCCATGAAACTTTCTTTTAAATAATAAAAGCCTGCTCAGACTTTTTTTATTTTTTCAAAACTTTGAAAATCTCTGCCTATAGAAGAATGTGACATTATTAATCTGTTGCTTAAATAGTATTCAATTGTTCATCTTTATTAATAGTATAATTAGTTGTGTAGTGGATGCTAACATTACCCTAATCAAAGCCCAGCTAAAAAGTCATTGATTCTGTTAGGAAACTACCACCTACTAAAAAGAAAAGGTTAGAAGGCAGGCAGTGCTTTACTCCCCAGTGCTTTACTTGGGAAACTGAAAGACAAAAAAGTTTAACTGCTGTACTCTACTCCTGCTACAAAATTCTGGCAGAATTGTTATAGGTCCTACGTAATATATATCTCAGTGCCATAAACTACAAATGCTTTTTTCCCACTCTATTCATATATTCTGCAGACTTGCAATGCCCAGTCCACTCAAACTTTCTCACCAGAGTAACCATCAAGGATACATTCAGTAATTATAATAATTCTTTTTATAAATCCTCTCCTCTTTCTTATTTTTTCTTTAATTCATAAAACACAACTGCTTGTAGAACAATTTTCTAATACCTCTTTGATTCACACAGTCAAATAGCCTCTATTTTTTTACTATACCAGGTTTACATTAACTTTTCCATAATTTGACACATCCAGCTTCATACTTGAGATTGGAACATTCCTATAGAATTAGGAAGAGAGAAAAAGCAAAGGCACTTATTTATTTGATTACTGACTTTGAATACATGCATTTGTTCCTCTAAATTTTAGATAAATTTCACTTGCGGCACATGCTGAGAAAAAGTGCTGGTCTCCCTTGGGGATAATGTTAGCTTTGTCATGCAGAGAGACCTATTTACTGAATAGCTTAAAATTGACCAATTTGTATTATTATAGCAATGTTACGATTTCTGACCTAGATTTAAGAAGTCTGATTGCACTACTTTATTCTTCCCAAATATCCATATCCTCTTTCCATATTCCTTGTTTTAGCAGTGATATCTATGTAAGTTGCATGTTTAAATCTGGCCTAATGTTCACTACTGTCTAGTTAGTGTGGATATGATATAAATGAAAACATACATAAGCATTTTTAATAAGCATAATAATATAGAAATTCAAGTAAAAAAAAAAATTAAGTATTTCATCATGTATTCACATTTACTGCGTGGAATGACCAGTATAGAAATTCAACAGAAAAAATGCACATTCAACTGTAAATAATTAAGAATTCCTGCTTGCAGACAACCTTATAATATTAGTAAAGCAATATTAAACTGTCTTATTCTGGGAGGCAGGGGGGAGGTATTTCTTGGTTGATGGGTTGTTTTTATTTTTTTTAAAAATTTTGTTTTGTTTTTTTAAAAATGACTGGACAATGTCTGTTTTGTAAAACAAGTTAGTTCCTTCTGTGTAGCTTCACAGATACAGAAAGGAGTCAAACTGAGATGTCAGCATTTTGCATCACAAGGATTCCTCTAAATCAACTGATGCAGTTTTGAGTCGTATGAGTTTCTTCTCCATCTGAAGTTTTGTTTGAACTCAAAATGATGTTCAGGCAAACCCATTGAATTATGATTTTTGGGAAAGTATAAGGAAAAATAATTATCTTAACTAATACCAGATGTGATGAAACATCCGAGGTTTTAAGAGCTCTGAAAATTCAATGTGAGTCTAGATCTTTGTTAGCTTTTGAAAACTCTAGTGAGGTTTTTGAAAAAGGATTTTTCATGCTTAATTTTATAGGAGCAGATATACTGAAACATAAAGAGGGACATGTATTTCTGAAGTTCATCTTAATACAAAATAGTACTATGAAATTACATTGCAACTACTATTAATCCCATTAGGAAAAGAATTAGTTTGAATGTGTAACTGGATATCCTGTAGAGAAACAAGCTGCTTAGCACCAAGTGAAAAGCAAGTCAATCGCTATTTTTTTAGCATTATCATTGTAAGACTTAACTATATCAACCTAGAAAACTAATATAAACAGAAAGATATAGATCATATTGATAACAAAAACCAGGTAATTGAAAAAAGAAAAAATATTCTTCCTCAAGAAAGTGAGGCATTAAGAAGAGATAATAGAGGAACGATTTTTTAACTAGGTGCAATTCCTAGAGGGATCAGGAGAAAAATAAAAAATTGAATTTGCTCTGAACACCTACCATCAGCTCCCTCTGAAGAGGAAACAAATGGAAATATAATGAAAAGGATAACCATATGATGGTTTTGTGCCAATGACTTGTCGGATTGACATGAACATTGATTTTCAGAAGTCTGAATTTATGAGAAGGAGTGGCAGACAGCCTAAGAGAGAGAAAGAAAAACATATCCTGGATGGAAAACAGATCTACAGGACAGTTCAGCACCTTTTTCCAGGAATAGGAGGGAGAAAAGGAAGGGGAAGCCAGGGGGTGGGGGGGAAGGCAAAACAGGGAATCATATGCTATGGAAATACAATCTAAATAAAAGGCTTTGAAATTTTCAGAAAATATGGAGATAAATTTAAATACTGGAGAGGAAACACTTACTTAGAAACACTACTTCAGAGTAAATACTTTATTAAAGCTTTTGTTTTCTTTAGTTTTTTTTAAATCTTTTACTTAATTTTAAATATAGACCTATAATTACAGCAAAAAATGAATTTTAGTTATTATTATCTTCAATTTGTGTACCATGTACCCTATTATGATGAAAATACATCATTGCATAAGAACCTTTTTGGTTTTAAGACAAGGTCTTTACTGCTAGGTTTTGTGCTATCTTAGTATATACCACCTAAAACTTAGCAATGCTAGGCCAGAAAAATTCTGCTGTGGAAGCAGCCACCTCAGCTTTGTTCTGTCTTTGGGAGAAGCCATGCAACCATGTTACCTCAGTGCATTGGAACTCAGCTGGTGATTCTGCGAAAACAAACAAACAAACAAGAATTTTTATATTTAAGAAGATTATTCTGAGGAAATAAACATTTATATAATTAAAAAATGTTTGGATGCTTTTATTCAGATAGAGTCAGAGAAACTTAAAACTAACACCAAAGAGGTTTGTCTTTTCTTTGGCACTTTTGAACTCACACCTCTTGTTGTTTGTGTCACAGTTCAGACTAAAGAAACTTCAGAGATAGTTTATGGCACTTGTCTAGGACTTCAGAGAATCATTCAGGCTGATGAAGGAACCACCAAAAAATGGGTAGATATATCACTTTATTAATGAAAGAAAGAGCTGCATGAAAGAAAACGGAAAATATCTTTGAACGTGTGTATCCAGAGATCATTTGAAAAGGGAGACATTTACATGAACAATGATGTCAGGGGCAGAAGGAAGATAAAATTCATTTACTGACCTCAGTAGTTTTCCTGAGAAATTCAACAGAAATTTAAATTAATATAGATGCAGGTTCCTCCAGCAATGCGAGGAAGTTCTGCAGTTTTATGTTTCAGCACAATGTGCCAAATCAATGCATTCAGTCAGAGAGAATAAATCCTATAAGAAATACTTATTATCTGATGAAGTTGATAGAATTAACAGAACATCTTGTAGAAGTGAAAATTGATACATGGCAGAATGAGGTAATATCCCTTCTAAAGAATGAGAAAGTCTCACACCTACTAATTTTTCCTGCATTAATAGCTTTTAGTTATGTGTAAACAAGACTGCTAGAAGACAAATGTAACTAACAGACTTGCATTACATCATCATCCGTATTGTGATGTGATCTTGCCCAAACATATTTGTACTTCAAACCAGGCAGAAATTCTTCTGACTGCAAAATCCTGTAGCAGCTCATATGCACCTGAAGAACATTTTCAGTTATTCTTCCTGATCAAATAGAGCTTACAAAAGACAGATTAAATGTACATCATTTATTAGGCATCAAAACTTGATATGAAAAATTAAGTTCAAAAACTGAAGAGATAAGATAAAATGGTTTTATTTGATGACTCTTCATTTGCTTGAATTGAAAGAAACCCTGACAATAAGCTCTAAATTTTTGAGTTACACCAAAATCTTTAAACTTCCATTAAAGACTAATGATCCTGCCAATTTTCATAATTAAAATTATATTATATGAAACCTTGGTGGTGGTAGTAGTAGTAGTAGTGGCAGTAGCAGTAGCAGTAGCAGTAGCAGTAGTAGTAGTATGTAGTATGTAGTATGTAGCTCTAGTTGTTTTGCTCTACCATGTGTGATCTTCTACTATGCAATTTATTGAAGAATGGCACAGAATTTTGGCCAACCTTCCTTTTCAAAAGTGAATAATATGGTTCTTGCTAATTCCAAAGATAATCCATGTGTTTAGCCCCTTTCCAATAGTTAAAATAGTTCTAAAGCAGTACTATCCATGCATGTGAAATATAACTGTTAACTGTGGGAATGTTTCTTTAAGGTTCTTATATATGCAATGTGAGATTGAACACATTCACAGTATTACATAAATATGCATACTGGAAATGTAATAAAGAAAAAATACCTGTATAGCTAACAACAAAACTTTTAGGCTTAGCATCAGACATTTAATGACATTCAACTCTTTGATAAACATTTATTCATAGAAAAATGTTCAGTAACACAAAAATTAAGTGTAGAAACAAACTTCCACTAGTTATTACTGCCAAATTATTCTGAACGAAAGCTCTGATTTCCAGTTTCAAATATGGAAACTTACCTGCAGGAGGTTCACCAATATAGACATAAATTTACTGCTGTGGAGAACTTGGTTTATAGTTCTCATTCCAACAACATTTGGTAGCACTGCAATAGAATTTCAGTAAGACATGCCTAGAACTTTTATTTGGAACCTTTGGGATTGCTACCATCCCCCAAATGTCAAACTATAGCAAAATGGTTATTTGGGGATAAACCCCCACAGCACACTCCAAATGCCAAGGTTACTATCTGCACTAACAAAACAACATGTGTGGTGTCTATGAAGGACTAAAAAANTATCAAAGATGTTCATAATCAAGTAAGTTGATATTCTACATGTATTACATACAGCCAAAAGGAAGGTTCCTTACATTTCTTGAAAGCTCAGTCATTTGGGACCTTGCTGCAGTAGGCAGCAACCACAACTTTTCCATGTTCTGAAAAAATCTGCAGAGAAGCACAATCCCAATTCATAAGAGTGTCATGATTGAAAGCGATGCAATGAATCTTTATTTCACGTAAATGAGACATAATCTTCCTCTTCCCAATAAAATTCCTAAATTAAGTCTCAAAAAGGTTGAAA
>VWZD01013571.1:45854-58334 GCA_013396695.1 Sakesphorus luctuosus
ATCCCAATTCATAAGAGGGTCATGATTGAAAGCGATGCAATGAATCTTTATTTCACGTAAATGAGACATAATCTTCCTCTTCCCAATAAAATTCCTAAATTAAGTCTCAAAAAGGTTGAAATCAAGGGGGTTTCTTGTTTTGTTTTGGGTTTTTTTTACATCTGCCTTTTCCAGTTTTACACTTCTGTATTGCAGTTTTATTTCCAGTTTTATGAGAAGAAATTAAAAGGTTTTGGTTTGTTTCTAGAATAAAGCATGCTGCTTTCACATAGGTCTTGGCCATTGTCAAATATAAAACGAAAATTAAAACCTTGGGGAAAACAATACATTAAATGGAATCTGCAGATGAAACTTTTGGAGTGTCCACATCTCATGACAAGTTTGGGATGTGGTGTTTCAGATTAACATATGGGAGCAAATAATGTCAAATGGCAAGATAGATGGAAAATCTTACCAGACAGCATTATTCAGAGCTTCTGATGAGAAGTACAGAGGAGAATACCCATATTCTGTAAAAACACCTATTTCCCCACCCACATCTTCACTTTCAGAGTCTATATGAGGTAGAACAGTTATACTACCCAACTGAAGATTATGAAATGTAGTTCATTGAAGAAATTATTCTTTTTCTCTAAAAAAAAATCTAAAGTTTGGGTTCTACTGACATCTAAGTCTCTGATTTAAGACTGAAGATCTTGTATCTCTATTAGATTTAGTTTTTTCCTCCTTATTTGCTTCTACTTTAGTGCCTTGCTTGGCATTTTGACTAGATCCTGCAAAATATGATCTAATTCAATAAACACTTTCTGACAGGATCCTCCTCAAACCCAGAAAGTAATATTTTACATTTCATCACTCTGAGCTCTGCTTTATAAAGTTAAAACAGCAGAAGATGAGTCCACAAAAGCCTTTTGGGGCCCAATGTCTCTTGTCATAAAAGATCATTGCACTTGGCAATGCAGTTGTATACGCATTTCTGTGCATCTCTATCTAGACTATAGTGGTTTCATTCTACCTGCTGGAAAGAATCAACACTGATAATGTGGGCCTTTAAAATTATGTTTTGGGGCTTTTTCTTCCCTGAGGCTCCATTACACAAAACTCTTCTACATTTGTGGTTTTGTTCCATACAATGATATGTAATTACTCAGAAACTGAACCAACCTTGTTAATAACATTTTTATAATCAGATACTTGTTTTCTACTGTCCAATCCATGTCTGTCCATTTTTAGCCTCCTGCCTGCATTGTACCTTGCCTATGTAATTGAAATCTTCTTATCCCAAATAGGAAAATTCAGTGTTTCACTAATGGGTTTTGAGGGTAATTCTATCCTTTCATCCTTTTCATAAAGTCATTTGTGTTTCCTTTCAAGTAATGTTCTGCTCAGTTTTCTGCAAGAAAGACATAAATTTGATTTCAGTTGCAGCAGTGCCCATGCTATTTGTGTGCACACACCGTATATGTGAAACAAAGAAACTACTGAAGATCTTATCTGATTACAATAATGTCAACACTTTCAGCCTGAACGACGCAATTACAGCTCATTCCTAATAATGACATAGAAATAATACATGGAGTCTTTCTAGTATCTATCCCTTTCTCTGCTGATAGCACAATTTCCATGTGGGACTCAGTCCTGAGATCAAGCATCAGTCTTTCTTAAGGGTAAATCCTCAGTGCCTTGGATTTTTCAGGGTCTTTTTTTTTGGAGTTCCTTTCTCTTTTGGCTGTAGTTCCACTTTTGTGTTTTCAGTCTGACTCTTTTCTTTTCTTGTTGAGCCTCAAGTTTACCAAAGCAGTGATCACCTAGCATTGTTAAACCTTTATAAATATGATGTAACTTTTATAGACTAAAATCAGATTATTTCACAAATCCAGACTCAGGTGTAAATTATCTAACTAATGGGCAATTTGCTCCATTAGCTAAAAGAAGCTATAATAAGGACAGTAAAGGTAAATCCAGAAAAGATCTGACAAGACCTCAAACCTTGTATTGTTGAGTTAGTGAAAAAAGTGTGGCCTGTCATCAGATCAAGTAAGGAAAGGACAACTTTCAGCATTGATTTTCAAAGCACATTAGATTAAGTTTTCCAGAGCCACACTCCCTTTTGAGCATGAATCAGCCAAACTTGTGAAGTGCATTCCTGCCAGAGTATCATAGTCTCTTCAATGGGTTTGATGCCCTCTGTGCTTAAATGACTGTTTCAAGATCTAAGCACGTAGAAGTGGCTACTGAGTCCATCCTCAGAATGAGGCTCACATATCATTACCTGACACAGATTCACAATATATACAAGTTTAGGATTTTACTATAAATCCAAAGATTACTGCCACTGGGTTTCACTGGCAGTGATATGTGAGAAAAAGAAGTCCATTAAATTCAGCACAGGTTGTTGAATCCTCTGTATTGGCAGCAATAGATTTTTTGTTCCAATTGCTGCCAGATGAGGATGCTTCATCAGAATAATTCCTGACAAGATAAATTCAGGAAATTGGGGGTGGCGGGGTGGGGGGGAGAAGCTTCACCTATTTTTTTTTTTTAAAGCACGTCATTTATTTCCTTTGTAAATGTCACAGGCAAACTGGTGCCTGGTTGGAAAATTCCATGCCAATTTTTCACCTCTGCACAATTGTCTTCAGCTGGCTTATAAGTACTGGGAAACAGAAACTGGTACTGATCATTTTAAACTGTATTGGTACAAACACAGTGCTAGGATAATAGATACATCCTTTTTCAATTTCCTATGACAGCAGCTTAGGAGAACTTTTACCTATTCTTCAACTTGCCAAAAGATTAGGAAAGACCTCACTAAGTGCTGGATTTCAGCTCCTTTACATATGTAGGAGGTGGCATCAGCTCAGCAGTACGTGTGCTGATTCAGCTAAACATACAGAGCTAAGAGCATTAATTTACTTTTAAAAGTGTGGTGCTTGGAAACAATTCTTTTGCAGAAATAGGAGCAAGGCCAGCTAAAAAAAATGCAGTCAAATTCTGTTTTAAAAGGAAAAAAAATAATTTCTTGTAAATTGGTGTTATTTATGGAGAAAAAGCTAATACTGTAATTACCCTACTTTTCATGCTAAAACTAATTTAGTGTATTCTCTGGCCCTAACACTTTTCTCTCTTTCAGGTGAAAATATTTAACTGTTGACCCTTTTTTCTTGTCTTTTTTTTTTTTTTTAACTTGAACCCTTGGTCTCAATCAGCTGTCTCAAAAGATTTGACTGAAATACTTCACATTTTCTGCTTAAGGTGTATTTTTTTCCTCTAAAAATAATAAAAGAAAGGAAAGAGAAATGGTGAATAATTTTGTTATCGAAAAAAAATCTGTAAGTGAGCTTTCCTAATAAAGTTTTACCTAGTGAAAAAAAAAGTCACTATCTCTCAAGCCAGTGTTTTCAATCTTTTACCAAGCTAAAGTTCTTCTCTTTTACAAAATGATTGCTACCAATGGTTTTGCTGCAAATCATTCCTTCTTCATCTTACAGAGTTTGTGAGTGATTTGGAAAATGCTATATGTAGAGGATTCTACATAGGCACCATTCCACTCCAAAGGTCCTCTTTCAGGTTCACTGACATGGAAGATAAGCAGAGATGTGGCAGAGCAGAATCAAGGATAACCACGGGACTGCCTCAGTTTAAAAGAAAAGCAAGATGTCTATAAGGACGGTGAGGAACCCTTCTGGACCAGGAAGGACCCCAAAAACCACCACAACCTTTGAAATTAAGAGACTTTAATCACAATATGTAGAGGAAAAGGATAGCAGTTCTTTACTAATATATATACATATGTATGACCAAAAGAAAAAAACAACAAAAAACCCACCAAAAAAACCCAAAACACAAAAACCCCCCAACAAAACAACAAACAGAACAGAACAAACAGCAACACCGTAACCAAAACTTTCGAACTAATCAAGTCCTATCTCTGCTCCTTCAGTGCAGTTCTATTTACAGACAGCAGGAGGCGATGCCGCACCTCGGGAGGCAGCAGCTGTGATGACCAACAGGCTCCAATGAGCCAAAGGCGAAGAGTAGGGAGAGATGCTGGTTCCGGAAACTCACATGGGAATGGGTGGCCACAGGTGATGGGCTGAAACCTTTCCTACGGGCGGTGTAGAGACTTTCTTACCATCCTTTGTCGGAAAGCATTGTGTGGGGTTAGCAACTCCTCTGCAGAGAGTGTTGGGCTCTCAAGGAGTCTGTAGCAAATCCAAGCAGTGGAGACTGTTTTCTCAGAAGAACAGCACAGGGTTCACAGAGTCGGGGGCTGAGCCAGGGGAACCCCCTCCAAGTGCTTCCACCAGCCCAGAAAATGGTGGCTGGTACACAAAGCAGTCGGAGAAGCCTAAAAACCTCTCTCCCCATAATCATCTTTTCAGCCATCACGTTGGAATGTAAAGCTATTAGCCATCCCTTTGTTTAGCCTTTAGAAAGTCAGCTGGCTCTGGAAGTAGGTAGTGGGGGGCTGGGCTTCAACAAGCTATCTGTCCTGGCCTCCAACTCCCAAACCACGGTGTTAGTAAGGGACAGAAAAAAAAATTCCATAAAACACTTTGAAACTGTAACAGGGACACATGAGAGGAAACTGAGAAGGGGTAACAAACTATCCAAGACCCCCAACACACCCCGCCAACTCATTCCTGAGGCCTTCCACCACCAGAGGACTGCAGGAGATCCAAATGAGGCAACAAATGCAGAGTGTTGCAAGAGACTGCAAAGCTTCCCCCACTCCCAGGAGAGGTACCTGGGCATCTCCTGAATGCATATTAATCCCTAGGATTCTATATTTTTTTGGGACCCTCACCACCAAGAAGACCAAAAAAACTGGACTGGTGGGACACTGCTGACTTACACAGAGTGGTGATACATTTTCTATTATAATCTCTCTCTGTCCCTTTCTTTATTTCTCCCCTCCTTTTCCTATTTCTATCTCTCTTTTCTCTGTCTGACATTTACCATTAAATAAAACCCATACTATTGACTTTGGCATGTGGCCTGGTTTGTACCCTAATTTGGGCAGGGGCATTTCTAATAATTTTAATAACAGATCATAAAAACTTTTCACTGGGAAGTGGAAAAAAATCAAGAGAAAAAACTGTTATATAGTAGACAGAAAATAGAATAAAAAAAACCCCAAACAAAATCCCTACAAGGCATTCTACTAATATCTCCAAAATACTTTGCATACTGAAAACCCCAAACAGTCCTCTTTTTCTAATGAAGAAATGAAGTTATTTATCAAAAGCCACATAGCATTTCAGGGTTGGAGACACGATAAGAGCTTGAGAGTGAATAACCTTTCATTTTCTCTCAAGCAAGCAAAACAGTTTTCTTTTGAACAATGTCACAGATTTTAAAGAACATGATGAATACAGAATATTTTTCATGTTTCATTTTGTCATATATACCACCAACCTGACCTTCTTTAAACATCTATAGTTTGGATTGTTTTCCCCAGTGACAGCAGAAGCTAGGTCTGCTTTAAACATTCATGAAACTTTTCTTTGCTTTAACACTTCCTCTGCAAACCATCTTTAGGAAAAAAATATCCACTGCTTAACATTTTTTCAGCAGAGGGAGCCTTAAAAATGAATAGCAGTGTTTCTAACTAGGTTGTTATTTTTCCTTCCTTGGTAAAAGAAACTCTTGGAGAGCCAATTTTAATTTCAGGGATGTGAAAGTAATCAAGTGCCTAAGATCTGTAACCTATATGAAAATCACAAGAATCATGCATTGGTGTGGTGGGAAGTCAGCTAGAAGGAAAAGAAAGGCAAAACCTTTCTAAATAAAGTTTTCTTAAGGATACTATCTTTTAATATAGATATAAGCATTTTTCCCAAGAAAAACAAAATGTCTCTATTTTGGTTTTAAGCCATTGTTTATGAACTTATCTTGGTTACAAATGCTGTATACATGGGGTTTTGGATCTGTGTGGGGAAAAAAAATGCTGGTATGTCACAGATTTTACTTTTTCTTCAAGATACTGGGTGAGTACACAAGTCATTTTCTATACGGAGAAAACTGTTTGGAGTTCTTACAGAAAGTTTACAAAATATGTTCACCCCCACTCCAATGTCTGTTGAAGTTGGATGGTGTGGATGTCTAAATACTGCATTTATCTTGTCCAGCTCTCTGCATGACTGTCTCACAGCCAGGTGGTTCAGTCCTGCAGTCAATAGGGGATAAATACATGGACTTTAGCATACCAGTAGATTTTATAAAAGCTAAACTTGCCTTTCATTCTTATTTAGTAGATGTTACTACTGCATTTTGATAGCTGAAAGTCACACAAATTATGTATTACTTTATCTGGACTTGATAATAATAGTCATGATAAACAATCAAATAAAAGGACAACACCTGCCACATTCTAAATAACCCAAGAGGTTAGAAGCCAAATCTATTCTAGATAGCATTGGCTTGTTTATTTATGTGAGCCCTGACACTGCAAAAATATATATGTGAACTTCTCTAAAGTAAATTCTGTAATATAATCTTACCTTTTGTTGTGGTCATGTGAATATTTTTACTTAATTTCATATAAGAAATAAGGAAAAGAAAGCAAGTCTGATGAACTAAAAAACCATCTTGAAATAAAGCAACAATTCATCATCAGAGATTCTGAAAAGGGGAATCTTCTGATAAGAAAAGAATTGATAAGCTAGGTGGATACACTGGCTTATGGAGTATGACAAAGCAAGACCTGAGTAGCATCCTATCTTGTGATATTAAGACTTAAATAAGAGAGATGAGCATTTATATACTATCTTTCTTTTTAAATTCTTTGTTTTCACTATAACCTTAAAGATTCTATGATTCTAAGAATAGATAATAACACTTTGTCTTAAGGAAAATTGTCTCAGTGTGAGATATGATTAGTCCACACATTTCATTCAGGAAAAGAAATATTTACCCTCAGCTCCAGAGGACCAAGGTAGGTAGGACTTAAACAAACTGGCCATAGACAAGTCATAGAATAATTTAACTTGGAAAAGATCTTTAAGATCATCAAGTCCAGCTGTTAACTCAGCACTCTGAAGTCTACCGTATCCCTAAGTGCCACATCTTTCAATACTTCCAGGGATAGTGACTTAACCATTTCGCTGGGCAGCCTCTTCCAAAGCTTGACAACCCTGACAGTGAAGACATTTTTCCTAATATCTAATCTAAACTTCCCCTGTTGAAACTTGAGGCTATTTCCTCTTGTCCTTCTACTTGTTACTTGGGAAAAGAAACAAACACCCACTTCACTACAACCTTCATAGGTGGTGTGAGGCTGGGACCTGATAGGATGCACTCCCAAGTGCTGAGGGAGCTCTTCGATCTCATTACAAGGCCACCCTTGATTATCTTTGAAAGGTCATGGCAACTGGAGATGGTTCCTGAAGAATGAAGGAAGGAAAATGTCACCCGGAAGAGTCAGGGGACTGCACTGCTTGTTAGCCTCACCCCTATCCCTGGGAAAGTAACTAATCCTGGAAAATATTTATAAACATATTCAGAGCAAGAAGGTTCATTGACTTATGAATGGCAAACCATGCCTGTTACCCTAGTAGCCTTCTGCAGTGAAATGACAAGCTCACTGGATGAAAGAGAGGAAGAATGACACTTTTATCTTTACTATAGGGAGGCTTTTCACACTGTCTTTAATAATATCTTCATAGAGAAGCTGATTTTATATGGACTAGATTAAGGGACAGTAGGATGGACTTAAAACTGGCTCAACTGCTGGGCTCAAAGGGTTTTGATCAGTGACACTAAGTCCAGCTGGAGCCAGGCACTAGTGGTGTACCCAGGGTCAATACTGAGATCAATACTACTTAGCATATTCATTAATGACAGAGCGGATAAAAGTGGTGGGACAGAGTATACCCTGAGCAAATTTGCAGATGACACAAAACTGGTAGGGGCAGCTGATACGCAAGATGATTGTGCTACTGTTCAGACCTCAGCACACTGGAGAAATGGACTGACAGGAATCTCATTAAATTAAACAGAAAGAAATCTCAAGTCCTGCACCTAGGCTTGAATAAACCCATGCTCTAGTAAAGTCTGAGTGGTCAACCATCTGGAAATAAGGTTTGCAGAAAAGGAGATAGGGATTCTAGTGGACACAAAACTGAACATGAGCCAACAATATGTCCTTGCAGCAGAGGCTAGTGGCTTCCTGGCCTTCCTGCACTACGAAAAGTCTTGACAGCAGGTTAAGTGAGGTGATCCTTCCTCTCTTACTGAGACTGGGTGAAGCAACACCTGGAGAATTAGGTCAAGTTCTGTGTAGTACAGAAGTCATATGGACAAACTTTTTTCCTTTAAAGTAATGAAAAACTTTTTCCAAAAAAATTCTTTGTAACTTCAATAACTTCCTTAGGTAATGCTTGTCCTAGAATGATGAAAAATGAGCATACCTTTTCTCCAACATATATACTAGCTTTACATCAGAAAGCAAATATCTATATATATCTTTTTCATAAAAATTTCCTACATATTTTTGAATAGAAGGAATTTCCTCACAAACTGTATTGCCTCGGCTTTTTGAAAACAAAATTCTATTACTACTGCAGAACTATCAAAACTACTGGTGAGGCATTTAGACTCTTTACTAAGCTATTTGTTTAAAGTTCACTGGAGAAAATAAAGCAAGGATGTTTGTTTCCTTTGAAGAACTGTAAAGCCAAGGATGAAAATTTATTCTTTCTTTTTCCAGTACAGGAAACTTACATTGCAGAAGAAAGTAAAGAAGAGTCTGGTTCTGCTTTTTAATGAGTCTGAAGTAAAGGAACCTGGAAGATTGTTTTGTCTTCAACTGTACTATTCCTCTTCTCACTCACTTCCTGATATAACAAACAGCATAGTAGAGTTTCTGCTATAAGGGGATAATGGGGGATCACTTGGCTGTACTCTTTCTGGAAGGGCCTAGCAATTTGCTAATAGTGAAACACATAAATTATAAATGAATGCAGGGCAAATCCCCAGCCATCTATTTTGTTCACCTCTGAGCCTACACAGGTGAGTGAGATGAATTTCAATTAGGTGGCTGCAGTCTGTAGCAGCTGAGTCTGTGATCCCTTGCACCTCCTCCTGGGAAATGTGACCCTGCAACACTTTGGTAAAGGTACAGGGAGGCTGGTGAGCAGGCAGCTTGACAACATCCACTGCGTCTTAACATCTAGGGAGACATCCAAATCTATCAGAGGAATGTATTTTTCAAAATGCACACAAGTGCTTTTTAGATGACCATTTTTGTTCACTGCAAAAGCAGTGTAGGAGTGTAGGTAATCATTACAACCAAGTAAGGTACTTAGTCAGCTTCAACCCAAGATCAGACTCTCAGCTGATGTAAACTGACTTTACACTTCAATGAAACACCAGTATAAATCTAATAAAATCAGGTTGTGGGATGCATCTCAGATACATCTATAGTGTGCAAAAAATACCAGTATTTGAAATTGAGTAACTTCTTAGTTACTGTCATAAGTGGTAAAAAACTGAGAATATTAATATAGATATAAATGAAGGATATGGGAAAATTGAGACAAAAATGACTTTGGAGATGGAGCTGATATTTTAAAAAAGACAGTCACCTAGAGGCAAGTTATCTACATATACTCTAAAGACTCCTTGTATTAGCAAGTCTTGAACTGCTGAAAAATTATTTATTAAATCAAAAATAATTGTTAGCTTTAAATCCATATTTAGGAGAAGGAAATTTGTGATTTGTTCAGTATAGCTAAAAACAAGAAGATATACACATTTCCAGACAGTATCCATGCTCTCGGAAAAAAAAATGCCCACTTACCTCCACATCTTTGTTTGTATGATAGCATGAAAAAACTTGCACTTCAGAATAATGGAATGGCGCTCTGTTTCACACAGATTAGATCTCTAGATCTGAAGGACAAATGAAACCCTTGAATTAGTGAAATAAACTAGTTACTGAAGTATTCTTTCCCTCCTAAATAGATATTTGTACTCATAAACTAAAAGTAACAAATTGTAATTATTAGTTTTATGTTCACTTGTTTTCACTTAGAAAATGTATCTTTTTATATCAATCTAATTTTTTATGAGTTCTTTCTTTTAAAAAAAATAAAATCTTATGCATTGCATTCATTAAGATGGTGGGTTTTTTTCCTGTTTTCCTACTAGCAGCAGTTTAACAATGTTGGTAAAAATGACTTTATTATTTCTGCTTAGATTTTTCTAGCTTGCTTTTGGGTGCTTAATATCCCTCTCTGATTATTTCACTGTGTGGTTACCACTGAACATATTTTCAGTTTCATTTTTGCTACTTTTCAAGAAAGCCATCATATTCATGGGTCTCAGGAACTGACTACAGCTGTAATATCATCAGCCTAGTGCCCAAGGAAGAAATTGCTATAAGCAGTTAATATTATTTGTGTTCAGTGAACTAACAAACACTTCTCTTTGAACCAATCTTCTGTTCTGGTGGACTAGGATTTAGCAACCTCATGTGATCTTCATGCACCAGATGGTACATGGAAGAAAGGAAAGAAGGAAGGATCAGAGATGTAAACATATATACAAGATCATAGAATGGTTTGGGTAGAAAGGGGCCTTAAAGATCATCACTAGACCAGTTTGTTCAGAGCCCCATCCAACACCTCTAGAAATGGGGCATCCACAACTTTTCTGGGCAACCTGTTCCAGTGCCTCATCACCCTCACAGTAAGGAATTTTTTCCTAATATGTAACCTAAACCTATAGTCCTTCAGTTTGAGGCCATTTCCTCTCGCCCTGTGACTACATACCCTTGGAAATAGAGTCTCACTTTCTTTCTAGTAGACACCCTTCAGGTACTGGAAGGCCACACCCTGAAGCCGCCTCTGTTCCAAGCTGAACAGTCTCAATTCTCTAAGCCTTTCCTCATAGGAGAGGTGCTTTATTACTCTAATTAACTTGATGACTCCTCTCTGTACTTGTTCCAGTAGGCAAATGTTTTCCTGTTCTGGGCATTCCAGACTGGGATGCAATATAGGTGGGGTCTCACAAGAGAGGAACAGAGTGGCAGAATCCCCTGATGCATCTCAGAACATGTATTGTTTGTCTTTTCCCCATGATTACAAGGAATAAAATTATTTCATTATATCCTTTTTTCTCTAATCTCCAAACAGCCTTGTGAACAGCGTGAAACCTCTCTGACAACAAGACTACTACTGATGCAAGATCCAGCAGAGTCTGAAATGCAAGTTGAGTTCTCTGCAGAGGAGCAGCTCATCTGCAGGAAGTCAGAACACTAGGTCCTTATATTCCCCTTTCATTAGCGTTCCCAGTGCACTGTGACCATCTGTCAAATCTCTGACAGTAAGAGTCAGAGTCAGACACCACTGCAGTCAATGATTCATGCATTTTCAGTATTGTGCTCTGGCTTTACTCTCTCTCACCATCACTCCATATATCATATACATAGTTGTCTGAATATGCAACTGACCAATAATTTCTGTTTCCTTAGCAGGAGATTATCATGTAATGGAAAAACTCAACTTGTAAAATTTTATGTTTGGCTCAACTCTTAAGCTGGAGCCTAATTTTGCCTCATAATTCTGCCATTTCCTCCACGCACAGTCCTTCACTCGTAATACAAATGGGGTTTATTACATTCACCAACTAGAAGTGGGAAAACGTCATGCATGAGAGGCAATGGTCTACACAATTCCCATTGCTCAACATCAATTTCAGCCCAGCTTTTTCTAGTTTTCTTCCAACTAAGAATTCCCTTATTTTCTTTCT
The DNA here is from genome assembly GCA_013396695.1 of Sakesphorus luctuosus. Lineage (NCBI taxonomy): Eukaryota > Metazoa > Chordata > Aves > Passeriformes > Thamnophilidae > Sakesphorus > Sakesphorus luctuosus. Next base: position 57,612 of record VWZD01013571.1, read on the forward strand.
ATTTTATATTAGCAGGTATAAAAATGATAGCTGAGTCTATAAATATTCTACATTTGCCCAGCTCCACTGCTCTGTACATATACAGAAAATGAGTTGTCTGGAAAAAGATCAGTGTACCTGAGCCAGTTCATATTGAAAAACATGAAAACTACACACATTTTCATGCATTTTCCTCTGGATATCCAATCTTGGTAATAACCTGTTTCAGAGTTATGGCACAGAAAACTCAAAATGCCAATGTGTGTGTTCAGTGTGGGAAGGTCTTTATGGATCTTAATACCTTGTGTTTACATATATTTTCATTAGAGAACAAAACGATATACCATGACATATGAAAATGGTAACAATTATCACTTCTTAGAGAAAAGCACTCTGTCAGACTGGAACTTCTTTTCTTTCAAGTGAAACTGTCGCTCTCTTACTTTTCCACATATGACCCTTAGATAATGGAAAACAATGCAATAAATTTCTCTTTACTTTTGCAGGCTATAAAATATTTCTAGAAGACTATAAAAGATGATTCTCCTCTTCTGGTATTCAGCAGTGTACGGAAGGACTGAAGAACTCAGTTTTAAAGATTGGAAGGACACAACACATGCTCAGTAGTAACATAAGACCATTCAAAGACTGATAATAGAGAAAACAAAACAAAACAAAATAAAACAAAACAAAAGAGCACCCCAACCAACCAAACAACAAAAAACACTTTAGGAAAAAATCTGT
>VWZD01013571.1:59504-79401 GCA_013396695.1 Sakesphorus luctuosus
AGAAAACAAAACAAAATAAAACAAAACAAAACAGCACCCCAACCAACCAAACAACAAAAAACACCTTAGGGAAAAATCAGTTAAAATGCATTTGGCCTTTGTCATTCATACTTTGCTTTTCTAAACTATGATCATACTTGATATCTGGCCTTTTGAATTCCTTTCAGTAAGTTGTGCATTTCTCATTGTTGTTTCTTTCAGTCAAGCATTTCTTTGAAAAGCCTAAATGCCGCTATAGACTTTCCCACACTTTTTATTGACTGGGGGAAGAAAAAAATATTGTTATCTGGTAATCCAGTTTATTTTCAAAAGCAATAGAGGCTGTCCGTTGGAATTTTGTGTGTCGATTGTACTTTCTTTTTTTTTACTTGTTCTGATGAGAATTGAATAGGTAATACCAAAACCTACTACACATGGAGATAAATAGGGTATTCATGCTCTTTTTTTTTTTTTTTTAAGAGCCATTATTATTGCAACAATTATTGTAAAATTGTAAGTCAAATTGTAGTTTTGGGATGTTAAAGGAAAAAAATTCTCTCCCTGCACTAATTCCCCATGCTATTAGTTAAAAAAAGAAGTAGTCAACTGCTACGAATTCCTGTTTAATCATTTTGGGTGGAGGGCAAACTGGAGGAAGGTGTGGCTGGAACGGGTTTGCACTGTCTCTTTTGTTTTTGGGGCACATCCCCCAGCTCTGGCGGAAGGCTGCATCTGTGTATGTTGCTGTCGGAGAGAAGCTGTGCTCCTGCTCCTTGCTGCTCCTGTGGAGTAAGCTAGTTTTTTCTTGCCACTGCTCTTTCTCCTGGTTCAGCTTTGGGGCCCCAGTCATGGCCCCAGCTTCACTGTCGCCCACATTGTCGCAGCCGCCCACCACGCCGCAGTAGCGATGGGAGAGAGAAAGAGAGAGAGGAGTCACATCTGCTTTCCTGGGAACTATCATCATCCCTCCACTCCCAGTTTTTTTCCTTCTTCATTTGGGACAAACAGAGAGAGAGACAGAGTTCATGTGACTGCTCCCCTCTCATCTCTGCCTCGCTGGGAAAAGACTGAGAATTCATCTTGCAGCCAGCTGAGGTGGGACACTGACACTGTCCATAAATATAACTGCTCCAGGAGGAACCTGCTGTTTTGGGGGTTGTTCTCTTTCCTTTTTTTTACCTTTGGTGCTGGGGGAGTAGTTAGCTCTGGTCTGTTGATAGTTATATCTATATCTACATATATATATGTATATATATAGTAGTTTTGAACAGTTATCCTTCTTATATCCATTTTGTAATTCAAGTTCCTATTCTTAAATTTCATAAAGAGTGACGTGATTATTGTGGAAGAATCCTCTCTGCTTTTTGGTAAACATTTTTGGGATTTCCCTCAAACTAAGACACAAATGAATCTATAAACCATAACAAGAGATTTAGTTTGAAAATTAAGTAAATGAAACCTCCACAGCTTTCTGAAGAATCAGACAGCTGAATGAGTGTTGTGCTGTTTTGAATAAAACAGGTAAATTATAAAATATGTGGGATGCCATATGAAGATTGCTACAGACTTTTAACTCTCTAAATTTGTAGTACAACTTTGCAATGCTGAGTGATCTGATCCTCAAAAAATACTCTATGTAAGCCTCATATATCAGCACATCCATACATGCCATTTGCATAAAAGTCTGTATGACAGTGGCTAAATAATGGAAAAAGGTGCTCAGAGGTTTGTCTTCAAATTGCAGCTGGAGTCAAGTTAATCTTGAGCAACCTGATCTGACTTTGGAGAAGTAACTCATTTCTTTCAGAGGTTCTTGCAACCAAAACTGTTTCGTGATTATAAATCAATAATAAAATAACTATGGTTGTTAGAAGTGGTTATCTAGCACAGTTATTGCTAAAAGGAGAAACAGCTGATGTGATAAAGAGTTCTTGAAAGCTGCTGTATATACTTAGCTGGTATGTAATTCTTCTTACTCTGAATGTAGTGGAATCACACAGCACAAAATTATTTCCTCTCAACATTTCATGTTCAGGTTCTTGTAATTCTTCCTGGTACTCATTTTACATACACATTATACTGAACAATAATTAGCTCTTCACTCTCCCTGAAATGCTTCCACTGATTGTTTTGTGAGTCCTCCATGTTTCTGGCAATTCTTTCTGTTTCTTTTAATTCATAAATAAAATGAACTGGTGGAGTATTTTTGATTCATTTGTTCATTCGTTTCCTAAATGCCGAACATTCTTCCACACCCTATTTAAGGGTTGTGTAATACAAGAAAAGAAAAAAGAAACAGCAGAAAAGAAAAAGAAAACAAAAATGCAAACAAACAAAATACCAAACAAATCCCAACCTCAGGATCAAAGAGACTCAGGCGAAAGCATATCGGCATCAGGAGCTGACATTTACAGAAGTCTTATGCAGACACAAAATGTACTCATTAACTGTCTGGTTTCAGAACACTTACTTTGAGGGAACTTCCCTTGTCAAAGCCAATAATTGATACAATTTAATAATAATATCCAAGTTTTTGGCTGCTGATTTTTGCTTCAGTGTAGAAAAAGAATTGCAAATCATGTTTCTGCAAGGATAGCTTGTCCTCTGCATTGGTTTAACAGAGATTTGAGGACAAAAACTATTGTAGTACCTCTGGATATGCCGTTTTTGTGACCAATAGTCAAAAGCCATGCACAAGTCCCTGGAGAACAATAATATACTGAATACTGGGAGGGGGAAAAAAAGTCACCAGAATACTCTAAAATATTAATTTATGTAAAAATATTGAAGGAAATCCATCCATTCATTTTAACAAAATTATTATTACCAGATGTTTTGCTTCTATTCTGTAGTGATGCAGAGAACAGAAGCTTGATTAAAAAAAAATCCAAAAATCCTGCAACCTTTTTTCTTCACTTTTGATTAAAAAAAATGAAAAACCTTAGAATGTGTTCTTCTACAGATTTAGAATAGAAGAAAGATATAAGATAGATGTGTTTATTGACCACTACCATAACTTACTAAATTGTCATTGATCTCTTTAGTCATGATAGTTTCTAAAAATAATAGGTTGGTTTTCTTGAAAATATAGAGCAGAAAATATAGTTCTAAAAGATGGTATACCAAGAAAAATATATAATAATAATAATGGCCAATCTTCACAAATGAAGATTTGGGAAGGGCTCTCCCCACGTGGGTGTGCCCTTCCAGCCAGCACAGTGGATTTTTTAGGTGAGGCACAGCATGTGCAGAACTGGCCCCACCGTTTAAGTCCTAAGGTACATTTGCCACGGCCGAGCAAGCTTGGACGGTGACAGTGAAGTCCTTAGGACTGTCTACAGCACCCGGTGCTAACCGGGGCTGACCCTGCTTGGCATCCGAGATCTGGTGGGGTCGGATAGCGGGGAAGAATTTAACTGCGGGGGGCGGTCCGTACTGAGACTCGAACTCCCGACCTTGGGATCTAGAGACTGGAGTGCTCTCCATTACGCCACGGGACCGCCCCTAACCAAGAAAAATATATATTAGATGAAATAATATAGCTCCTGGCAAACACCAATGCACAGTGTTCACACACTTTTAAGCAGAGAAACTTTTCAGCACCTGGCTTGTCGAATCAGAAAAGTGAGTATAGTTTGTATGACCTAACAATATACCACTCCTAAGCTGTCATATGAAGAATAACTGTTTAATGCTGACTGGTTGCAACCCTCATGAAGGAAATGAAGAAAGGAAATAGAAGAAATATAATTTAAAATTCTATTATAGTTCATATATATGTTTGATTAAAAAAATTTTGTTTCCAGAGCCAAATCATGAACTTGAAACACAATTCAGGAAATAGTCTTATAGAATGGGGAATTCTTTTAACACTATTCAGTGCAATGCTTTAGGACTATAAATGCAATTTTTCAAAACTATAAACATTCACATAGATGTCTGAAAGAAAAGGTAGAAATAAATCCTTTAGTGAGTTCATAATTAAACATGAATCGTTCACATAGCAGGGATCTTACTGTTATGAAATCTAGAAATATGTGTTAACTGTTATGCAGTTTCATCCTTATAGGCAGAAATTAACCTCTTCTTGCTTGAGGCAGATAAGGTGAAATTGAATTTGCAGATTAAGTGAATTGAATCAGCACATAATGAGTAGGAGAAACACACACAGATCAGCTGTGTCAATTTCTCATGTTATAGTATTTGTTGCTATGCTGTAATCATCCACTGGTATAATTAGAAAACATTTTGTTCATACATTTGAACTTACGGAGGATTCCAAAGATTACTGGCAAACACTCTTTAAAAGGTTTAAAAAATGCTTTAAGATAAGCACTATACCTTCAATCCAGTGAGATCAGGAGTAGAAAATAACTTTTGTAAGATATGAAAGGCATAAAAAGAATGAAAGATACTTCAGGGAGGATTTAGAAGGTAACAAAATCTCTTCCTGGACATTAACTTTCTTAGCATCCAGCAGTATTTTTACAGTAGTAGAAGGAATGAAAATTTGTACAAAATATAGATAATCTTGAAGATAAATAAGGGACCATACTTGAAATTATGACTACTCAGGAAGTATGATAAATGCATAAATTATATATTTTGTTTATTTTATTATGTTACATTTTGAAGTCTTTTGATTTAAGCAGGGAATTTCATAGAGTCATATTGTATAAAACTGTCTCATGGGTTAAAAAAAAAAAATTATGTGTCCAGAGTTGCCAAACCATACTGAGTACCTAGGAATTTTCTAATTCTTTCAGTAAGTTTGAATATGAAACCAGATTGGAGGAGTGACTGATAAGGTGGATGGTTGCGTTTTCATACAGAGGGACCTTGACAGGCTGGAGGAATGGACTGTCAAAATGACCTGAGGCTCACCAAAAAGAAATGTCAAGTTCTGCACCTGAGGAAGAACAGCCTTATGGACTAAGGCATATTGGGGATCATACAGATGCAAAGGGTCTTGTCGGAAGAGAACCCGGGGGGTTGTGGCAGAGAGGAAGGTGAACATGACCCAGCAAAGCAGAATTGTGGCAAAAGCATCAAATGCTGTCCTGGGCTACATTAGACAAAATATTGCCAGGAGTTCGATGGAGGTGACTCTTCCCCTTTATTCAGCACTGGTGAGGCCACACCTGGAGAACTGGATCCAGTTCTGGGCTCCTCAGTACAGTTATTCAAACCCCATCTGGACACAGTGCTGGGCAACCAAGTCTAGATGGCAAAGTATGAGTAGGGGATGCTGGACAAAATGACCTCCAGAGGCTCTACCCAACTTCAATCATTATGTAATCACGTGAACTATTCCCTTTTTTAATAATTTGGATAACTTTATGTATTTTTCAATTTTGAGTAGAATTTGCAGCAAATTTGGCCAGTGTGGTGATGCAGAAAAAAGTTTTGACAGACTTACAGAGTAAGGTAAGAGGAAGTTTAATGCTATGCTTGTCTGTAGAGTTACTCAACTGCTTGTTTACAAGTTTGTCACACAAACATCAGTGCTGCAAACTCATTACAACATTAAAGAATTCAAAGGAAACAAAATTAAACCATATCCCTCTGAATGTTCATGTATTCTAACTTCTTTAGAAGTAAGCAGGTTGGTGGTGCCTTGTAATATGAAACCTGAAAAATGTTATTTTGCATAGTTTGCATTGGTACCAGTGATAGTGGGCTTTTTCCATTCATTACTTCTGTTTGGCATTGTCAGCCCTTCAAAGGTGCTCAACACTGACTTCATTCATTCTTGCAGCCCTTGCAGCGACTTTCCCTCATCTCAAGCTGCTTTCTCTCAGCTTCACTGCAGAAATTGATAGTCCTAAGTCTTCATGCTCAGAACTTGAGCCTTGCCCTGCTTTGAACTTCCATTTGTCTGCATTTGGCCTATTAAAACTGTAGGACCTTTAAGTTACCATAAAAGTTGGCATAGATGAAAGGGTTTTGATTGTTGGATTGTTAGGGGTTTTTTTAAAAAATATTTTTAGATATTTTGAGGTCCTTCTATCACACAAAATACCTTAGGTATATATCCTCATTAAAGATCTGCAATACATCTTAGCATATCAAAAATCCAAGTAGCTGAGGCCCAAAGTGTCAGATGTTTTGAAGTGTCAAGCCTCTGCTTGTTTCAGTGACCAACTGAGACAGAGAACACAGCAACCAGTGAAGCAAGTTCTTCTGTAAATTTTAGTCCTATCTTGTTCAAGGACTGGATGAAGTACCTTATACGCTCATAGAGAGCTGCTCAGACCTAAAAAGTAAAAGAGTGTAGCAACTCACTGTAGCATGTTTTTCACAAAGATTGAATTTCATAATTGTAATGGGTTTGATCCATGGCCTCCTCAGTAACCAGTGTAACTAAGGAAGTGGACATTACAAAGTATTCCACACGTGTTTTCCACGTAAGAGTAGGAGGAAGAAGAGTTCTTTTCCAGTTTCCGAGAGCTCGGGAAGGAACCGGGAGAGCTTAAATAGTCCAGTGTCTCTGTCAGTGTCTTCCTAGCTCTAGACGNTTCAGGCCTCATTTTTGTGTATACTTTCAGAAATTATGTACAGTTAGTTGATTTCAAGGAGTGCAATAAAACAATCGCTTTTGTTTCTACATCTTACTGACTGTGCTATGGTCATTTAATGAGGTATGTAGATATTACTGTGTTATATAAACTGTGGTTTTTATAGTTTCTCTTGGGGAACATAATCAGGCAAACACAATTTAGGTGCCATTTGTGTTTATTAAGAATAATGAAAAGAGAACAAGTTATCTTAGCAGTCAATTGCCCTTTTTCAGCATCTGTACTGTAATTTTTCTAATAATTGAGTCTCAAAGCTTATGAACAGAAGAAAGAATACGTTGTGAATTTTCAAATGTTTTTCTTGCATAAACTTGCATATGTTTTCACAAGTGCAGATGTGTAAAAATATTTCCTTTGTCTATATAGGCACACACATATCCATGTCTCTGCATATATAGATTTATATACCTGGACATGTATATAAATACATCCATACAATATTTAACACTTTGGTTCACAGGAGCATAATATCTTATTCTAAGAAAAAAAATTTACAAATAAAATGGAGATAACTTTACTCTGGGTGGATGAGTGCATTGATAAATTGGAAATAAAACTGTTTAAGTACATAAAGAAAAAGATAACACATTTTGATGTTATGGTTAAGACTTGTGATCTACTGTCATTGCAAAAAGCATAATCATGAACAAATGAGTTACCCAAGGGTTACTGACTAACAAGATAATATTGACTCTACACTTGATGTCTCTTTGTAGATAAGATACCCTCTTTGTTATGATCAATCAATTATTATAATATACACAAAGCACTCTGACTGTTAAAAAGATTGGTGCTAAAATATAGTTTCAATAATTTATATGTATTTTCATATAGTAAATATGTGTTGGGTTTTTTCTTTAGAGAAAAGAATCTTTAAAAATATTTTAAATGGATAGCTTTCATATGTGTAGTTTTGTAGCACCCACCATGTTTTATGCCAGTTCACAAAAGTATTAGAATACGTGCTTCACTCTAGTTAGACTGAAATAGAAGATTTTCATCAGAAAAGAAAAAGTAAGGAAAATTTCAAAACTAGAAAAAGCTGTGCAAAACACTAATTTATTTACCTTTGCAGTAATCCTATTTTTATCAGTATGAAAGTAGTATTCTGTCCAATAAACACTGTAAATTGTTGGTGGATATTTTAGTCACATCTCCTGATTGTTTTTTGTCACAGGTACAAGATGCCAAATTTTTTTACAAAATGAAATATTATGTAAATCTGAAAATATATCATTTATGAAGAAGTACTTTGAAGAAGTAAGAAAAGGTGAGATGAATTCACAGGTCAGCAGCATAGCTAAGGCCACTTAGTATTCAAAGCATCTTCCTTTTACTTATATGACATTCATCATGCAGAAATTTGTTTGTATTTTCACTTCATTCTGTCTTGCAGAAACACAAGCCATCTACCTTGAACTGTATGGTTCCTATTATCAGCACCCTCTGGTACTTAAGACTATTCTTCCTGAAGCAAAATTAACCTTAAATACCATAGAAAGTATTTAGAAATAAATGCCAGTTGGGAACTAGGAATAAAAAGTAAATTGATCAGTAAATGCTTACCATACACATAATTTTCTCAAGCCATAATGTGTTATTGCTTTAGAGACTTTGTGTCTTATGAATTGTGGCAGAGAACTTTGCATTATGTAGCTTTCAGTAGAACTATGGGGAGATGAGGTTTTCTCTTGCCCTTGAAAGATCAAAAAAAGTCAAACATATGTGATGTCCAAGTATTAAAATCTTTCCACTTACTCTTTGAGATTCTTGGTTACATGGATCAGATTACCATGAATTGTATTTAAAGTTGCTTATGTAATTTTATTTCATTTGCATAGATTTACATGAATAACTTTAGAGAAAACATTGAACCACAGCCTATATGAACACAGGTTTTGGTCATCAAGCCACAGAAAGCAACTGCCAAGAAAGATTACCTTTGATTTAACTGGAATTCTGAATTAATCTGATCACACTCTACTGAAGTACAGTCACTGAGGACACAAGTATTACCAGAATGTCAGCCTCAGAATATTTGGACACTTGTGGTCTTTATGAACTCCTGTGAAACTAAACCACAAATGAACTGCATTATGTTACATGAGCATTCACATTCTGGCTTTCTTTCATTTTATGTTTATCAGCTACAAGTGAAGCACAAGTTCAGAGTTAATGATAGTTGCCAAGACTGAATACTGAACTGTTATGCCAAATGTGAAACATATCTCCATCTCAAAGATCCACTGTTTCAGAAAAGCTGAATGAAGGCTGCTGATGCTGGGGTTTGTGTTTGCATATGTGCATGAGTGTGTGTGTATACAGAGGATCTAAATAGGCCTCGGTGAGACAAATATACCTTGGTTAATTTGACTGAATTATGCTTCAGCACATGAATCAACACTGCATATCCAATAGAAGATCACTGATCATACAAATATCTTCCACTGAAGAAGACTAACTGTGTGGAAGTACCCTGAAAGGAAAATCTGAAGTACTGGGATGTCCCCTAAGGTATTTGAAGACACTATCACTTTGAAAACCACGTATAGATGTGCTTTTCTTTTTCCTATCAAGGTCAGAAGTAAAAAGTAGGCACACTGACTGAGTGATTCCACTGTTTTGGAAGAGCCTCTTGGAAAAGGTAAGGGCTTAGTGTCATGGCCCCTCAAAGCACAGGGGGAAGAAAAGGTCTTCCAAGGAGAAGATATAAAGACCAGTAAAATAGCTGTATTTTATGTAATTTCCCAGTCTTAGGAGAAAGATACCTCTTATTTTACATTTAACTATTTTTGTATGGTTGGCATACTTAAAGCACACAAGCTGATTCCAATAATTTCTCATCCTAATTTTTTTGAGAAATTAATATTCTGTTTGACAGGGAAAATAATTTTGCTGTGATAGTTTTGTAAATGGTGTTGCAAGGGCACCTTAAAGAAAAATAACTATACATTATTGTTCTTCATTATGTTAATGAAATGAAACAAAGAGCATCTAGAATAGAGTCATTAATATTTATTTCCAAAAGTTTCATTTTCTTGAGGAGGAATAACACTCTACAGAACTTTTTATTCATTGTCTTGAAAACAAGACATCATCAATCAAAACCAAGGTATCATAGCTTCACAATGCTAAAAGGACATTTAGTTTGAAAACTAAAGGCATTCAAAGGGCAGGAAATGCCAAAATTTAACCATTTTGTGAATATATATCATTATTTCATTATTTTATGTTGAATTTCTGAAATACTGATTTTTTTTTATTAAGTTCTTCCATATTCAGAATATATTTCCATGCCTTACTTATTCCATCCCTCAGTAGTGTGAATGTGACAAGCACAGAATCACAGAATGCTTGACTTTGGAAAGGGCCACAGTCCAACTAACCCAAAAGTAATTTATCCCAACTCCTGTGCTCAAAGAAGGGCCACCTACTGCAGGCTACTCCAGACCATGTCCTGTCAGATGCTGAATATGTTCACAAATGGAAAATTTGAAACCTCTATGGACAACCTGTTCTAGCACTTGACCACCTTCAAAAATTAAAATTTGTTTCCTGTGTTCAAATGGAATTTTCAGTATTTTAATTTGTGTCTGTTGCACTTTGCTCTTTTAGTGGAAACCACGGGAAAGAGTTTGTCTCATCTTTTTCCTTCTCCTCTACCAGGTATTATACAGACTGATAAGATCATCCCCATGCTTTCTTTTTTTTCCAGGCTGAACACTCTCAGTCTGTGCTCATATGGATGATACTGCAGTCCCCGATCACCTTTCTCTGGATTTATTTCTCCATAGGGGTAGGACTTGGCATTTCTGCTTGTTGAGCTTTATCCTCATGTGTCAATGGAAATACCGAGAAAGAAAAAAAATCTCTCTTAAAAAGCTCACGGGAAAAGTTTGTATCTTCAGGATATTATTTTAGAAGCTGTTATGGGTTTAGCTAGGTGGGCTGGGCTAGCTGGAAGCTGACTACTACTAGCCAATGGTATTCCATATTCCAACATCATCTCAAAATATAAAAGCCAGAGTAGGACGTGTTCTCTCAGTTGGCATCATGGCTACAGTCCTGAGAGGACAAGCTGCTGCTGTGGTGCTGCGCTGGGACTTGACTGCTACCCACTGCTACTCTGCATTTTGTTTTATTTCAGGGAAGTAGAAACATTTTATTGTTATTCTCTCTCTTTTGCTTTGGTGGGTGTCTTTTAAAGTGCTTTAGGGATCTAGATTAATGAAATGTGGTTTTGGTGGGAGGTAGAAAATTTTTGTTATATCTAACTTGTGTAAGTATGTGTTATATTGTAATTTTCTTTTAATTTTCTCCTTTCTGTATAAATATATATGATTAGTTTAAATCTTAGAGCCTCCAGTTTTTTTTCCTTTCTCCCTTTGCTTGGTGGGGGGAGGGAGGCTTTGACTCTGTATTGGGCAGTTGGCATTTTGCCAGCTCAACCCAAGACAGAAGCCTTGGTAAATCTCACAATCACTGCATAAATGTAATAAAATCATAGAATAGAATCACTGAGTACTTTGAGTTCAAAGGGATCTTAAAGATCATCTTGTTACAACTACCGTGCCGTGGGATCGATGCTTCATCCTCTTTGACAAGACAGCAGGATCTTTGAATATAGTCAACTAGTCATAGTTGTCACTATAGTAAACTGATACAGAGAAGTATCAGTTTCTCAGGATGACACCTTTGTTTTTCTAAGTTCTATGTCTATGTGCCTGGTCAGATGATTTTTGCAAGGTAAATGTGACAGAACATGAATCAAAACCCCCTAGATATTAGTGTTACATCCTATCAGCTGTGTAAGTCATCTTAGTGCCTACTGCTCAAATATTTCACGTGATCTGTATGCGAGTGCTTCAGGCACAGTTCACAATCATGACAATGAAGTTGTCACATAGGAACAGTTCAAACAGCTGACTATCAGGATCAGACTTCATCACAGGCCTTAGGATAAGACCATTATTATTCCTCAAGCTCTCATGCAGCCAATACAAGCTGGAAAAGAAACACACTACTAATGAATTGAGATAGTTTAATATTATAGCCAATGTGCTCATCAGAGCTACTGAGTTGGAAATAAGTGTTTTTCTAGATGAAGGAGTCATACTATCTGACTTCTGAAGGAATAATAAAACAACTAGGAAATATATATATGTATTACTTAGCCAATTCTTATTGCTTCACAATTCCAAGATGTTATTGATTGTTGGAGATGGCACCTGGAGGATTATGGACGAGTGGAAGGATGAGAGGGACAAAGTGACCAACCTCAACGTGTGGAAGGTTCAGCGAGATGATTCTGTGCCGGACTGTGACAGAGAATAAGGACTTCACCTGCAGTTTTCCCCAGTTTTTAATAAAGTTGAAAATAAAGTTCTGTTATCCCCTATCCCTGAGGTGCTGGCAGTACTGATAGGCTTGCCCTGTCAGTACAGGTCCAGCTACCATTGGTCAGTTCTTTCATCCAATCCTGTTCATTCCCTGTTTTCTCCTCCCCAGTTGCCTCCCACGCATTTGCATATCCTACCAGTTGTGGCGGATTTGCATGCTCCGCCTTCCCTCCTCCCAGTTTCTAGACTGTTCTCTCCCAGAGGGCTTAAAAGGCTCTCCCCCCCCTGTTCAATAAAGGGATTGGCCCTGGCTTCCAAGGTGTCTGCCTGGTTCATTCGCTTTCCGGGTTTTGGGGCAGGTGGACTTAACCTGAGGAGCTTGCAGCTACAATTCACCACAGCTCAACAAGCAGCCAGAAGAACCCCTTGGCCGGTCTGATTCTTCTCCCAAGAATCAAGACTGCGACAATTGATCTTTCTGTAATATTAAGCAGAAGGTTATTTTGGTTTTAGTAATCTAGTAGCACAATATTTTTTAATAAACATCTCTGTAGTGGTTAGGAATCTCGGCAGGGATGTCATATTTGCAGAAAAACAATGGAACTTATCAATCAGGAATCAAGATTTGTATTCTGTTTAATATTGATATTTCTTCTAAGGATCAGGAATCTGCCAATCCTCCCTACTAGCTATCACTGCAAATATTTCTCTAACATTAATTAGTTGTAAGATTTTCTGTCAGTAATTCAATTTCATAGATTTATTCAATAAAATTTTAGGAAAAAGTGTCAATGTGACTTAACGTCAAATTCCTGTTAATTGCACAACATGATTTGGTTGAAGTATTTATTGATATGGATGTAATGCCACTTTTATGCTATGATATCAGCAACGTAGTATCTTTTTTATTTTTATTGTCATCAAAATAAATTTTTTTGGTAAACTGATACAAGCCTGACAAACTGTTCTTTAAAAACAAACTTGAGCACAGGTTCCCAGAAATCACTAAAAACTTGGAAAACACTAAGGAGTCTTGATTATTGTTCAGCCGTCTCCAAACAGTCAATTCAGTTAGTCTGCTGGACAAGTACTGTCTTGATGGTGCAATACATTAAAAGAAAACAAACCAGGCTTTCTCATTCTGCAATTCAAAATGGAATTGTCTTCCATTAGGAACAGAAAGTCTCCTTCCTGTGCCCCTCCTGGGGCAAGGTCATTTTTGGAACCTTTTGATTTTCCTTTGGAAAAATTCTTCCCATGCTTTCAAAATATGATAGACTTCAGTTCCATTCTGCATATTGAGCATTTATTGTGTTCACAACTGGGGCTAAATAATAGGTCAGAAAGGTCAAGTTGTTTGTAAAGGGAAAAGTGTTAAATGTAGAGTCAGCTGACTATTCATTTTCTGGCAGGTAGAATGTCAGTGTTTTGGGACTATAATCTGTAAAACTGCCTTTAAGTTAACAAGTAATAATGGAATGTGGTATCAGAATTTCATTTGCTTATTGCAGTGTGGTTTTGTGTATTCCAAGAAAATCAAAGACCAGTGAGTAGTTGTGGTTGTTCTATTAAAGTAGCATCTATTTCTTTGTTAAATTAAAGACAACTGAGTAAACATAAATATCTGCTTTTCTTTTTTTTTCTTTATTATGAATATCTGACTGGACAGCTTTAAAACACGATGTTAATGAGATTTTAATCTGCTTGTTATAAAATCCTTGACTCATGTATTTGACATAGTTTTTGCAGCTGAAGTGTAAAATTGTTCACTCAAGTCTTCCATCAAAAAGGTGCTTATTCCCAAATGATGGCTGAACTTTAAAAAGTCACATTCTTAGTTCAGATGTGTCTTTAAAAACGTGTATGAACTTCTGTGATGATTAGTTGACTTTAGACTTCATAAAGCATAGGAAAGGAAGTACTGTGAGGTAGTATTACTCATAAATAAAGCATCAATGCCTTAAAAATGGGAGAGAGGCGAAATAAAAATCACAATCCAACTATTTTGGATATACTTCAAGGTCATGCTGAAGACTGTCTCTGTTCAGTTTTTTTGTTGATAGAGTTTAAGATCTCAGAATATAGCTCAATTCAAAGACATCCTGTCATCACTGCTTTCATTAGTAAAAGTCACTGAAGACTTTAGATGTTTGAAATAAATTGTGCAGAACTAAAATAATTTTTCATGATGTATTATTCAATTATCTTACTGGGTAGTAATGACAAAATTGTAAATATTCAGAAACATAACTAAAATTTGTGCCCAAGTCTAAAAGCCAGATCACTGGTCTTGTTAATATCTACATATGTTTCTCTAGTAGGATTGTTGGAAATGGGCCCTGCATNCAACTGATCATTTTGTAAGCAGGAATCTGTATGCCAGAAGATGGCATGAAGACCTGAGTTTACACATTTTCTGAAGTTAAGTTTACTAAATGCCTCTTTCACTGAAAAAGTCTTCCTTTGAGGAAACTCACTGTATACTTTGCTGTCATGCAATATATGCAAATCATAGATTGAAAAGAAGGAAGTTTTTGCAAGTGTGTTTCTAATTTTTTTTTAACCAGATGGAAAAAGGAATTTAACTGTATCATAAGCACAAATATGACCAAATGAAAAGTTTTATTAACAGTATGTCTTTGCCCTTTTATCTGATAAAAAAAAAATAGAAAAGCAAGGTACCTTGTTATTTTGACGTGACAACTGATTGTGGTGAGTAGCTGATTCAGAGTCTCTATAAATGAAGTCTGCACTGAGGCCAACAATAAAGATGGGCACACTTAAGACTCACGTTCTCTCTAACTAAAGAATAACTGCTCTTACTCAACAGAATTCTTCTGGTGGGTTAGTAGAAATAGCAACAAAGTACTATGGCAAGTTTTGGCTGGACAAAACACACTGGCAGATCAGGAATGAATATCAACTGTCATTATCTTATTTATATATGGAACCTATTATTCCCCCAGCTTCAGATTAGAAAAACTAGAACATTAATGAAATAATATGGTTTCATTCTTTGTAAATCACCTGTCTGCTGGCACTAACAGCCTACAATACGCACATTGTACCAGGAAATCTAAGATTCATCCACAATATATCCAGTTGTGTCAAACAGAGATTAGCCTTAATGCTTTTGCAACAATGCATAAACCTGTACTGGAAAAGTATGGTTGAGTTAAGAAAGAAATTTGTATTTCTTGCATATTTTTCCATCCTTTTCTTTCCCTTTCTAGAAATAAAATGCGTTATCATTTTTTAATACATGAGAACATTTCTGAAAGATTATAACTTGATTTTAATATGCACTATTCAAAGATGACCTTGATTTGAACCATAATATATGATGATCATTCTGCTCAACAGCAAGGTTTGAATTAAGCATTGATCCATGGAGAAGAATGTGACGTTTCCTAGTATGACTTAAAGAGATAGAGCCTTTAGACTGCAAAGGCATAACCACTGTACAGTTAATTGTTGCAGAAATAAGCACATGGACAATATTAGGCAGGACTGGGAAGCAGTAGTCTGTGTTTAGAGTTTGTTTTTAGGCAACACAGACAAAGAACTCATATTAGAAATTATTCACTCAATCATTTCAACAAATGGACACAGTAAAGCAAAACATATCTTGAAAGAAAAATTATATCCCAAAGAGTAACTCACAAAACAAAACAAAAAACCATTTATCATCAGGCATCTTTATTTCCCTTTGGAAAATGAGAACACCCTATCTCAAATGAACAAATACTACATTTTAAATTATGCCTATTGTATCTCCAATAGTTTAACTTTTAATGACCAATCAGATAGGATTTTATAAGTAGTTCTAAATTAATTTAAACCTTTTAGGACATGGGAAGAATTTAGAAACGCAAAATTAGAGAAAGTCATGGTCCTCTCTTTGTTCAACATAGCAATTTGATCCAAGAAAATTTGAAGCAGAATTGCTTCACTCCCAAGAAAATTTTAATCTTTTAACTTCCCTTGTGCTAAAGATTCTGATTTTTGAACAATTTTATCAGAGACATTTTGTCATGCATATACTAAAGACTTTACATCTATCTATAGTTTCAATGTGTTTTACTCATTTCCATGGAAAACAGTTTGTTGCATTTTAAATAATGAACATTTATTCCTTTTCTCCCTCATCTTGTCATTTCTGGGCTAGACATTTTATGTTCTTCCAATCTTTTCTCATAAATCATGTTTTCAAAATGCTAATTTTTTTCCCTTCTTTTAAAGTCTTTTTGGTAGGTCTCCAGCTTTGTTGAAATAGGATAATAAGAGCTGGGCATGAAACTTTAGCTGAGACCTTATGAATACTTTACATTTCTCATATGCAACCTCTCTGTTCACTCATCCCAGTGAGATTTTTTGGATTTTTTTCCAGTGGACTAGAGGACAGATGTTACTGATTGCTCACTCAGGATCATTATATCTCCTTGATCTAAACAATATTTGCATGTTAGCTGTGTTACTACTTTAAGAACTCCAAAACCAACTGGTTTTGGCTTTCTACACACATATACACAATAATAATATGCAAAGGCTGTAGAAGTTGCTCCAGACGTCCCAAGTATTTACACTACCAAAACAATAAAGTGATAGCATTGCCTAGCTGGCAGTAAAATATAGATGCTATTTCTTATCTGAAAGAGGAAGAAGTACTATGGTGAATTGCTGTTGGAACATACCGGCAGCAACATCATGTACATGAAGTAGGATATGTCCTGAAAAGGACAAACTTCAAAATTAATTTTCAAATTTTTTTATTATTATTCAGGAAGGAATACCAATTACTTATTTAAAAATTTATATATATCAATTTGTAAGATCAGAGATAGTATGTATTTCATTGTAAGCTGTAGATTTTGTTAACAGTAATGAACAGTTAGGGAATTTTCTTTTCACCTAAGAAGTCAACTGGTACATGGAAAACTAAACTAAAACTATTTAAAATTAAATTAATAAAAAAGGGAATTAGAAAATTTTCATAACAGTATCTGTTTAGATCAGTCCACAAAGACTGTTAAAAGAGATTTCTTCAATCATTTATACCTGACTTTAAAATTCATAATTTTATTATTTCAGGAATTTCAAAAATTGAAAAATGAGAAAAGCTATATGAAAAACTGACTAGGCTTAGACAGCAATTGCATTATTTATGTTTGTACAAGAAGAGCATTCTAAATATAGATGAAGTTTTGATGATTTTTTCTTTCCTTTGTTTATATATACTTTTAGACTTGAATGTAAATCTGAAAGAATTAATATTACTATAGCAACCAAGTTCCAGCTCTGCATGTGTACTCCACAGAGAATAGTAATTTTTATCTTAATGAGTAAACATTGACCATATCTAACCTGGATTTAAGGTGGAACACAGGATATGGAAAATGGATTTTGCTCTAAGTAAGTGTAGGCATGTGAATTAGTCAGTAAAACACCATTTATAATCATGAGGGATAAGTAGCCATTCCCAGAGTCTGATTCAGCATATAAAAAATAATACACTAGTACTTACACTGTGTTCTAAAAATATTTTTTTTTCTCTGCATGTTGAAGAGGAAGTGATGGTGGCTAGATATGGGGAGATCTACATTGTCAGCATGTCACCTCAGGTAAAATTAATCCCTCCTACAGCTGCTTATGCAGAGAAGATGTTTAAGTATCAATTTTATTCCTTCTGAAAATGATCTTGTGAACTGTTGAAGTCCTAGCTGAGCTGGTTTTTCATACAGACAGAGCAAGTAATGGCAGTAATAGCTCAGACATCTTCAGAGGTGCCCAATGTGTGCTTGAGTGCTGACAGCTGCACACAGAACAGGTGGGCTGCTCTGGACACTCATTTCTGTGAAATGCATCTGTTTTCCTGCAGAGTTAGTACTGGGTAGCTCATACATGAGTGAATGTACACTATATTCCCTGTGAAGATCGTTTAAATAATACTGGTTTTTATGCAATCAGATTTGGTTTTGATTCCTTCACATGTCAAGGTGTAAAAATGCAAATAGTTATGGGGTGATGAGTGACTACCATACAGAAATGTCTGTTCATGGTACAAAAAGGTCATGAGGGAAAACGAAAAATATATTGTAAATTATTGAAATAAAATTGTAGATTGAAATTCAAGGTTGAGATAATGTAATTACCTAAGGTAGTGTTTTTGCCAGAAAAACAGTCACATCATTTTTAATTATGAAATTATTAACTTTTACAAGAACTGAAAAAGCTCCTTTAGTTCTTCCAACTAAATTATTCAGGGCAAACTCCAACAAATTTTAATATGTTTTTCCATTGTTATAATTGTATAATATTGGAACATAATTCTTTTTATGATATAAAGTAGTAAAAAAAGCAAAACAGATAAAAAAATTAAAATCCATGTATACTGAATCTTCCCTGTACTGTGAAAGAATCGGCCTTTCACAAGTGAAGAATTATCCAAAACTGAATGGACCTTTATTTATAAAAATATCTGCTTTGAAGGAGTCAAATGTAGTCGCATTGATCATATTAGAGCACTGCTGCCATCAGTAGATTGATCCAAAAAGTAATGAGACTCTTCACAATTGTTTTGATTTGGAGTTCAGAAGTCAGGAAAAATAGTCTCAGTTGTCCCCTCAGAAATTTTATGGGAAGTATTAGATCTTACTTTTACCAGAATTTAAAATACTGCACAACACACCATGAAATTTATGAGACAAATGTTTATATATCTTCTTTGGGTAATAACATAGTTTTTGTTCTCAGCACAACCAGAATTTGTTTTATAGTTCTCAACACATTTTTTTTAATAGTCATCTTTCACTGTACAGAAACGTGCTTCCTTCTTTGTTCTCAGTATAACAGAGAAGGCAATATAATTGGAAGCCATTTAGAGTATAAAAAACTTATACTGGAATATTTGTTTGTTATAGACATCTTCTTACAGCTATTTTAAATAATACATCAATTTTTAAAAAAGATATGAGAATTTTAGAAACCATAAATGTGCAGCAATACCCAAAAAGACCTTTTATCTTACTACATAACATAGATTTCTGAAAAATTATATGAAAGCATCTGATGATCCATCAGAACTATGGGGATTTTTATTTATGCAAAGAATTACTTCAATTTATTCAGAAACTCTTATCATTTTCTCATTCCTTAAAATTATTTGAAAACATTTCTTTTTGTGGCAAAGGAGAGGTTGGGAGCTCTGATTCATACAGAAAAAGGATTCTTTTTTTTTTTTTTTTTTTAAGTTAGCAATTGCCAAGGAATTTAAAAGAAGTACCTATCATGGGAGAACTGATTGAGTTTGAACTGATTTTACAAATGAAAAAATGAGTGTGATTCACTAATCTTTTACATCCTTCTTTTTTCAATTATATATATAATGTTTCCCATGTTGTGATATTAATTTATTCTCACATCAACAAGTTATTTTACCCCTTTTTAAAGAAACAAACTAACTCCTCCCCCCCACACACACAGAAAAAAAGTGCCGAGATGTTCAGTGATGTTACTGAGCCATAAATGCACTGAAAAACAATGACCTTAATGCAAGACAAAACCTCTTTTTTTATGACCTGCAAATTGGAAAAAATATCCAGAAATTTCACAAATAAAAGCTCTTGGACTCTGTTCCCACTTAAATTGGTTCAAATAAGGGGAAAAATCACACCAATATTACAACCTTTTTAAACAACTCATTTAATTATTAACATATCAACATAGTTATGCTTTATGAAACACCCTTTTCTCCTTCTCTTGTCCAGAATGATTTTGGTGTAACTTTTCTTTTTCTTTTTTTTCTTTTTTCTTTTTTTCTTTTTTCTTTTTTTCTTTTTTTTCTCTTTTTTGGTGTTTTTTTTTTTTTTATGTTTAAGTCACTGCTCATCCTTTCTTTAGCTGTAAAATTTTAAAATTAATTAAAAACCTGGAAAGAACCCTTCACCATCAGAATGAGTGTAATACCTGATATCCTACCGGATTTTAGCTAGTGTCTACACA
>VWZD01013573.1:7439-18542 GCA_013396695.1 Sakesphorus luctuosus
AAAAAAAAAAAAAAAAAAAAAGAGAGAGAGGGGGAAAAAAGCTCAAACAGGTATTCCTAAGAAATTATGAAATCCCTAATAGGGTATCAAATCAATACAACACAATATCACATTCCTTTCAAGTTACTGAATGTCATATTAGATTAATGAGTAGTACTAAACATGTGTGACAAACAAACCCTTAATATATCATGAAATTAATTTGCAAAATTTAAACAGAAAATTACTTCTTCAATGAGGCTGTCAAATTTTATTATCAATTTTGGTTTTAGAAATGTTAGATAAAATTTGGCAATTCAATAGCACATATTGAAATATGCCTTTTCTCTTTCGGAAACATATTATGATATGACTGTGAAACTGTCATTAGGATGATAAAGTTATCACACTAGTGACTCAAGAATATATTAAAAGTGATAACCAATTTATACCCATCCACCTCCACCCTTTAAGTCTAGGGGCTAAAATATACTTCCATCATTCAGTTAGAGTTGGTTGGTGAAGTGATTTGTTTGTTTTGCCCACAGAACATTGATTTTTATTTTGAGGAAGCATTTGCTTTTTCCATGAAAAGCATACTCAACCCTAGACCATTACTGTATACATACAACTCTTACTGTCCTGAGGTTTCCTAGGGTAGCATGAATTCCTGTGAGGCCCCTCCAGTAGAAATACCCAGAAGCCATCAATGCAACAATATCAGTGTGATTCCTCCCATTTCATTTTTGGTAAGATTAAAACATTTTTTCTCCCTGATGTCTCATGGACTCTCCTCGGTTATTCCCAATTACATCTTTCCTGGTCTGAATAACATCAGTGCAGCACAGCACCAAGAATCAAAGAATCATAGACCGGTTTGGGTTGGAAGGGACCTTAAAGATCATCTGGTTGCCACACCTATGTCATGGGCAGGGGCACCATTTACTAGGCCAGGTTGCTCAGAGCTCTGCTCGGTCTGGTCTTGAACACTTCCAGGGATGGGACATCCACAACACCTTTGGGCAACCTGTTCCAGTGCTTCACCACCTCAGGAGTTGCAGAATAATGCAGTGTGCCACCTACGAAATAGTGGTTTTCCGTAAAACCTGTTACCTGTTCAATATATTGCTCTATTCATGAAACATCATACTAAATTCAAGGTCTCTATCATCTTCAAGGCCGGCCAGGTCCAATCTTTTATAAGGCAGCAAACAAAATGTCCACTGTTGCTGTCATCTTCAGATGTATGAAATAATAGGTTTTGTTTCCTTGCTTTTAAAAATGAATTGTTATGATGATATAAGTAGGAGACAAAAATTTTTCTGGAATCTTTTAAAATATTTTGGATGAATTTTCTTAAAAAATTAGGGCAAATAGACCAAATCTCAGTGGAAAGAAAAAAAATCTACTTCCTGAAGACGTTTTTAAATATTATTTTTATTTTTATATTTAAGACACCCAAAATAATTTATTTTCAGTATGTCTGGCATTTCAGTTGCTCATAATAACAGGAAGCATGAAATTATAAATACTGTACTGTAGAGATTATTCCCATTTCAGTTTAAAATCATCTATATTCCAAACAAACTGAATTAATAATGGCATAAGGATTTAATGTGTATTTGCCTCAGGTATGGAAACAGAAAGAAGTGGCTGGTAGTTGTTAACACTTTCTGAAGGTTGCATGAGTGATGACAACAATAACACAATAGCTTACTGGGTGCTATGCAAATATCTGTGCAGAAGACAAAGATGGAAGAAAATATGGGTGAAAATGTTCTATTACAACAGAATCTGCATTCTCATAGTTTGCTCAGTGTCTTTTTCTTTCCAGCCAGCATAACAGAAATGCATTTCTACAGGATGGGCAACTGGTCTATTTGGAATTTATAAATACCTTTCAATGGAGCTCTATATTTTCCTAGCTTTTAGATGGTGTCATATGGTATGGATTAAAATATCAAGAGGCAGATCCAGATCAGGTTGAAATCATCAAGCTTAAATAGCAGCCATCAACAGTGTGCTGTCAAGAAACTAGGAAATTGCTTGATGTGGGTGGTCCTGCAGAGATCTGTCTTGTGTCCTTTTTTTTAAAATGGTTTCATTAACAACTTTTAGATGACTTATCAGTCTTGACACCCAACAGTAAGTTCTGCAAACCCTTTGGATGACAAGTTGTGAATTTAAATTGATCCCAATAAATCAATGAAAAGGTTAGAAGTCTTGCAGATTAAATTGAATATGGAAAAATAGAAAAACTACACACATTAAGAAAAATAAAATATATAATAACAATGAGGCTGGGAAAAAATGCAAATCTGAGATATGAAGGACTGGAAGTGTGTCCAAATAAGCAACCACTGTTATAAAAATGGCATTTCCTGACATGAGAAGAAGTGTGTTGCAAGCAGAAAATAAGGTGAGGTATAATTATTTTTTGTCCAAATAGCGTAGCTACAGAAATAATTCCAGCTTCATACGTTACTAGAAAGCTGGAAAAAAACTAAAATCAGGCAAAGGAGAGTAAAACTTCAATAGAGCATGTGGGACCAGTGAAAAAAGAATGGAAAAGCTGGACAATTGGGTTTAATTTATTTTAAAAAGAGAAGATTGTCTGTCTGGAGAAATATATTCCAGAGATTTCATAATAGTCTCCCAGGGTGAAAGTATTTCTTGTAAGGAGGATAGTGATTTTCAATCATAGAATCATAAAGTCGTAGAATACCAGATTGGAATTGGGCCTCAAGGATCATGCGGTCCAAACTTTCATGGCAAAAGCATGGTCTAGACAAGATGGCCCAGCAACCTCCCCCACAGTATCTTCAAAGTGTCTAGCGTTGGTGAATCCAAGGTTTCCCTGGGAATATTACTCTAGTGGCTGATTGTTCTCATTGTAAAAAATTTTCCTCTTGTGTCTAATCAGACCTCCCCAGGACTAATTTGTAACTGTTATGCCTCACCTTTTCCCCATGGCTCCTGGTAAAGAGGGAGTCTCCATCTCTCAGTAACCCTTTAAATGCTGGAATATGGTGAGGAGCCTTTTTTTTCTCAACACTGAACACATTAATTTCTCTCAGCCTTTCTTCAGCAGGCTTCCCAGTCCTTTGGTCATCTTTGTGGCTCATCTGCTGGTGATGTCCTTGTTGATTCAAGACAGAATCCCATGGGCTGTCTTTGCAGCAACAGCACACTGTTCACTTATATTCAGTATCTTGTCTACCAGGACCCACAGGTCCATCTCCACATGTAGATCCCAGATTGTGCTGAATTCCTGGGTTATATTTTGCCATGTGCAACACTTGTACTTGTTGAACTTCATAAGATTCTGGTTAGCCCACTCCTCCAGCCTATCCAGGTCTTCCTTCAAGGTGGCTCTGCCTTCCGAAGTGTCCATTTCTCCACTCAGTTTGCAATTGTTAGGAACCCTCAGGGTACACTTGAGCCCATCTTCCACATCACTTTTATGAAGATAGCAAACAGCACTGGGCCCAGTACTGATCCCTGGGGGACTCCACTTGTGACAAGTTGCCAGTTTCAAAAGAAGCTGTTTAGTTCCACCCCTTGGGGGCAGCCAGGCAGCCAGTCGGCCACGCCCTGCACTGGCACCTGGTCTAGACCATCACACATGGATTTCTCTAGGAGGAGGCTGTGAGAAACCATGCCAACAGCCCTGGAGAAATCCAGGTAGAAAATGTCCACCACTCAACCCACACACATTTTCTATGTCTTCAGTGTTCTGATCACCAGAATGAGAGGTGGGTTTTTTTTCAGAAGCTATGGTTTATTTGAAGCAATAGGAAGACTTTAAAGTTACTTGAGGTGTGTGACTTGATCTTCTCTGGGAGTAAAGAGTTGATATAGCTGATATCTCTTTATCCTTGTGTTTCTAGGCATGTTTCAGATTTGTATATTTTGCAGTATGAATATTTGTTATTAAAACAAAATGTAATGTAGTAAATATAGTAAAAAAACCCCTTAATCTTCTTTTATTTACATATAGGGTCAGAAGGGTTAATTATGTACATATGTTAATTATGCACATAGTCTCAGCAATTCTTAAGAAAGCCCCTAAAATGGATAGAATTTTAAAACTTTTATAATGATTCTTATAAAATCCACCACAGAATGGAGTTCTTTCACACTTTGCATGACGTTTTACTCTCTAATTTCAGGGAAAAGTGGAAATTGGATACACTTAAAAATGTTAAAGTGTATTGGAATAACCTCCTTCTACACCTATTGTTTCAGGTTTTAGAACTTTCTAATAGTTGCTTTCATTTTGAAAATTCATGAATGGCAGTAAAAGAATCTCAAAATGAGGATTGTTGAAAAAAGGTCTTCTCTGTAAAAATTTTGTGCCAAAAAGGAAAGATTGTAGAGTGTCTGTGTCCAAAACTACAGGCTTAAATTAAAAACAAAACAAAACAAAACAACAAACAAACAAACAAATAAAATGGTTAAAATGGGAGGAAGGAGTATGTAACAAGAAGTTGTTGCAAGTTTGAGCACTTGCATGGACTATTCTCTATTTTATATTGCTCCTTGGACCTAGGATTTAAGATCAGCTTGAAGTAAACAATTCCTGTGCCCAAGTATATTTCCAGGGAACTTGAAATATCAAGGAGCCTATCATTGCATTAAAATTGGAAGAGAACAGGTATAATTATGACATCTGAAAGGACCAACATATGTTTCCTAATTTATCTCTGCTTAAGGGGTAAGACATCTGCACCTGTGCTTCTCTGGTGTGGATTTCTGCATATTTCAGCTCCAGGTTCCAGGCAGTGTCTGATCTTGCCAGTCCTAGACACATGTGCTCTAAGCAAGGATAATTCTGAAGGTAAAGCTCAGGTTGCTCATGTCTGTTTCCCTCTCTTTCTGGGAAACCTGCTACAGTGTTTTACAACTCTCATCGTGATTACTTTTATTTTTATATATATATCTTAGAATTTACCTTGCTAGAAAATACAGACTCTCCTTATTTTGTCATGTGACCATGGAAATTTCCTTGAGAAACTTGCCTCCAAGATCTTGCAGTAATTCTTGACCAATTTAAGAGCTTTCAGTTCTTTGCTGTGTGCCCTAGGGCCACAAGTAAAAGCTTACTTATCCCCCTTATTACTCCTCTGTTTTAACAGAGAAGCATACTTGTACCCAAGAGCCGGCTAAGCTTATGGTGAGTCAGAGACCTTATGAGTGATGTCATGATACTGCATTTTTGGATTTGTGTAGGATCTGATGACATTTTTTCCCAGCTAAATGACAGTAAGTAGTGCTTTCCCTGAGGGAAGAATGGGGTTTGGAAGATGCAATGAGAGCAGGAGAATGAATGATGGGTGAATGGAAAAATTTAGTATTCCCTCAGGCTTATATGCTAGGTAAATTTACTTGAAAGGATTTGTGAAAACGCAGTTTACTTCACATATCCTGGTTCTTGAATCTTTACAAGCTAATTTCCACTATGAATTCCTCCTTTTCTCTGTCAAGTATATTTATAAAGCAACATCTTGTTCTCAGTTTCAGCAGTACTCGCATACAACTTCACAAGTTGTCAAAAGCTTAGTGAAGCTCCAAGGAAACCCAAACTCACATAATTAAGTTAAACTCAGAACAAATGTTGTCAGCCTGTGTTTAGACTAAAGTTTACTACTTCTTTCAGATGGCAATGGCCTCAAAGCTCAGTCTTTTCTCAATTACACTAGCTGATCTAAAAATAGATTGAAAACCTTGATTCAACAAAGAGAACAAAGCCAATGTACATCTTGAAAGCAGCCAAAGTAACAGAAAGCCAAAAGTTGTCAGCAATGCCTTTCTGATATCCAAAACCTGCAAAAATGAAATCTGCACAGAAGATTAGAAGGCTCCTCTTCTGCTCATTTCTCTATCACCCATTCTTCTAGGCAGGGCTTTCGGGGTTTTTTGGCTTTGTTATGTGTCTGGATTTTTTTGTTTAGATGCGGAAGACTAAATTAAAAATTGTCAGACCAGGGCAGAGAAACAAACCAAAGTGAACCACCCAACCTTTCTTCTAAACTTTTTCCTGAAAACCCTTTAGTACTAATAGAACTGTGTTTCTGCCCCACATTGATCTACTATTCACTACATTGCAATGACAGGAGTCGAACTTCCAGTTTATGACATAGAATGCGAACACAGAATATCAGCTCTACTGTGTGTGTTTCTTTGGTGGCTGAAGCCTAAAGGCACCAGAAAATATAGAACAACACTTTACACTTTTTCACATGAAACATGAACAAATTCCTGCACAAAGGAGCTGCCTTGATACCTGAAAAAAAATGGTATTACTTAGATCTTTGTTAGAAGCTAGTTTTCTTTCAGAAGTGAAGAAGTACTTGTTCTGACCCTGGCTTTTTTTTTTTTCCTTTATTTTGTTTTCTTGCTAGCCTTGCTGTTCACAGGTTTCCTTACTGACAGTGGAAATGATAGGGTAAATGATTACCTATCATAATAACCTCTTTGCTTTTGGATTGTTTTTTCAGCCAAGTCTAATTCACCCTGCAAGTGCAGAAACATTTGTGCTGTACACTGGAAGAGAAGGCAAGACATAGAGAAGTCCTGGGGAGCACCAGCTGCTAGAGGACTGCTGTGGAAGAGTGCTTGAACTAGCTATCTATTTGATGTTTGAAATTAAAGGAACTCTTCTAGGTTTGTGTTTTTCCTGCTGATGTTTTCTCAATCTTTCAAAAAGCCTTTTCTCTCTCTTCTTTTTTTTCTTTTAAAAATTATAGAGAAATGTAAATGGAAATATCAGGGTATTGCATAAAAATGGCTTAATTATTGCTTGATAATTAAAACTAGATTTATGACTTTAATTTTTCTCAGTTGTACTCTTACTGGCAAGACTAGACATTATTTTAATTTAGCAAATTTTTCTCTTGTGAGCAGAAGATCAGAAACTACCTTGACCATTGCAGTTTTGCAGCACATTATCAGTAGGTCCACTGTATTGTCTCAATATTGTATAAAAAATCTATGTTCAAACACTTAAAAAAAATGAATTTGAGCAAGATGTGGTCATGTGAATTTTCTGCTCTGTCTTATGAGGACCTGAATAGCTGTCAGAAAATCTACTCTGAATTCACCGACATCCTTTGCCAACAGGGATAGTAAAATGTAATTTTACAGTTACAGCAAACTCTGTATGATGATACCTCTTAGGTTTTAAACAGAATCTCAGCAGCAGATGCTATGTCTTCTAGCATTTCTGTTTCATCATGATAGCACTAGTCACCCAGACAGATGATATTATTCAGTTAACCACAGAAGTGTCCCATTACTTTGTAGATACCTAACTGGCATTAGGATGAATTTACCTACAGCCCACATTTTCCAGTGTTTTCCCCTCTAAAATTTTGTCGCAGTCTTGGTCTTTTGGGATAGGACCAGACCGGCGACGGGGGTTCTTTTGCTGCCTGCTGAGCTGCGGTGGATCGAGGCTGCAAGGGCTTAAGGTTGAGTTCACCCACCCCGCGACCCATAATGAAGACACGGAGACGAAACGAACACCTTGAAAGCCTAAGCCGATCCAATTTATTAACAAAGTGGAGGGCCTTTTATGCCCTCGGGAGAAAGAACCTTCTAGAAACTGGGTGGAGATAAGGCGGAGCATGCAAATCCGCTACAAACTATTGGAACAAGAACTTATGTGGGTGACAACCTTGGGAGGAACAAACAGGAGCTAACAGGCTCAGACAGCTCCCCAGGGAGAACTGACCAATGGTAGCTGTCCCCACGCTGACAGCCTGCACCTGCCAGTGCTACCAGCACCATAGGAACAGGGGTGACAGAACTTTTTATTTCAACTTTAATAAAAGAACTTGGGTAACTATAAGCAAAGTCCATTGTATGAAGTCACAGTCCGGCTAGGGATGGTCCTCCTGGACCTTCCATGCGTGGAAGTCCACTTCTTTGTCCCTTTCCTTTCTCCACTCATCCATGTCCACGCAGGTGCCATCTCCGACAAAATTTACTATTTCTTTATATTGGTTTAAATTGTACTGTTGTCATTATATGTTATAAGCTGTTCCTCTGACTCATCTCACTGCTTAAAAGAAGGATTTTGTACCCTTTGTTCTGCAGTACTCTCATTTTATATCCCGCCCATTAAAAAACAAAACAAAACAAAACATAAACTGCTGAAACTTCACAAAATAGAAATAAATACAAGAGAACAAAAACTGCAAACAATCTCCTCAATGTTTGCTTGTTTGGTTGTGGGTGTTTTTTTGGGTTTTTTTTATTTATTTATTTAACCTCTTTGCACTTATTAGTTTGTAAGAAAACAGCAGTTTTATGGCTAAATGCAATAGGACTATTTTTTTTTTAAATTTCTTTTAATTTGTCATGAATTATGACTTCTTATCACAGCAGCACCAGTTGCTACAGCATTAACATTTTTGAACACTGGAGCATCAGCTTGGAATGGGGTGCTTCCCACTGCAGCATGAATATACACTAGAGCAAATAGTCATTTCATTCAACCACAAAATAGACAAATTAGCTAATCATTGCTGACATATCAACCTCTCTTCTGTCTTGATAACTAAACTACAAAGGGCGTATTTAATACAAAAATAGTAAAGTACTGAAGGTAAAGGTAGAGGTGGTTTTATTGTTTGCTCATAATATATGGAATTATGTGTAGCAGACTGCACAAGAAATACCCATAAACAGTTCTTTAAAAATACCTCTATAATGTCACTATACTGGCACTCTGAC
Source organism: Sakesphorus luctuosus (assembly GCA_013396695.1). NCBI lineage: Eukaryota > Metazoa > Chordata > Aves > Passeriformes > Thamnophilidae > Sakesphorus > Sakesphorus luctuosus. The sequence goes on from VWZD01013573.1 coordinate 16,158, forward strand.
TAGGTCTAACTTTTCACTGTAAAGCTCCTGAGAATGCTAAGAAATTTCACTTTATTAATACGGGGCATAAAAGGCTTTCGCTATATGGATTTTCTTGACTCTCCAGGGGTAAGCAAGGATCAATGCAATCCCCATCTGTAAACCAGAGGTATTAATAAGTTATTAAATTTTATATTATGTTATATTAAGACCAGCATTATTTACATATTTTGATGATGGATCATGAAATCTGTGCTGCTGGTATTCTGTTATATGTTATAAATCCACCAGAACCCTATACAGAAAAAAAATGCAATGTATAGGTATGAAGTTTAATGGGCAAAGGCAGCCATTTCTCTAACTATGGCTTGGGATTGCTTCCATATTCAGAAATTTGTTGATGTTGCCTTAAGTAATATATCACCTTGAATGACAGAAAAAATAAGCAGAAGTTTTTATGAAAATAAATAACTAATGGGATTTTTTAATCCTATTTATCTAAAAAGTAATAATCTGCTTAGACTGTAAAATGTTCAGACCAAGACTGTTTCCTTGTTTTATCCAGTTCCTATACTCTGGTGAAAATTAATTTTTATTTTTACTTCTTCTGCCAATGATTTCCACATTAGTTCATTATACACACTGACATCCATGAATTAACCTAATCAAAACAGTTTTGCCTTTGAACCTCTGAGCTCACAGCTTATCAGAAACTGAATTTAGCAATCTCATCTGGGCTGCAAGATGTCCCTCTGTACTGGAGTGGGCTAATCAAACTGGGCTTAATAAATGTGCATGCCTTTGATGCAAGGAAACTTCTCAAAGAGGTTTCCTACAGAAATTACTGACCATTTCTTGTACACTCTGGAGCAACAGGGTATTAGTAGATGCTGCCCTTGGCCCACAAGAACAAGTGGTCCTCAGGGAATCCATCTCATGCCATGATCAGCATAATGTGCCTCAATATGTGAGAAAGGTGACAATCTGAGATCCCAAAGCAAGTATTATTGAACTTCACTGAAAAGTGACCACGGAAATAGACTTTCCTCAAGTCTATGTGCCACTGCAAATAATGTACCTACACATTTTTATATACAATATGTAAAATACAGGGGGGTTAATAACAGAATTTTCAGCAATATCTCTTAAAGAAACTGGTGCACTCCATCATATCTGATCAAACTAGTATATTCTGAAAGAATATTTCCCATGAAAAAATTCACCTATGAAATACTGAGGCTAGCACTAAGTTGCATTTTAAGTTTCAATAAATGTAGATCTTACTTCAGTTTGATTTACAGCACATTAAATCATGAGCAGCTTCTCTAAAACAGGTAAAGACTTTAATCCATGACAAACCTAGTAAGTAAGACTGGAGTAAATACCATCAAATTCTTACAATGTTTGATTGTTATACAGAATATGTATCACAACTTAGCATTTTTATTATATGCCTTAAAAGGACAGACAGTGAATTTACTGTTTCATTTCATTCTGCATAAAGCCATAATTCAAAATACCTTTTGCATCACCTTTTCTATGTACATTTCTTATTTCTGTTTCACATTCGGTTAAAAGTTTCAGTACCTTAGATATATTGTGCCAGCACACATGATGAAGTTATTGGTGACATTTGACTTGAATTATACCCTATATTCCTATATCCATAAACATTAATGATAAAAAAAAATCCTTAAGCTTTAAGGTTTGATTGTTTGATTTTTTTGTTTGGTTCTTTGTTTGTTTTTGTTCATTTGCTTTAAAAATAAACAAACCAAAAAATAAAAACAACAAAATCCAAACCCACAAAAAACCCACAAAAAAGTGCAGATACTGATTTGGACATATTCCAAGGATCACAGTTTAGCAAAATCCTTCCTTGAAATTTAAGAAGCATAATTATTTGACACACCTACAGTATTTCACAACAAGTGAAACTATCCAGATCCCAGTGGAAAGACATAATAATTTTATGATTGATTTGTAAATTACTTTGGTTGTTGTTAATTTTTTTGGATTTAATTCTTTGTTTAAGAAGAAGTCCTGAAAATTAAAATGTACTTTGAATATTTCTTGCATTTTAATTTACTAAATAAACATACTTAATCCAAGAAGTACAAATTCTAAACAACATTGTTACATTGCTTTCATTAAATAAGGTGGATTCTCAGATTTCCTTAATTTCTTTCATCTTTTTTTCCCCCCTTTTAGAATGATATAAAGAAAACTCCAATAAATATAATACTCCTCTTTTTAAATCCTTCTTGCCTGGTCTGATTTAAAACATTGCATGACTTCATCGGCTACAACTGTTATATGCAGTACGTGACAGTCTAAATACAGCAATTAAGAGGGGTAGACTGCTTTAAAATTAAAAGGAACAAAAGCCTTTTTGAAATTTGTTAA
>VWZD01013573.1:18662-57818 GCA_013396695.1 Sakesphorus luctuosus
TCTCCTCCTACAGATTTTTATAAGACTTTTTTCTCAGCTTCCTAAATTCCTGCAAGTTACAATACACACTTTCCAAATACGTACTATTTTTAACTATAATTTTTATTTCTACAGTCCCTTAAAGACTCACCCAGGAACTAAAGCTAATGAAATGTCTATAAACAAAACACTATTGAAAACATTGACATGGTCTTAGAGGTCTTAAAATCGAAGACATCAACCTTGCAAAGACTTATGCATGCTTTTTGCCTTATGTGTCATGAATAAAGCCAGTTCTATGCTATAACGTTATGTGAACACAGCTATGTCAGCTAGGAATGGAAGGGGAAAAAAAAATCTCACTCCCAGCTACCACTCATGCCAGAAAAACTTACTGTAGACTCAACTCCCCTGATAGAGCTCAATATATACCATGGGAGGACATGTCACACTTATATAGACAGAAAAACCCTTCTGACAGTTGCTGCCGAATTTCCATTTGAACATGTTGGCAACAGACTCTTAATTTTATTTCACATTTGCTTTCAATTAAGAAAAATGTAAACAATATAATAATGTTATTTCATTGCAAAATGAGAATGTTCTTTTTTAAAAAAGTTTGATTTTAATTCTGATTTTTTCTTTCCTCTAAGAATACCTCATATCCATTATATGAAAATTAATTCCCTTAAAAATAGCATGACATCTATGAAAAGTGTATAATTTCAAAAATGTATGGCAATTTTCATAATTTTAAATGCAATTTTCACATGCTGATCGAAATCTATATTACAGTAATCACTATACACTGCATTTTCACATATCTCTATGTACTATAAATGTGATATTTTTTTTCTGGAAATCCATCAAGGCCGGAGTGTTTGTTTTCAGATAGTCCATTTGAAGTATTCTAAATACCTATCACTTTCTAAAAATAAACAACATCAGAATAAAAATTATGTCCTCAAAAGTTGTTTAGAAATAATCTTGATTAATAAAAAATTATTGAAATTAAGACCAAACCCAAATGTTTATATTAACTACTGTATTCCTAATGTTAGCAAACAAGAGTCCTTCACAACCTCCATGTGCCCTCACTCCAGCAACTAACACTTTTGTAAGTCATCATCTTTATTTTCTTGATTAGATGGTTAGTGAGTGATCTGCCTCTGAGCATTTTATTTTATACCATTTTACTTTGTATAGCTTCATATTGTCATATAATCTTAGACCTAGAGGATATCCCCATGAAATACTAAAATGCAAACAGGCAGTGTTTAGTGTACTTTTAATTTACATTCATATACACGCACATATTTATGTGTAAACATATATGCAGAGACAAAAATTGCTTATATCAAGGGACTCATTCTGAAAAATGTGTTTGCCTGCATATGATTGAGCAAGTCAATGGCTTTTCCTTCACAAGATTTCTTTATTTTCCTTTAAAGAAAGAAAAATATTTGCATTGTAAATAACTGTGTATCTGCATATGAATCTATCATTTCAACCATTCCCTATATATTCTTAAATATTTGCATAGCAAACCAAAACTGATAAAAAAACCACATCAGTCTTTCCCCAGTACAGGTTAGGCCAATGTTTAACCATTCCAGCTTTTTACAAATCCTTAGTAAGAGTAAATCAAACAGCTTCTCTGAAATGGTATTTCAACCCCTGTTTGGACCTTTCTATTGCCACTACGTACCCTGAAGAACTCTGTAACACTGGTCAATATGAGTTGCACCATAATAGCCTGTTCCCTGCAGCTTTAGTTTAGGGGTTTTTGTTTAGGCCATTTATTTTTTCTTTTTCTTTTTTTTTTAAGTAATTTTTTATGATAGCTTTGGTTTTAAGCAGCTTTACTACAGTGATAGGGTGCCCTGGTGGTGCCCAGGAGATTTTCTTTGTCAATAACTGAAAGATATAATAGTAGCCTGCTAAGCATCTGCTTGCTCAGTGATTTGAGCTATATAGTAGCTGTCCTGAAATTGTCCTGGCTGGTTGCAGTCCAATAGCACTGTTTGCAATTGCTGTTGTTACTACTGTCATTACTATAGGGTGAAGTTCACCCTGATGTAGAGGACAGCACAAGGTCAATTTGTTTTATAAAATCCTAGCTCAGCCTTTTCTGTTGCTGTTAAGGGAAATTGAAATTGTGCCCACCTCTTGTGCATTCTTCTTGCATAGGATTGAATGCAGCATGTGTTAGGAATTTTCTGGTATTTTAAATCTGTAAAAATCTGCTCTTTTTTGTTGTTGTTGTTTGTTTGTTTCTTTTTATTTTTGAGTGTGGAAGAAATTTATTGAACAAAATATAGCATTCTGTGCAGTCATATGTAAAAGCAGCAAGAAGAGTAAGAGCCTGCCCTACACACCTCTCCAAAGAAGTAAAAAAAGGGAGGTGTTGATCTCTTCTCCCTGCTACTCACTGATAGGACAGATGGGAATGGTCTAAAGCTGCACAAGAGGTTTAAATTGGACATCAGGTAGCATTTCTTTACTGAGAGGGTGGTTAAACACTGCAACAGGCTTCCATGAGAGATGGCTGAGGCCCCAAAGGTGTCAATGCTTAAGAGGCATTTGGACAATGCCCTTAACAGCATGCTTTAACTTTTTGCCAGCCTTGAATTGGCACATCCAGGCAGTTGGACTAGATAATCATTGTAGGACGCTTCCAACTGAAATGTTCTATTCTATTCTATTCTATTCTATTCTATTCTATTCTATTCTATTCTATTCTAATGATTAAATCTGACTCTGCACATAAAAAAAAAAACAGCTAGCAGAAAATAAAGAACAGATGCAGGGAAACTAAGAAAGTAAGAAACAGTCTATCAATTTTAAAATAAATTCAGCCTCAGATACACCAAAACTACACCATGAAAAATTACACCAATGTCCCTAAACAACAGATAATAGGTAAAGCAAACTCTGCATCTTAATGTTATATGTTATCTTAATGTTACTCAAGAGGCTATCTTGCCATACCACAGCCTGCAAGAAGAATAAAAAGAACAAATCCCGAAGAAACCTAAGCCAAACCAGACCAAACAATCTAACAAAAAACCAAACAATTTTTTTAAAGGGGGATTAAAGATATCAATCAAGAAGGAAGTTTAGATAAATTATTATTTATAATCTTAATATTAAATAATTTCTGGCTTAAGTACAAAACTTACAGAGTGCAAGCAGAAAAGCAATGTTCTCCTAAACCATACCGTGGACAAATACTAACCAAGCCTCTCTCCTCAATTCTATAGAATCTTCCCATTCTACAAAGTATGATGCTGAAAAGACTGTTTTGGTGTTTAAAGAGTGCATAATTTATTCTCTAAATCACCTTTTTCAAACAAGCAATACCCTACACATGCATAATCTTTATAGGTAAATTACACTGTGTTTAATCCATCTACATTGCGAAATATTTTTTATGTATGGTGTTGTAGCTGCTAAGGACATGTATTTGAGATTGCAACCTTACCTTTCACATTTCTGCTCTTTTGATTTCTTTATGTTCTCCATTCTTCTATTATCCCTGGAAAATAGTAAATTATAAATTCATGAGATTGAGCTATGTTAAATATGCATGATAGAGAAGAAACATTTTGCTAAATGTCAGAGCATACTATCCATGCTTAATATGCAGGTTTTTTAACAAAGGGTATCTATTCCTACTTGTCTCACTTGTACGACGTGCTTTTAAGTAGTGATCTCATTGTGACCTTTCTGCTCTGATGTTGTAAGTGAATTTGCACAGTCACACCAGCTATGATGACTTATAGATTTTCTTTTAGTGAAGACTGAAAAAAAAATCTCACAAACAAGTATTTTATATTGAAAGAGTAGAGTGATTACACAAAAAGTGGCCAATCTAGCAATATACTGTGAGATGTTGCTACATTTTACAAGATAACTGTACTTATGTCTCCTTTTTTGATCCATCGGGGTTATTTGAGGTAAAACGACTGTTGCTTCTCACTAGTTAATAACTTGTTTCTCTCTCTTCAGATGGAGCAAAAGTAGACTGCCTTAAATACAAGTCTTATGAGGTGCAGCTGAAGGAGCTGGGGTTGTTTAGCCTGGAGAAAAGGTGGCTCAGGGAAGACTCTTTTACTCCTGCAACTACCTGAAAGGAGATTGTATACAGATGGGGGTTTGTCTCCCAAACAACAAGAGGAAATGGTCTTCAGTGTGCACCAGTGAAGGTTTAGATTGGACATTAGGAGAAAAAGAGTTGTCAAGCATTGGAGCAGGCTGCCCATGAAAGTGATGGAGCCATCATCCCTGGAGATATTTAAAAGATGTAAAAGATGTGTAGATACGGCAGTTAGGGGCATGGCTTAGTGCCAGACTTGGTTATGTTAATGGTTGGACTCAATGAACACAGAGGTCTTTTCCAACCTGAGTGAATCTATGACTCTATATGTTTTTATTTACAGATACAATGTGAAGCTGAGGGTGAGATCACTGAAATATTCAATGTAAAAGAGAATATTCCTCTTTTAAAATTTTGAAAGGATACACAACTCCCTCATTTTTGTGGGGTTTCTCATATATATGATTTATGATTTCATCTGTGGTGTATGAAGTCAGATTTAGTTAAGGAATGACTCATACTGAAGCTTCTGCCACTGTAGTGTTTTAAAAACAAGATAGACAATCATTTGCAAGACTGCCTTTATGCCTGTACATCAGTATTTCTTTCAGCTATACCTCTGAGGAATCAAAAGTTCTTCAAATTGGGATTGTTTTGTTTGGGATTGGTTTGTAATTGTACTTGCAAATAGTCTGGTTTAACAGGTTTTAGCTGATTAACCATGAGGTCTTTTGACAGTTCCAGACTTCAGGCACTTGCTACAGAAGCTAAGAATCATATTTTGATGATGTCTGCATCAGTCAGAGAAATTTCCTTTTCATTCTTCAAAAAGAGATGAAAGAGGAGGATGTGTGTGACATATTTTGGCATTGTCAAGGCTTCTGCCTTTACAACAAACAACATAATGCATATTCATCATATAAATATTAGGATTTAGCAAATTGATTACCTAGCCTGGGATATCATGAGGTCATGAGATGAGTTTCAAAATATTATAGAAAATGCAGAGTGAACAGGTAATATTTTTAATCTTATCCCTCACCTTTTTTTTTTTTTAATAGAGATGATTTTTCTATAACTCCATAGCTCCTTCAGTGCACATTTTTCCAGTAGCAAGGAAGATCTTGATAGAGATCTCATTTTCCAGAGTTTTTTTATACGCCTTTTGTTGAGAGAGATTGATAGCTCAACAGTCAGACCAGTTATCCTCAGGACAACTGGTCTCCTGAGCTGGTTGACAGGGAGCAGAATGGACTCTCTGTAAGCCAGGAGGAAGCAGTGACCTGCTGAACCACTTAGATGCTCACATCTCTATGGGACCAGATAGGATCCATCCTAGGGTGATGAGGGAGCTGGAGAAAGAGCTTGCCAAGCTACTCTCTATAATCTATAATCAGTCCTGGCTCACCTGGGAGGTCCCAGATAACTGGAGTCTGACCAATGTGTTGCTCATTCATAAGAAGGATGAGAAGGAAGATTTGGGGAACTACAGACCTGTCAGCCTGACCTCAGTGCCTGGCAAGGTCATGGAGTAGATCATCTTGAGTCCAACCACATGGCACATGCAGGACAACCAAGGGATCAGACCCAACCAACACGGGTTTAGGAAGGGCAAGTCCTGCCTGAGCAACCTATCTCCTTTTATGAACAGGCGATTGACCCAGTGGCTGATGTGAAAGCCGTGGAGGTAGTCTATCTGGATTCAGCAAAGCCTTTGACACTGTCTCCCATAACATACTTCTGAAAAAGGCAGCCCAGGCTTGGACAGATGCACTTTTCACTGGGTTAAGAGCTGGCTGGATGGCTGAGACCAGAGAGTGCTGATGAACGGTGTTGCATCCAGTTGACAGTCGATTAATAGTGATGTCTTCCAGGGATTGGTGTTGGGCCAGTCCTGTTTAATATCTTTAAATGGTGATCTGGATGAGGGCATTGAGTCTATAAGTATTAAATTTGCAGATAACACCAAGTTCTGTCAGACTGTTGATGTGGGGGAAGGTAGGAAGGCTCTGTAGAGAGACCTGAACAGGCTGGATAGATGGGTCAAGATCAACACCATGAAGTTCAACAAGACCAACTGCTGGGTCTTACACTTTGGCCACAATAACCCCAGGAAACACTACAGGCTGAGAGGAGAGTGGTTGGAAAGCAGCCTAACGTATGAGGATCAAGGGGTGCTGGTTGACAGCGGCTGAACATGAGCCAGAGTGTTCCCAGGTGGCCAAGGAGGCCAATGGCATCCTGGCCTGTATCAGGAATAGCGTGGCCAGCAGGACCAGGGAAGTCTTTCGGCAGGACAGGAATTCTTCCCATGTGCTCAGCACTGGTTAGTCCTCACTTTGAGTACTGTGTGTAATTCTGGGCCCCTCAATTCAGGAAGGACACTAAGGTGTTGGACTATTTAGGTGGTCTGAGAAGGGCAATGAGGCTGGTGAAGGGTCTGGAGTGCATGTCTCAGAGGAGCAGCTGAGGGACTGGAGTTTTTTAGCCTGGAGAAGGCTGAGAGTTGATCTTATCTCTACCTACCTGAGAGGAAGTTGTAGCCAGGTGAGGGTTGGCCTCTTTCCCCAGGCAACCAACAATAGAACAAGAGGGCATAGTCTTAAGCTGCACAAGGGAAGGTTTAGATTGGACATTAAGAAGAATTTTCTCACAGAAAGAATGATTAGATATTGGAATGGGTTGCCCAGGGAGGTGGTGGAATCACCGTCCCTCAAGGTGTCTAAGAAAAAACTGGACATGGTACTCAGTGCTATGGTTTAGTTGACATGCTGGTGCTTGGTCATAGGCTGTACTTTATGATCTCAGAGGTCTTTTCAACTTAATTAATTCTGTGATTCTGTAATATAAGACTTCAGTCTCCAGAGGTTGAGAACAATCAAATACTTTTATGGTGACTAATAAGAATCTAGATCATGACCAATAAAAAGAAGAAACAATCAACTACTTCTTACAGTCCCTTTAGTCTGCTGAAAATTCTAGAGTAAGAAATTCCATGATTGTCAATGAAATGAAAACCATGGCCCAAGGCGAATCACTGTCTCTAACTGATCATCACCACATCCCTGATTTAAGCTTCAAATGCAGCATCTGCAGAGCATGAGTAGCACCATTGGCCTTGATGTATATCTATAAAGTTTTAACTGTGTATTTAAACTGTTAAATTATGAGCTGCAAAACTTTAAGTAGTGTCATCTCAGCTCCTAATGCCAGCTTCTATGAGATTGTAAGAGACAGTATGTTTTCCAAGCAATTAAGTTTATTTATAATTGGAAAACAATTCTGAATCATTTCCTCAATGCAATGATGTGCAATGTTTGAGATTATAAACGGGCAATTATCGTATTACATCTGATGAATTATAGATTTTAACTGTCAGAGAAACAGATTTTTAATTGGCTATTAAATATTCCAACAAATAACTACAAAGAGAGACAAGGAATTACAGAAAAATTGAAGTTTTATTCATAAAACATTGCACATTTAGGTAACATTTGAGTGCTAAGTAACTATGCAGATACGAATTAGAAATAAGTGTGTATTCATGTTAATTTCTATCAGTTTGCCCAAATAAATAAATAAATAGATAGACTATGGTAATTTCTGAATGTCATTCAAAGCATAGAAAAATTAATCAGCACTGAACCCCTTAGTGAATCCTGATGTGCACAATCACGATTCAGATTAACACATTTACCTTTTAATTGTGTTTTCTTTTTCCCAGTGAGAAGGCTGGTGAAAGCAAGGTAGACACACACAAGTGTGTGTATAACAGAGGAAGAGATTTAATGGTATTTTTTTCAGAATTTAATTTTTCTTGAACGATGTGAAGAGTAATAAATAGTTTTTACACTGTACTAATGCTATTTAGCTGTGTTATGTATAACAGTAGCTAAATGCTGTGACCCTCACTGCAAAAAAGTTCCCTGTGGATTTCATTGAAAAGCTCATATGACCTTCACTGACCCATTCGCAGGAGTACATCATTTGACCTGTAGCTTTTTGACAATACAGATTTGCACCACAGAATCTTGTTAATATACTACAACAAATGCTGCTGTGTTGTATACACTGCTTTGACAACAACTCTAGCTTGATAATATACACAAGTATTCCTATGATCTAATGCTAAAATTCTAAGTGCCTAAATTGGACATCTAGTATAACTATGGTTCAGATATCACAGAATCACAGAAGCAAGAAAATCAGGAATGGCAGGTGATAATAAAGTAAGTTCTTTACTGTAAGGGTGATGAGGCACAGGAACAGGTTGCCAAGACAAGCTGTGGGTGCCCTACCCCTGGAAGTGGTCAAGACCAGCTTGGATAGGCCACTGAGCAACCTGGTTTAGAGAAAGGTGGGTTGGAACTAGATGATCTTTAAGGTCCCTTTCAACCAAAACTATATTTTGTTTCTATGATCCAGAAAGTTCCATAGAAAGGTACAATAAATTGACATGGCTGGACACTAGGGTAGTAGATCCTTAGGTATTCTTTGGTATTTGTGTAGTATCTCCTGTGAAATTTTCCTTGACTACACAGTTAAAGAATCTGAATTTAGTACATAAAAATAATTATATTAGGTGGAACTGTGCCTCCTTATGTCCTGGGCAGTCTCTCCTCAAGGAGTATTGAAGCACTCATAGGCCATGTATTAAATAGATAATATAGTGGAACATTAGGCAAAACATAGGACACTCAGCTACTGAGAAATTATCATTGGGACTTACAAGCCACTTCTTTAGATTTCATTTATATGCCAATGCCAAGAATATATTGGTAAATGCAAAAGTTCTTTTTGTGGAAAAATGTTCTTACTATTTATTGAAGTACAATCCACTCTTCCGAGACAAGAGGAAAGCTCACCTGGATGAAGGAGATTACTTCAGAGAATTTTCATGGCATACCCAGTGAAAGTGTTTGAAAGCATTGGAACAGATTGTTTGATTCACCAGAAGGAATCCACCTGCTATGTGTTACACAGACTTAGTGTATTAAATATAATTTTGTGTCTTAATCAATGCATGAAATAACTACAACTGAAATGAAGAAGAGCTTTCTCTTATTTATTCATTTAAACAAATATACTTGGCAAGCTTTCTTTTGTTTGACTCTTTCAATGAACAATTTATCCCTTTAGGACCAGATATAAAGGCCTCCATATGGGGTTGCAGCTCTAGGTAGTTTTGAAGAGAGGTATCATTACAGTAGCCATAAATGGAGGATGATGAAATGGAATTTAAAAGTGACTGCAAACGTGAAGGATTAACAGAAAGTGGTTTCTGTGTGGCCCTCTTCTACATTCTGGCTTGCTACAGAGTGGATCTGTAGATCATTCAGACATTTCTCTGGGTTATTTTGGTAACCTTGGGTTGGCAAAAACACTGAATTAGATTAGTGTAGAATTTTGCCATGGTTACTTCTTTGATAAATTTAATATCTATACTCCATCATCATTATCCTAGAAGTATTTGTCCTGGCTTATTCTTTTTATATAAGTAGTCTTAAAGACTTGATTGTATTTTTTTTTTCCTAAGTGAAGTGAGCCAGATACAAGTTCTGGTAAGAAATGAGTCTTTTGAATACACTAAAATATATTTTCTGAAAATAGCATGCCTACATAAGAAATCCTGAGGCAAGGTTTTAGCTTTCATCTTGTTTATTTCAATATTAGTTGCATTCTGATCTCTCAATAGAAGATAATTACTTTTTGCAGGGTAAAGGTACTTAAAATATTTACAAATAAATATTAAAAAAATCTTGTCACCCCTATGTTATCTTATAATACTTCCAAGCAAAAAGCTTTATTCCCACAATCACCTCCTTCTTTTGGAGGGGAAAAACTACTCACAGGTTAATAAATTTCTTCATAATGAAACCAATGTCCTTTTTAATGGAAAGAAGATTGATTCAAACACTAAAGTTCCTTAAGCTTGTTCATTGACTGAAGAATATATTGACAGAGTGAGTATCTCGCCTGACCTTAGTGTAGCAGTGGAGTACAGAGAGGAAGACAAGTTTCAGCATCAAGCCTAGGCCAGAAAACCTAAAAGCAATTTTGCATTCACAGTCTATGCATCAACTGAGATACATGCTGGGACAACTCCTAAAGTGACCTCATCTACTCCTCCTCTTTTACCTACATCCTAGATTCCATGAAAAAGAAATCAAGAAGAATATTCCTAAAAAACCCCAGTACATTCTCTAGAGCTACTCACTCTGGGCAACCTGGGGATCAGGTCAATACGAGTGCCCCAGTATGCCATTGATAAATGTGTGAGTGTATTGCTGCATAGAAGATAATGTCTGCCTGTATTTGGAAAGCATCATTTTACATTCAGATATACTAGTGCAAAGTAATGAAGTCCCCTGTGGTAAATGTCAATCAATACCTATTTCAAGGTTAAAGTACAACCAGCAGTTCTGTGATAGGAATTCAAAGCACAGAATCAATTCACTTTCATTTTGGTTAGACCTTTTTCTTTTTCTTAGAGTCTTCTAAAGGATGTTTATGAGTCTCAGTGTAACTTGGTGTGAACTTACTGTATGTCATAAAACATTATTCAGTGGTGCCCATTTATGCATTTGGATGTGCACATACATACCCATGTAGAAATATTAAGTGTGGCAAGTGGGTTTAGTAGATTTGTAAGTTTTGTGGGGTTTTTGCTTGTTTTTGTTTTTTTTTTCCAAAGGCTGTTTTATTGCACAAAATTATTGAAATATTAGCACTAATTACAAAGTATGCAATACTTCATACTCTAACTATGCTTAATCTGCAATGTTTCTTTCCAATAATTCATCTGTAGTATAATTGCATATGGAGATGGGTGATGAGAAAATCAGATTACATTAATGGACAAGCAACATGGATCCATCACTCTAGTGTCATATGTATAATACATGTCTATTTGAAGGAATACATATACAGAAATACAGCTTTGTCTCATTGACTACAGTGTAATACAGGTCCTTACATAGATTCCTATGTATATATACTGAAAGAGAAGTCATGAATCATTGATGGTATATTGATTAACTTAATATTAATTAGGAGAATTTCTTTCAGAACACTACTTGAAATTATTAAGTGTCAGAATCTCAAATGAATTGTGTTTATGTTCATGTCAGATAACAGTTTGTCAAATTACCATACAAAGCATGGAGCAAATTTGAGTTCTGATTACATAAAAATGCAGCTCTGCTTCAGTGGTGAGTGAGTACGTCTGTAACTGCCTTTGCTTAGCAAAATCCCACTTTTTCAGATGGGATAAGTGGGGTCAAGTTCTAATCCAGTCTCACTAGCAGAGTTTAACCAGAATACACTAAAAGCAAATGTTAAGTAGGCAGTTTCCTTTAATGTTATGTGAGTGTTTGTTGCAAGGCTGGGTATGTCACTGTAATGCTCCAGGGCACTTTATAGAACACAGGATACAGATAGATGTGTTTAGAATCACACCAGGGCTCCCACAGTAAATCCCAAGAAACTACCTCTCTGGATAATAATCAATAGCAAAATTAAGCAATCACATTATACACATATATCTCCATGCATATGCTTTGCCAAGTGAGGTAATAACTGAGGAATGAGCTTTTTTTCAATGTATTTTCAAGGTCATATCATGTACTTGTTTCCTCTGAAATGGCTGTAAATTTGCTGAATGCACCCATATGAGCAAACAGTATATAATAAATGGACTCTCTGAGGTAATCTAAGATTGTGCACTCAGTTTCTATTTCTCGATCTTGACTTTTAACACTGTTTTACTTTCTGTAGCAATGATTAGACTGTGAAAAACGTCCAGACAGGTCACAAATATAACACTGACACACAGAGACATACAAACAGAGCAATAATCACTCACTTCACTGTGTTCTGGGGATAAGCACATACACATATATTAAGAATCTAAAATTAAAAATCCAATTAGAAGAATGTTTACTTTGTCCACAATTAGGCAAATTATGCTGAGGAGTAATCCAACTGAGAAATTTAGGGTCCATAGGAAGCCAGAGGAAAAGCTGTTATGTCTGATGAAGTCATAGAGATAATTTAAAAATCCCCCAAACTAAAAACAAGCAAACAAGCAAAAAAAAAAAAAACCCAACCACCACCACCACCAAAAACCAAAACCAAAACCAAACAAAAAAAAAAAACACATACAAAACCAGGAAACCCCCACCCAACACAATCATTTGATTTTCTTTCCAGGAGGCTGAAGGTGTAACATTGCTGTAATATCAAGGTAAGGGAGATTGGAGGATCACACTTCTATTTAAACACTGCTTTTTATCTGAGATAATCCGAGGTCTTCCATACTAGTTCTCATGCTACTTTGAGGACAATAAGTGTTATTCTCCCTCTTCTAAATAAGTGCAAATGGAAACATGGAAAGTTTAATTGACTCAAGTCTATGAATCAAGTTATAATTGCCAATGCTCTTGAGTTTTTTGTGCAAGAATTATACTTAGTGCAGTTAGCTTGTGATTTTTGAGCTTTTTCCTTTTTTTAAGTGTCTTTTCGTTGGAATAACAGTACAGGGAATGTTACAATGATCCCTACTGTTTCTATCTTCATTTCTGAAGAGATGAGCTCTGCATGAATGATTAGGCAAATGGTGTTAAAGTTTGATTTTTCTTACACAAATAAAAGTTTTTCATATACCTATCTGTTTTCAGAGTCAAAACTCCAAGACTTACTAGGTTGAACATAAAGAAAAATTTCTTCATTGAATGGGTTATGAAGTACCGGAATGGGCTGCTCAGGGTAGTGATTGTCACCATCCCTGAAGGTATTTAAAGGATGTGTAGATATGACACCTGGAGACGTTTTAGTAGTGAACTTGGCACTGTTAAGTTAATGGTTGGTCTCAATCTTAGAGGTCTTTTCCAACTTAAATAATTCTATGATTCTGTGAATATGAAAGGGAAAGTGTCAAAATTCATTTTGTCTTGTAATCAATTGTCAGGTGTTTCAGCTGTTGTTCAGAGAAGGTCTCCAGGAGAGAGCAGGCCTATGTGTTTCCAAATAGCTGGATTTTTTTTTGTATACTTAGAAGGCTGGCTATAACAGCTGCCACTTCTAGTGAATGAATTATACTGGAAAATTTATACTGTGCACTATACTGAATAATAACTCTATTTTAATTTGTACATTGTTTGTTGGCAGCAATCTGTGACAGCATCAACTTCAAACATAATTACTGACTATCTCAAACTGGCAATCACTGATATGTTGCAGCAGGCTGATAAGCAATTATTATAGTGTCCACAACATCAAGTCCTGTGCTCGGTAAAGCTATCAGTGCAATCTTTCTGGAGCTTCTGGAGGTAGAGGTGATGTGTATGTAAATCTGCCTTTTAATTAGATCTATATTAGGATACACTTTTCATCTCATCTCTCAGCTTGTTAATATTTCTCCTAGGCTTGATGTTTCTAAGTCATGTACATGTAGAAAAGTTGTAGACAAAGACTATCTGAAAGCACAGTTCAGAGAGTGGTAACCTCTACTACTGTGTTCCTGGTTCTGACTGACCGACCTGCTCAGATATGGAAAACAAAGAAATGATGGAGGAACTTTGTTGTGTGACTCTTGCTGCACTGACTTCACCCATCATATAACACAGATAAACTGAGAAAGCAGAGGCCAACAAAAGCCTTTAACTGGTCTCATATATGGTGAAAGCCAAAGGGATTTTCCCCATCTTCATGATTAACAGGGTCATTACTGGTCTATGATGACAATCTATAGAGAAATTAACACTCAGCTGGAATATAGCCCCTCAGAGGTGGAGTAGAACATCTAGAGTTTTGTGATGGTGTAGTGGAGGTGGCATTGCTTGATGAGGGAGCCCGGTCAGTATCTTCATGGAAGGTGCAAGCAAGTGTCCCCTTTCATAGAGGTACCCTTGGTGCTACTAGTAAGCATTTGGGCATGGGGCTTCCTTGGTATGAGCGTGATGCATGTCCTGCTCATTAAGTTTTAAGCTGTGTGTCACTGAGTGGTATTGTTTGGTCCTTCTGGCCACACAAGTTAAATTTCCCTGAGACAAAAGACCAGAGAGGAAAGACTTACTTCAAGAAATGGACAAATATGCAGCCAAAGCTAGAGCACAAATAGTTTGACAAATTAAACTAAGAGCAGCAATAGTATATCTCTTTTCAATACAGAATTCACAAAAATAAAATAAAAAACAAAATAAAGTTACACAATAAATATATAATTCTTAAGCAAATTAAGCACTTCAAAATAAATAATAAAATGTAATCAAATAACATGCGACATTCCACATTCTGTGTTTTAATGACTGGTACGGAGTTGTCATGATTTAAAGTTCTTGAACTTTTAGCTTAAGACACATTTTTTTCTCAGTGGCCATTACATAAAATAAACCTAAATAAATTAAAATTTATTGTCAGAATTTAATAGTATGTAGGTGTTTCAGGACTTTTAATGTTTCTCATCTGTGGGGTGATTTTTTTTATTGTAATTCTGTGTAGTATGTGTATCTATCATTGAAGATGTTCTTTGCTGTACTTCATTCAGTTTCATTTTTCCCACCTGAGCTTTGTATGTGCAGAGCTGAATATTAAACATGTTGGAAAACTTAAATTAGCAAGGTTTTATGAGATTTTAAGTACTCACTGCATTTCATTTTACTTATATCTTCAAGCTATTGCAGAGAAAAAACACTTTTTTAAAAATCCTAGCAATTTTGATATAACAGAAAAGAGGTGGAGAAGACTGCAACAGGAAATTATATCTAGTGGCACTGAAGACAAATTGTATAATCAGAAATCCCTATGTGCCATTGCCATATTCATTTATCATTAGGAGACACATTTCAAAACAGAAAGGGGAGTAAACTCTTTCTCCACTTATATAGAAAAAGGAGTTGAAAGCCATAAAAAAAGTATTCTTTGCTAAAGATCACATATCTGTTGGTCCTCTGTTAATTTATCTGTGGTATACAGTTGGAAATACATTGAAACTTACTTTCTACAGAGCTTGCATAGTTTATCCATTCAGACCTTGACTTGTTGCAATATGCAAACATCAGAAAGGTGTACTCCTTTTTTTTTAATTCCTTGTTTAGCAGAAGTGATTTCTTTCCCTGGAATAAACAGTCCACAACAACCCTGGTAATGGAAAACTGCAAAAAAATCTCATAGCTGGCTATATTTTTTTCACAAATAAAGAGTTACATTGATATGTAAGTAGCAAACCTTGCTGAAAAACACCTGAGGGTCAACACCAATAAACAGCTCTTACATTTTTTGTCACTCCTAGCATAAATGAGATGCTTTGGGAAGTGATATGCTAGTACTGAAGCGTTTGGGGGGGGGTTGTGGGTTTTTGTTCCTTTTTTTTTTTTTTAATTATGCTATAGTATCTGATGTCAAGTAGAACTCCAGTTGTCAGGGTGATTTCCTGGAGAAGCAGTTCAGAAAGTATATTGAAGATAGCTGTATTTATTTATATGGCAACTCAACTTCAATGCAGTTAGTTTCACACAAAACAACATCTTGGTTATAGAATGAACTCTCACAATCTGGTAAAGTGAACTTATTACTGTTACCTCTTTATTATTTATGATGTACTAAAGACCTAGAAATCCCATTCAGGATCAATACCCACCTAGTCCTGGGTTGTATAGACAGGTAAGAATAAGAAAACTCTGGACTCCATAAACTTTGCAAGTAACTATTTGCAAGGTCTGAGTCCATTGACAAAAATAAGTCTGTTAGTTTCCCAGGAAGCAGTACAAACATGGGGATTACTTTGCTGAAATCCTTTGCTCTTATTATAGTTTGTTATGAGGATTAAAAATAGATGAATAGACATATACTTTTCTGGATCCATAGTACTCAACTCGATAACTAAGAAAAGACAATAGAAGTTCACAGAACTGTGAAAATGCACTTGTGTGTCCAACTGCAAGACACCACTTGAAAGATCTCTTACACCTGTGATGTGAAAATTTAAACTAGGGATTTTACTGTGTAATCATAGAACCATTCAGTTTGGAAAAGTCCTTTAAGGTCATTGAGTCCAATCATTAACACAGCCAAGTCCAACACTAAACTATGTCTTTAAGTGCCACATCTAAACATCTTTTAAATACCTCTAAGGGTGATGATTCCACCACTGTCCTGGGTAGCCTATTCCAATGCTTTCCAACCCTAGTGGTGAAGGAATTTTTCCTAATATCCATTGTAAACATTCCCTGGCACAATTTTGAGGGTATTTTCTCTTGTTCTAATCCTTATTACTTGGAAAACCAGACCAAACTCCACTTTGCTACAACTTCCTTTCAGGTGGTTCTAAAGAGTGATAATGTTCCTCCTGAGCCTCCTTTTCTCCAGGCAAAACAACCCCAGCTTGCTCAGCTGCTCCCAGAAGATTTGTGCTCCAGATCCTGCATGAGTACTGTTGTGCTGCTTTGGACTCACTTCAGCAACTCAATGTCTTTCCTGCACTGAGGGTCCCAAAACTGAACACAAGATGCAAGATAGGGCCTTACCACTGCAGGGAGATAGTCACTGTCCCAGTCCTGCTGGCCACACTACGTCTGACTCAAGTCATGATCCCATTGTCCTTCCAGGCCGCCTGGGCACACTGCTGGTTCATGTTCAGCCAGCTGTTGACTAGTATCAATAGGTCTTTTCCCACCAAACAGTTTTTCAGTCACTTTTATAATCATATAATCATAAAGTTTAAAATACCTTTAAGATCATGGAGTCCAATTGTCAATCCAATACTGCAGTGCTGCATGGGGTTGCTGTTACCCAAGTGCAGAACCCGGCAATTTGCCATGTTGAACATCATACAATTGTCCTCAACCCATTGACTCATCTTCTCCAGATCCCTCTATAGAACCTTCCTATTCTCCAGCAGGTGAACAGTCCTGCCCAAACTTAGTGACATCGGTGAACTAACTGAGGATGTGCTTGACTCTCTTATCTATATCATTGATAAAGTTATTAAAAATGACTGACCCCAATATTGAACCGGGGGAATACCTGGGGTGACCAGCCACCAGCTGGATTTACCTCCATTCACCGCTACTTTCTGGGCCTGGCCATTCAGCGAGTTTTCTATCCAGTGAACATTGTACCCATATAAGCCATGAGCAGCCAATTCCTCTGGAGAGTGCTGTGGGAAATGGAGTCAAAGCAGCACCTGACTTCCATAAAATCATGTTGACTGGACATGACTCCCTGTTTGTCCTGTATGTGCTGTGTAATGGCATTCCAGATGATCCACTCCATGATCTTCCCCAGTACTGAAGTCAGGTTGACAAAGCTGAAGTTCCCCACATCCTTCTTCCAACCCTTCTTGTAGATGGGCATCACATGTGCCAACCTCCAGTCGGTTGGGACATCTCTGATTAACTAGGGATGCCGGTAAATTATTAAAAGTCTTGGTGAGCACTTCCACGAGCTCCCTCAGTATCCTCAGGTGGATCCCATCTGGCCTCATACACCTATGAGCGTCTAAGTGGTGTAGCAGATCACTGACCATTTCCCCTTGGATTATGCCCCCATAATTCTGCTCTCCATCCCTGTCTCCCAGCTCAGGGGTTTGCATAACTGGAAAGAACTGGCCTTACTGTTAAAGACTGAGGCAAAGAAGGCATTAAGCACCTCTCCCATTTCCTCATCCTTTGTCACTGTGTTTCCCCCATTGGTATTATCAGATTCTTTAAAATTGTTAGAGAAATGCCTTTGCCAAATTAAGGTGCAAAGGAGACCATATGCCAAAGTCAATAGTACTTTGATTTTATTTAACAAAAAATGTAAGGGAGAGAGAGAAAAAAATAAGAGGAAAAAGAGAGAAAGGAGGAGAGAATGATGGTGACAGAGAAACTGATTAAGTGGGAAAAATAATCACCATTTCATGGATTCTAACAGTGTCCTGTTGATCCTCTTCTGGTGGTCTTTTCAGTGGTGAGAGTCTCAGTCTTGTAAAAGCAATGGATCTGTCAAGGAAAACCCAGGGTGGTGAGGAAAAAACCCTGTGCTGGTGAAGGAACTCCTGTGTGGTGCAAGAAGTCTGTGGTGGTAAAGGAAGTCCCGGTGGTGAGGGAAGAAGTGCGTTGGTGAGCGAAGTCCAGAGTGGTGAGAGAAGACTGTGTTCTGAGTGAAGTCTGTGCTGTCTTTTACTGGGCGCAAGCTAGGTGGGAATGGCTCTGGTATATCCCCTGAGGCAGAGTGTTTTACAATGAATGATGTAGTACTGGATCATGGGATATTTGAAGAGTCTTTGATACTTCCTAATATGTTACAGGTGATGTGTTAGGACAGTAGTCTCAGCCCATCAGCAGATATTAATATTGCAGTGGTAGTGGATCAAGGGCTGGACTTGATGATCTCAGAGGTCTTTTCCAACCCAGCTGACTCCATGCTTCTATGATCTTCAGACTATGTGTGAGTTGCCCCTGAAGGGGAGATATCACAGCCGACTTACTTGTGTAAAGACAAAGAAACACTACCCCTCCTCATATGATTTGTCTCTCTCTGTACTATTGTCCTAGCTCCGCAGTTGGGACCAGTTGTCACTGTGTGGGGGTGATCAAAGCTATGTATTCTACCCCCATCTATTCATTCCCAAGGTCAATGGCCCATTTGCAGCAGCTTCCCAGGGAGTCGTTAGCACCTCCACTCCCAGCCTGAGGGGGCGTAGGTGCTAATGGGCCATCAACAGTCCAAAAATAGCCCATGACTCACAGAATTAATCACCCATTGTGTGTCCCTGCCCCAGGGGAGGGACTGGATGCTCCCCGAGGGTACAAAAAGGGGTAGGTAAGAAGACCTCGAGAACCTTTTCGTTGGACTCAGAAGAGCAGCAGGACCTTGACAGGAGGAGACTACCACTCTGGACCAGACTACAGCCATCACCTGCACCAACGGATTTGTCACTTCCTTTTGCTTTGGACTTGGGGAACCAGGCGGGTCTCAGCACAAGGGCTAACAAGCCCCTTTGGGTTTGTACGCCAGGGCACTGGGTTATACTGCTGGGTTTTGGGAGTTGACAGCAATTTCCCTTTGCGTCAGGGTATTTACTGTATTATTATTATTAAATTGTAGCTCTGACTTATAATCTCTCTCGTGTTGAGCTCATTTCTCCTGCTGATTTACCTCTAAACCAGCACAAGTATCTTGTTCAACACCCAGTCTGTAGACTGTGGAGTTGGGCTGTGCATACCCTCAGCACCTAGATGATTATTTTACAGGCCATCATCAGCTTGCACCTTGGTTGTCTGAGACATTAGTATTCTAGCCTTTCACACTAGTGTATATATTCTTCTCCTGGGACAATTGGCCACTAGTACACCTTTATCTTATGTCAAATTCCCAACACAGTTTAAATTAGCAGGTATATTCAGCGATGGCCTGGCTTTGGTAAGTAGTTGCTTCTTTGCACTTTGCTACACTGAACAAAAGTCCTTCAGTGATTTTAATAATGTTTAAACCATAAACCATTTCAGTGTGTCACACCCCTGCATCCAATAAATGTGGGATATAAAACTATCCCTTTTTTGTTGTTAATGTTTTTAGAAAGTTTCTTTGTTGTCTTTTATAGTAGTAGCCAGATTAAGTTCTAGTTTGGCCCTCCTGTTCTATTACTTTTTTTGTAGGCACATTTTTTTTAACTTTTTAGGTTTGGTAAAGAATCCAGTGAAATTATTGGAAAGTGTTCTAGTGACTCCACTGAAGTATAAATTATGGCAAACAAGGTTATTCCCTATCTCATGTGGTGTGTTCCACTATCCAATTCTGGAAGAATATTGATTTCTATTTTTCTGATGAAGGTAGGATTAATTAACCGCTTATTGAGAGAAGGAGTAAAGGTAGGAACTGGAGAAAAAACCACTTTGCCTTCTTTAATTGGCTCTTATTTGCATATGAGCACATTACCTGAAAGCAATTTTAGAAGTTCTTCTTAATACTGTCCTTGAAATCTCATTTCCAGTATTTGAACACAGTATCAAATAGCTTAGGCTACAGCACCACAACTATCACCTGCAAAACACACAGTGTATCTTTACTCTCTCATTGATATTTTTAGTGTAAACCAGACCACATCTTATTAATAACTAAGCATATTTTTATCACACATGAATATTTCCTTACCTGTATGATACAACTGTAGTTTTATAACCAGCTTCCTAATTATTTGCTCATCAGCAAAACAGAGCAATACATATAACTCCTCCATTCTTTTTTTAGCACTAAACTTTCAATAAAATATTTCAAATGCCTTTTCCCATGTATACTCTCTGTCATTGAGCAAAAGCCATTTCCACTAAGTCAGCACAGAAACTCCGAGGGCCATTCAAAATATATCTGTTTCCTGATGTACAGACTTTTGTCCAAGGGATTGTTGTGGTAAAACATGTGCCCACATGAACAGTTTTACACATCGAAGCATGGATTTCAGAGGAATTTTTCATATTTATAAGTATTTGTAAGAATCAGTTTTAAGAAAAATTACAGCTATAGTTATCACTTGTGCAAAGAAATATTTTCAGACACTTCTATACTTCCAACCATTTCCATGCTTCTAGAGGAAGTATTTTTAAAATGTATTTGCCACTAACAAAGTTGTTTGGAATTACACTGAGATCAGAAATAGTTAGAATATTGCTTTCAGCACTGTAAACTCAGAAGATTCACATTCAAGTTATTTCCTCTTACTGGTTTGTTTATTTAGTCATTTGGTTGGTTGGATTTTGTTGAGGTTGTTTTTTCCATTCGGTTTTTGTAACACCACAACTCTGGAGCTGTGGGCTCATAGGCTTAGCTGGCAGTATTACTTTAATATATATATAGGATTCTTTAATACCTAGAGATAATAAGAGAATAAGCCACAGACTTGTTCCCAAGATGTATCTTTATTAATTTAGGGGAGAAAATAAGGGAACTTGGCTAAGGTTCAAAAAGGGCACTACACAAGCTCTTCACAATGTTCCACCACAATACTAACCCAGCACGTATTAATCCACAACACTTAAATAAAAATCCAATCCCTCCAGCTCCAAGCTACTTAAAGCATCAAGAAAGAAGCAAAGAAAGAGAAGAAGAGAGAAGAAGAAGAGAAAAGGAGAAAGAGGGAGAGGCAGATCATATAGCTACCACTGAACCTTGTGGAAGACCAGCTCTCACATGTCCAGCTGGCAGGGCTGTGACATGTGGCAGACATATGCCTTTGGTTTTATCTGCTCTGGTCCCTATGGCCAAACTCCCCAGGGGGACCTCTGACGCCATGTCCACTCTGGGGTTCCAGGCCAGGGTAAGGGGTAGCATTCCCACTGTCTCTGCCAGTCTAAGCTGGGTCAGGGGCTCCAAGAACTGTGATGTGTTATAGTTTTCCCAGGCTGTTTGTGACTGGCAATTGTTCTGTGGCTTACCCATGCAGGCTCCAGGGGCTGCCATGAGGAATATGAGGCCACCCCACCTCTGTGAGGTTTGACCCCTCTCTTCCCCCTCCACACACACACTCAAACCCCAAAATAGGTGGTTTTGACCCCATAATCACTGATCTGGTGTCTAACAGTTTTAACAGGAGGTAAATATGATTTTTATTTTCAATGTCTCTACTTTTGGCACTCAAAGTTTCTAATATTGACATCTTTGTCTAATTTTTGGTACTCAAGTTTTTGTATATTCCTAATTTTTAAATTAAATTCTAGAATGGAGTCACCTGTATCCTTTACTCAGTGGATTTTTAAAGACTGAATTTCTTAGGATTTATAAAGAAGAGAATATGGCTAGATTTTGGAAAATGTCATGTTATTCATAATAAATGTTCCATTTAGAAGTGTTTCCTAAGGGCAAAAGCCATTAATACTAATCTTCTAATGAGAACAAACACTCTCTTAACTGTATATTTTGCTGAAGAAT
Organism: Sakesphorus luctuosus; assembly: GCA_013396695.1. Classification (NCBI taxonomy): domain Eukaryota; kingdom Metazoa; phylum Chordata; class Aves; order Passeriformes; family Thamnophilidae; genus Sakesphorus; species Sakesphorus luctuosus. The sequence goes on from VWZD01013573.1 coordinate 40,648, forward strand.
ACTTTGCACTTTGCCCTCAACACCTTGGTGATTACACTTTTTTTAACATTCACTGGACATGAAACGTAAAATAGTTCTTATTGCATTTGTGGTCTTTTTTGATGTTTCTTCATGCACTTTTAGTGTAGTTTCTCTATTTTTTGTACTTTCCTTTGTGCTTCCTTGCATGGAAGTCCTGATGAGTGTGACTGGGAAAGGTACAACGAAGCCATAATACCTGATAGAATGTTATTTTATGCTGGTGTAATTCATATTTTGTGTGGTGTTAATGTGTTTGCATATAATTAGCTCCCTAATAGTGAATTATGGAAATGTAGATCACATATGTAATGGGGTTAGAAATGGTTTGGTTTAACAGCAGTCCAAAATAAAATAAAAAAAAAAGAGTGAATTCTTTTTTCCTAGAGAAATCATTATTCTAAGTAATTATAATGACTATTCTTTCTCTTCCACCATTGAAAAAATACAGGATCTGATGACACACCATTGAAATCAATTCATAGTTTTCCATCAGTATCAAGGGGTATAATACTGAATGCATTTAATCACTGTGTTTTTTAAGAAAAAAGACTACATGATGTAGTCTTAATTCACTAAAAATAATATGAAAATTGAATAAATGTGTTTAAAACCTCATAAAGTCTGTTTCCTAGTACAAACTACTTTAATGTCATGTTCAAGACCTACTGCAGGCTTTAGCAGAAATGTCAGCCTGGAATACATAATGTCTCTTCCCTACCTCCTGCCTAGCAGCAGAGTTCAACAGTACTTCAGTGGCATCTGAAGTTTTAATACTTCCAATTTATTTTCTGAAGAGAAGGTAAAACTTTAAAGTGGACCAACTGCCTTTGACAAATTTGTTGCCAGCAGAGAGCTAAATGGAAGAGGAATCCACAGCATTCATCTTTCACACAAGTTGTATATGAACCATGGATTGACTGTGGGTAGATGAATTTAAAAGGTGGACACTCCTGTTTCTGTCTCATCTGAATGTTGCATGTTGTGGCAGCTTAAAACCAGCAGGGATGCTTTCAAGTCTGGTTTCTTTGTATGAAAAGCTAAATTTTGGTAACAAACTTGACTCTCAATTTGACTTTTGGAGCACAAATTCTACTTGAAAATAGTCTTGTATCTTTTACAATAAAAAACCCCCAAATCTTTTAGTTTTGAGGGCTGTCTCCTTTCTTTGCTTCAGCCATTAGTTTGAAAAGAGTTCCTCATATCAGAATTTTCTGGTCACATGTAAAATTCTGTAACCAAGGAAACCATCAAGCATGTTATATGAACTTACCCTAAAGTTCAAAAATCAAAGTATTTTCTAAAAATTTAAAAACAAGAAAAGAACTCAAGCTCTCAAAAGAGAACTTTTTTGAAGCTTAGTTTTGACTAGTTTTTTTTTATTCAATTATTTATTTTGAAAATCCATTTCACAGGTATTATTCAGCTTAACATCTTACTCTTACACCGAGGGCTTTATTTTGCTCTTGACTACATTTTTTTTTCTTTCACTTATTAGAAACAGAAGTTGTTCTTGAGATGGCCCTAGGCCAAAACAGACCTAGAAATTCCATGGTATTAAAAGCCTGAGAAGCCATGCATACATGTTTGTCTACATGTTTTTATGAGTTGTAAGGTGGTCTTCATACACAAAGGTTAATACACATCAATACACAGGAATTTTCTTCTTTTTTTTTTTAACNGTTTTCAAGTTAACACATTGTATCACAGCAATTTTATAATTTTATTAACTAACAAAAAAAAATAAAAGCTTCCCCCTCACCCTTCAAGTTCCCTCACTCATATTCTTTATAAACCTATTCTTCTTGCTATCCTGACATTTTCAAGACAATTATACATTTTTTAATATGGGTTCCATTATTTAATGGAATAGAACCTGGGTTTAACAACTCCTAACTGCCTGTCTTTTGTCTTTATAAATTAACATCAGATTAGCTTCTCACAGGTGTTCCCTTTTCATAATTTTCAGAAAAATAGTTACCTGTACCTGTTGTTTACTTATTCACTGCACTATTATTTCTCACACAGATATGCAGGCAAAATTGGCTTGTCTCTTTCCCATCATACTTTTCTCCTAAAGAAGCAGTAGTTACAAAAAATGAAAAGAAGGATTTATCACCAATGAAATTAAGTCAAGCACTATAATAATTTAATATTGGTATTGTAAAACTCCATAGAAATTACCACTTAATTTTAAAATTAAAGTAATCCTATTAAGAAAAATGCTTAGATGAAACAACAAAGTTTAGATTAACATAGATTTTTCAGATTCTAAGGTCTTGGTTGTAGTAGCAATTAGGAGAAAATGTAGAAAACAAAATTCCTGAGTAATAAAATAATATGTAATTTTAGGCTATCTTATTTATCAAACTCTATTGTATATGTTAAATTTTCTAGTGCTTTTTCTGATTAAAAAAAATTCAAAATTTGAAAGTAGTTTATAATCTCAACCTTCAAAGTCTCTAGCAATTTCATCATTAAATAGAAATATATACTGCACATTGTTTGCTTTCCTGCTTCTCCTTCAGAACAGGTACCCTGCCATACTTTAAAACTGTATCCTGTGTTGCTGAAAGCAATGGGGAGTTCAGCACTATTTTTTTCAAATGCACAGAATACTCACAGATAGTCATCTGACAACATGAATCAAGAAAAATCTGAGATATCCAGTACATTTCTAATCTCTGTTTTTAATAATAGTTATAGACCTTGGGATGCCCCATCTCTTGAGCTGGAGGACCACAAGTAACTTTTCATTTGAGATGACTGAAATGGTTAGGTACCACCTGCATTAGCAGGATGTTCACAAGACCATGGAGCCCTAGAGAATTCATTCCAGAGTACTGAAGAAGGTAGCAGGACTCCAATTATCTAACAAAGGACAGTCCCTGCTAACTAGAAGCTGGCCAGAGTTATTCCAATCTACAAAAATGGTGAGGGAAGACCAATGGGGACTATGACCTGTTAGTCTGGGAAAATTATGGTGAAGATCATACTGAGGCATTAAAAGATTATACTGATGTGTATGGAAAGGCATTTAAAGAACAATGAAATCATTAGATACAGTCAACACAGGGTTCGGGAAAGGAAAGTTCTGTTGAACTAACTATATCCTGCTATGATAAGGCCATCTGCTTAGTGGATGAATGGAAGGTGATGAATGTAGTTTTTCTGGATTTTTAGTAAAGCTTTTGATACTGTCCTTCACAGCATCCTTCTGGACAGTGCATCAACTTTTAGGGCCAGTACTGTTCAATATATTTATCAATACGAGTTGAATACACCATTAACAAGTTTGCTTTTGATACTGAACTAGCAGATGATGATGCCAACAGATTATTCTTTGAGAAACTAAGGAACACTTCCAAGTTAACTGNTTTTTTTAACTGAGAAGTAAAACAGAATTCTCAAACTTTCAAATCTGTTTTAAATCAGAATATGTATAACTTAAAGAATATTTTACCTGAAGACTGAGAAGTGATTATTTCAGTGTTCTCCATCCGGAGCCTTTCCATTGACTGCAATGGGAGTTCAGGTATGCCCTTAAGACACAACATTTTCTTTCACAGAAGAACATCTGCAATTGGGTCATTTAGTTTATTCTCACACTAATTTAGGGTTATTTCCCCACAGTAAATGCATTGGCTAGTTTTGTTTAAAATATCACAAAAAGTTTTCACCTGTTTTGAAATTCTTCTCAGAACTGTTTTCAAGTTAACACATTGTATCACAGCAATTTTATAATTTTATTAACTAACAAAAAAAAATAAAAGCTTCCCCCTCACCCTTCAAGTTCCCTCACTCATATTCTTTATAAACCTATTCTTCTTGCTATCCTGACATTTTCAAGACAATTATACATTTTTTAATATGGGTTCCATTATTTAATGGAATAGAACCTGGGTTTAACAACTCCTAACTGCCTGTCTTTTGTCTTTATAAATTAACATCAGATTAGCTTCTCACAGGTGTTCCCTTTTCATAATTTTCAGAAAAATAGTTACCTGTACCTGTTGTTTACTTATTCACTGCACTATTATTTCTCACACAGATATGCAGGCAAAATTGGCTTGTCTCTTTCCCATCATACTTTTCTCCTAAAGAAGCAGTAGTTACAAAAAATGAAAAGAAGGATTTATCACCAATGAAATTAAGTCAAGCACTATAATAATTTAATATTGGTATTGTAAAACTCCATAGAAATTACCACTTAATTTTAAAATTAAAGTAATCCTATTAAGAAAAATGCTTAGATGAAACAACAAAGTTTAGATTAACATAGATTTTTCAGATTCTAAGGTCTTGGTTGTAGTAGCAATTAGGAGAAAATGTAGAAAACAAAATTCCTGAGTAATAAAATAATATGTAATTTTAGGCTATCTTATTTATCAAACTCTATTGTATATGTTAAATTTTCTAGTGCTTTTTCTGATTAAAAAAAATTCAAAATTTGAAAGTAGTTTATAATCTCAACCTTCAAAGTCTCTAGCAATTTCATCATTAAATAGAAATATATACTGCACATTGTTTGCTTTCCTGCTTCTCCTTCAGAACAGGTACCCTGCCATACTTTAAAACTGTATCCTGTGTTGCTGAAAGCAATGGGGAGTTCAGCACTATTTTTTTCAAATGCACAGAATACTCACAGATAGTCATCTGACAACATGAATCAAGAAAAATCTGAGATATCCAGTACATTTCTAATCTCTGTTTTTAATAATAGTTATAGACCTTGGGATGCCCCATCTCTTGAGCTGGAGGACCACAAGTAACTTTTCATTTGAGATGACTGAAATGGTTAGGTACCACCTGCATTAGCAGGATGTTCACAAGACCATGGAGCCCTAGAGAATTCATTCCAGAGTACTGAAGAAGGTAGCAGGACTCCAATTATCTAACAAAGGACAGTCCCTGCTAACTAGAAGCTGGCCAGAGTTATTCCAATCTACAAAAATGGTGAGGGAAGACCAATGGGGACTATGACCTGTTAGTCTGGGAAAATTATGGTGAAGATCATACTGAGGCATTAAAAGATTATACTGATGTGTATGGAAAGGCATTTAAAGAACAATGAAATCATTAGATACAGTCAACACAGGGTTCGGGAAAGGAAAGTTCTGTTGAACTAACTATATCCTGCTATGATAAGGCCATCTGCTTAGTGGATGAATGGAAGGTGATGAATGTAGTTTTTCTGGATTTTTAGTAAAGCTTTTGATACTGTCCTTCACAGCATCCTTCTGGACAGTGCATCAACTTTTAGGGCCAGTACTGTTCAATATATTTATCAATACGAGTTGAATACACCATTAACAAGTTTGCTTTTGATACTGAACTAGCAGATGATGATGCCAACAGATTATTCTTTGAGAAACTAAGGAACACTTCCAAGTTAACTGCTTTTATCCTTATGGAGAACTTGAACTTGCCAGAAAAATAATGGGAGCATCACACAGCCAGTACAACTTGAGCCAGAAGATTCCTAAAACCCTGGATGACAGACTCTGCACCTAGGACAGAGTGACATAAGGCATAAGAGTAATTTGAGAGATGAGTGGCTAGAGAGTAACCCTAAGAAAGAGATCTGGGTGTGCTGTCCAACAGCAGGCTCAGTATGAGGCAGCAGTATGCCCTGGCAGTCCAGAGGCCAACCTGCATCCTGGATTGCATCAAACACAGCATCACCAAGTGGTCAAAAGAGGTGGTTAACCCAGTGTATTCAGCATTAGTTCAGTCTCACCTTGAGCACTGTGTGCAGTTCTAGGCCCTACAACTTAAGAAAGATCTGAAGGTCTTTAAGTCCAGAGGACAGCAACAAAACTGGTGAAAGTGCTGGTAGGAGTGTCTTGTTGGTTTCTACAGCTTCTTTAGAAGGAGAAGTCCAGAGGGTATGTGGAAAGCTGTGCCACAAGAGGTTTAGACTGGACTTTAGGAAGCATTTCTTAACTGAGAGGGTGGTCAAACACTAGAACAGGCTTCCTGGAGAGGTGGTCAATATCCCAAGCCTGTCAGTGTTTAAGAGGAATTTGGACAATGCTCTCAACAATACATTTTAACTTTTTCTCAGCCTTCAATTGGTCTGGCAGTTGGACTAGAGAATAATTATAGGTCCCTTCCAAATGAAATATTCTATTCTATTCTATTCTATTCTATTCTATTCTATTCTATTCTATTCTAAACTTCTACAGCAAACTAGGACAGATTTAGAGCATGCAATTTCTAATGACACATGGATCAGTTTTGTAAAGAAATGCCAGCTGTGAACTCCAGACGGAGACGGAGACTTCATTGCGTTGCCTGGTGTGCTCCATGTGCAATGCCAAACAGGTGTCTGAGAGACTGTGTATAAGAAAGAGGATATAAAAGTTAGTAGTAATCCAGAGTAAAATTACTTGGACTAGATTAAGGCAGAAAATAAGGAGAATAAGACAGTAAATGCCTAAGGTCAGCAGGTCTCTTACAAATAGTCAACTTGACCAATTACGTATTTAGCCACATCAAAAGTAGCCCACAGTTTCAGTAGCTTGAAATACCATACCTGAAGTTATCAAAATTAGGACCTTTTATGGTCAGAAATACAAACAAGATGTTGAAAAAGTAGTAGTCATCATAATACACATAATCATTGATTTTGATTGTTCACACATAGACTGGCTAAACATTGTGCTATTAAGCTACACACTTTTTTAAACGCAAATGCTTTTTGCAGATATTTCCCTTTAAAAATCACAGAAATGAAATATTTTGTTTTATTACTGAGAGGTGCAGAATACTTGATCCAATTATTTTTATAACAGTGACACTGTTGATTTCCTAGCCCAGGAAAATAATTGTAATTCAACAGAATAATGCTTCAGTCTTCTTTCAAAATAGAAATGCCATAACATTGAGGAAATTAGATACAAGATAACCTAAAAAGCAGCTAAAAGGATAAAATGTTTTCAACAGGCATGAGGAATATCTGAAAAAAAAAAAAAGACTTTAGGACAAAAAAAAAATATAAAGAGGAGGGAACTCAAACACTATTATATGCTAAATATGGCTAACCATAAGAGTAAATGAAATGGTAAGTGGTAGAAAAGTTTTCTTCCTAAACTGGAAGTCTTCTCCAATTGTATAAAAGACAAAAGAACATTAACTCTTAATAACCAAATGTAGAATTATTATAAACCAGGCAAAAAAAAGTTTCTAAGAAACAACACACAAAAACTACTGCAATAAAATTCTTTCTGAGTGCTCTAGAAGTGAAAGGACTGTTAGAGATGGTGGAACTCAAAACTGTCAGGGTGTACAAGAAGCATAAACAATATTAAACTATAACATTGTTAGTGAAATGAGTCTGAAAAACTCTAACTAAACTGAAATTGATTAAAATTAACTAAACAGACAATATTCACCAAGAGTTCTAGAGGAATTTGAATATGACATTGTTAAATTACTAATGTCAGTTTATACCGTAGCCTTCAAAACAGCTGGAAGAATGGCAGATGAAAAGGTTATATTAATTTCAAATAGGATATTATGTGTTTAACAAATCAACAGAAATTATATTAATGAATGGAATTAAGGGATACATGGATAAGCAAGAAATATAGAAGGAGGAAATAATACATCATAAATTTATTAAGATTATTTATGTTAATCAGATATGGCACTAATAAGTTCAGTCTAAGTGATATGTGTTTAGAGTTCAAAAATGTAATGATTGGAAAACTTTACAAAAAATGTTCTTAAAGAAACTATGGTGTGATAGAAGGGAAAATCTAGTTGGTCTACTTAAAAGCTGTTAAAATCTAAGAAAAATCAAATAAGAATAAATTCATTTTTTCACTGTAAAAAATGGGCTACCAGTGGGGTCCCACCGGTACCTTGTGGTTTGCAATATATTCACAAGTAGTCTTGTAAAGATGATGGATACTGAGGTCACAGAGCTTTCTGATTGAACTATTACTAAATGATTTTTAATATAGAGTAATATCATCATCATCATGGCTAGACTCCGTGAAGGAAGATTTGGGAAGGGCACTACCCATGCTTGCTGCAAGCGTGCTGGTGGCCAAAAAGGCTGATGTGGGATAGGGAAGTCCGGTCTCAAAAGGCACAGCAGAAAGTCTCCCTAGGCAATATTGGCAAGGAACAGTTCTTTCTGTGTTGTCTTTTCTCCTCGAGACTGACTCAAAGGAAGCAGCAGTGTCGTGGATAGTGTGTCTCCATGAATCCCGATTGGAGGCCAGAGTGCACCATTGGTGGCAGTCAATATGGCCAAGGCTGAGGTATTGTTTCAGGGAGTCCTTGTATTTCTTCTTTGGGGCTCCTCTCTTGTGGCAGCCGGTGGCGAGTTCACCATAGGGCACAATCTTCGGGAGGTGGTGATCCTCCATCCTGGAGACGTGTCCTGAGCAGTGCAGCTGCGTTCTCATCAGCATGGCCTCGATACCAGTGGCTCCTGCCTGTTCAAGAACAGACACATTACTCACATAATCAGTCCAGTGGATGTTTAGGAGTTTGTGGGCAATTAGAGCAGAATGACCCTCAGGATGTCCACTATCCCCAGTATCAAGCATGGTTCTGATGTTTCAACATGCAAGTGTTAATTTGAACACACCTTTGCAGGCAGGTGTATGCCTTTGAAATCTCTTTGCCTTTGTTTTTGTTTGACCACATCAGAGGATGCCGGTTGGCTGCAGTTATCCAACCCGGTGTGGAGATGAGCTTTGTTTAGGCCATGTTTTCTAGACCTCTCTCAGTGTGGATCAGTGCTGTCCTTTAGAAAAGGTTGCTTGGTCATTCAGGATGCTGCCTCACGAGACTGTCATCTCTGGGGTCAGTCTTGAATGACCAATATCCTGAACCTCCTGTATGCAGGGTTGGGTCTGCAGTTTCCAGCTGCTTCCTATCACCTGCCATTTCAACCCTCACCTGTCGCTACAGGGCTTTGCAATGCGGGTGAACCCTTCAAGCCTGCACAATGGATTTTTTAGGTGAGGCACAACATGTGCAGAACTGGCCCCACCCTTTACTGCTAAGGTTCATCTGCCTGGGCCTAGCGAGCTTGGATGGTGACAGCAAATACCTCAGGATGTAGGTTTGATTACAGTATCCTCTTAAATGGACAGCCTTACAGGGCTGAGTGAGCTCCATCTGCCCGGGTTTGGAGTTAGAGTTGTCCTTCTCCTAGGATGGTTGCCAGGGGCTAGCGAGCCCATCCTGCCCGTGGACACACTTTGTCTGACCCTTCAGCTGAGAACTGCCTGGCATGGGAGACCCTACCGGCGGCACAAACCACCAGCAGCATAGCACACAATCCCATGAGGGCATGTAAGCTTCTCCCATGTGACAAGGAGGTTTACCCGGAGAAGAGCAGAGTAATATAAATATGCACAGAATGAATAGTTGAAAGACCTTGTGATACTGAGGATGGAATTAATCTAATCTAAGTTTAGCTGTTTAGAAGTTTGATATCTAGACTAAAATTGACATTTAAATTTCCAATACAGAGTTGGAAAGAGATATATATGTTAGGAAGCTGGTCCTTCAATTTAAGCTCACAAAGAGATGAAGCACATATTTTAGTGTTTATAGGGAAATCTTAGATAATGAACTTGGGCCTGATAATTTACTTTTTTCCAGGTATGAGGGGAAACGCATACAAATTTCCTGGACAGTGAAATGCTAAATAAAATTCAATGCATATAAATGTTAAGTAGTGCATATGAGAAATATAAAACTCTATATGCAGCAATGAGTATATTTATATAAACTATGCATACTAATTTTTTCAGAAAAAATATTTTTAATTCATGGCTGGTTCTTTAAAATTGGTAATAAAACGACTAGGAAAAGTAAAAACGCAATGAAAAATAAGAGTTATCTGAAAAGAAACACATTTTAAAAGCCAGGGAGAATTTCATCACAACACTATGTAAATCAAAATCATACTTATCTCCTGCACGATAACCAAATAAACTGGAGGGGGGGAGGAGGGGGGGAAAGGAAAAAGAATTCAGGAGACACTGGCTCAGATCCTCAGACACATAGATGACTAACAGCCAACTTCAATGGATTACAGTATTTGAAGACCTAGCTTTAAATGCTTTCCCAACACTCTACAATTTTAGTAATTACTAATCTGACAGTTATTACATGTGTAAGTTCACTTAACATATATTCTTTAGTGACAGCATAAAGTCACTTTGCAGTGGACATTGTTACTTCATGGCACATTATGACCATATTTTTTTTGTGAATTTAAATGCAATGATATCTCTTTGGGCACTGTATTTACTACTACTAGAGACACATACTTATTCATAGGCTGCTCACTGACAAAAGAAATTACATTAGTCTTTGCTTCTTGTCAGGATAATCATGGAAAAAAAGAACTACTAGTTGGCTGGACTTTTGTCACTAACATTTTTGTTTTAATCGTTGTTTTTAATCTCTGTTTGTTACCCATTTTGGTGATCTTTGAGACAAATCCTTAAATCTGTATTCCTTCCAAATGAAAATTTATAGTAACTTCTGAATGGTATAGATTTAGGAAGAAGTATACAATCTCTTGGCTTTGTCATGGGTTTGCTTTTTCTCCATTATAAGTATTTTGAATCAAAATAAATGCATGATATGAATTATATTGAAATAAATTCCTAAACCTTCTAGTAGACATAACATAATTGATGAAAAATTCTTAGTAGCAAACAGATGAATTACAGAGTAACGTTGAAAGTTGGCTGCAGATGAAGAGCCTACTTTGAGAGTAGTTTGATTTTAAAGAACCAGTGCTCTGCTTTTACACTTCTATTTTAGATTTTTAAAATTTACAATTTTTCTCCTTTTAGTTGCACATCATCTTGTACAGTATCTTGTCATGGTGAGAGAGTGCACATATGGTGCATTCCTCAAAAGAAATATCTGTGTGAAGTGACAGTAGGAATTATTGGTTAGCCATTACAGAAATCTTTTGATTAAAGAAGTGCAGGCTTTGGCTGCTGTTTCTAGAAGCAAGCACTCTCAAGGGATTTGATGGAAAATGTCAATTGAGGTATGACAGACAGGTTGTAAAAACATTAGCAGTGTTTCATGTTCTATCACTGTTCATTATGTTTAAGCTAAAACTCTACATAGATATTGCATGACACTCTGCATATTATTTAAAGGTCATTCCCAAAATGTTAGAGATGAAATAATGTTTCTTTTGGGTAAGTATGCTTTGAGATTTGTCGTATGGAAAAAGGATAGAGAAGGTAATGAAAACAAAGTTGGAAACTAACTAGGTTTTCTCAAATGAAACTTTTTCAGCCATTACAAAATTAGTTTCTGTGACCCAAACACAAGATTTGTTATTTCCTATTTGTATGCAGTTATGTCATATATTCTGGAAGCTTTAATAAAGTCCCAAGTATAAACTATTCCAAAAAACCCTACAAACAAACAAAAAACCAAACCAAACCAAAAAAAACACCAACAAAACCAAACCAAATCAAAAAAATCCATCAAACAAAACAAAAAAACCCTCCACCACCTCTGGATGTCTCTCTCATGAGAAAATCTAGTGTGATTTTTTTGTATCCATATGATGTTGGAAGAGTCTAAAATTCTATTAACACCAACAATAATAAGATTAATACATAATCAAGTCCACTGTCTATTCCTTTGAATAATTTTCTTTTGGAAAACTTTGGCATATACAATATGAACTAAACTTACAGTTGCAACAATGTCAAAACTCTGTTGAAAATAGTATTCAGTTTTACGCATTTGTGAATGAAATAAACACCAAGTTAAAGAAAAACAACCATGTCATAAGTAGAAGCACGAAAAAAAGTCGAGAGTAAGGCCTACTATATGTATGGAATGAAGCTCAAGACAGACTATTTCCTATAACAATCAGTTTACCTAGGTTCCAGGTTGTTTAGACTGGCATGAATCTGGCAGGAGTTCTGAAAGTCTTAAAAGGAGGCCATTCATAAGATAGGTGCTGTTTGCACATGCACTTAAAGCATGTTGAAACTGTTGTGCCTGCACAAATCAGCTTCAGCACCCGAGTACAAGAACTTTATCAAATTTTAGACAGAATTTTCCTTGCGTATGCAAAAAAAGAGGTGCTCTGCACACTTCAAGAGTCTGTTAGATAAAATGAATATAAGTCCAAATTGCTAAGCAGGAAAACATATCTGACCTTTAAAAACCTAAGTTAATTTATAGTTCAAGAAAAGGGACAGCTAAAATCATCTAGTGTGATTGGATAGATATTTGGATAGAATTAGGATAACTAATTCCTAGGAAAGTTGTTCTTTTCACTAGGAAAAGCATCAAACAAAACCAGCTTTGACTGAATAAATTCATCTATAACTATTCTAATAGGTAGAAACTCTTGGTATACTTCTAATATCAATTTTATTCAGATTCTGTTTTAATTGTAGTCTAAAGAGCTCTGTGTTATCAATTTTCTGTTTCCCCATGGCTCTTCATATCTTCTTTCAATCTTGAATCTCAGAGTGGACACATCATTTATGTAATGATTCCTTCACTGCCTAAACTGAGATAATATAAATCCTTTATTCTTACATAGTCTACTTTGCTTACCCTAAGGGTGTCTCTTTAAGAGTAACATTAACTCGTTAGTTACAATGAGGCACTGAGGTAGTTTCCAACTGATTATGCCCCATGACTAAGTGATATTATATTAAATCATACAATTTTATATTAATAGACATTAAAAAGTAGGAGTCTGATCCATTCTAAGTAACGGTAGCAGAATTTTACCTCCAAATAAAATTTAAGAAGTCAAAAAATTTGACTTAATATACTGACCTGCAAAGTGAAATCTGACATCTTAAGGTCAGTCTCTAGTAATCAGAACATGACAATACAGAAGCAATTTAGTATTCATGTTTTACATTAGGCTTGAAAAACACATTTCTTTTTACAGCCAGATAAATCTTAGAAAATATGTTTTAGCTGAAAAAAATTGAAGTCCTTAAGGAGCTGTTGACAAGAAACAAAGCTACTAAAACCAAATGAACAAAGCTAACAAGATTAAAATAATTTGTGTATGAATAACAAATCAGAACAGCTCCAAATGGTGGCAAATAAAATTCTCTTTTATGTAAAAGGGCACAGCATAATGCAAGTGTATAATATTTGCAGCAGCTGTGTCAGATGCCCCACAAATAATTCTGTCCTCACTTCTTTTGTTTCAGTTCTTTATCCACCTTTAGTTGAGCAAAGATCACAGGTCTGCTGTATGCCAAATCTGAAGGGGAAAATTAAACAGGCAAACAAACCTGGCACAAAAATTGAAAAGAGTGGGAAATGAAAGAAAGTCATAGTTCCTATGCAACATATTTTTCTTCTTCTATTTAAATACCTGTTATTTTATACCATAATTCTGGTAAATGCCTTAAGTAAGTAAAATAGTGGTCAACAAGGTACATTTTTTTTCTTAGATATATAACTTACTTGTAAGAAATCATTTTGTTTTGAATCATCTCTAAGTCAGTACTCCCAAGTACAAAAATACAATGTGTATTTTCAGAAATCCTCCTCCCCACTCCTTCCAAAAATATATAATTAGACCAAAAATTATTATTAAATACCTGCATTAAGAAAACCACTTGTACTTCTATGGAAATTAATGTGTCTCTAAATAATACAATATACTTGTTCTTGACCATCTCTGTCACTTCATATGTTATCTAGCTTTCTCAGCATAAATACTTGTACGTAGTTCTTCCACTAAACTATTTAAGCTTTCAAATTCCCAGATTTTTTCAAATTCATGACAAATTATAGAGAGTGCTTGACAGCTATAAATAAAAACATTCTGGAAGCTTGCCTTATTTATTCAGACTTTTGTAGTAATACTTAAAATGAAAAAATCATTAGGGGAGACATGAACACTTCACAGAATTTTTAGCTGGTTTGAACCCAGTTTTAGATGAGAAAAAACCTTTCTGCATTCCTCAACTCAAATATTCCAGCTATGTGCTTTTTAGAAGATTATACCTATTCTATTGATCCAAAACAATCGAGTGAGGACTGTTATATAAATTTCCTCCTTTTCAAGTGCCTGCTTTTTTCAAATATACATATTTTTTACATCTGTTTAGATTTCCTTTCTTTTGCAATCCTTTATTTTCTTTCTAATTACACACATAGCAATGACATTGGGACTCCAAGTGTAGTGTTATAAGTTTCTTAAATTGTATGTTTTGGGATCAAAAAATATGTAGAAGATGTATATCAATTCTCTGTACTGTGAATGCTTTTCACACACATTGCTTCTGAGTCACAATATCTACTGTTCAACTGAAATTGCCAGTCACATGCCTTCTTCACCTATATTCACAGCACAAATTCTATTTACCATGGTTTATGTAAAGGAGTAGGTGAATTTCAGCCTATTTCAATATCTATTAAAATGACATTTGATGTGATACTAGAGTAATTATATGTGCAAGAATACAAAAAGTAGTAGAATTCATTGACCATTATCATTGAAGTAAGTCTCCAGTTCCCATAAAACTTGGTCCAATGTATAGTAGACCATTATGATGGTGGGTTTTATGCCAACTTGGCTCAAATCACAAAGAAAAGTACCTGCATAATGCTTTTGCTTTAGGATTGCAACACCATACTGAATTCTTTTTCCAAAGGCAGTAAAATATTCCAAAATTCCATTGTGCTCTTACTTTCTTTGTTGGTCAGCCATTTGTGACAAAAATAGTGACAACTTAGGTATGTTTAGAAGCCAGATCTATTGGCCTATTTCCCCAAAATAAGAGGTAAAATATTTGAAGCTCTAAGTCTTGAATGTGTTCATATTTCCTTTTGAAGTCTGTAGTTGTAGTTTGAACTCACAACTTAATGCTGTTTTCATGCATGAGAACGCAGATGTCAAGAAAAAGTAAACAGAAATAGTTTTGACCAGCTTTGTGGTTGCTGACATTATTTTACAATATTGTTTTATTATGAGAGGCTCTGGCAACCTTTTCTAAAATGTGTCCATCTGGGATTCTGGAGGATGGTGGAATTTTTGAGGCAAGCTGTATGGACGGTGTGCCCTCATTGTGAGATTAAGACAGAAGGAAGCCCCCATTGTGTGCCTGTCATGGTTGGTGATATAAATGTCTACAAAAGCTCATATTTGTTACATGAACATAATCTAAGCATATACAGGTCCATTTCATAGTGCCGTGGTATATTGTGGTTGGCTTTATTCTCTCTTCCAGGTAAATACACACTATCCAGATGTAACATTGTTTAGTTGTTGGATGACATTCCTGTATAAATATACAAAGCTAAAGGTGTCATGGCTGATGCCTGCTTTACACACCAGGACTACACAGTTTGAAAAAGTTATCTTTAGTCTTCCTACCTTCATATGAAGAAATTTTCCAGATGTCTTATCAACCTGTTATGTCTATTGCTTTCCTTCTGTTTGCAGAGTAACTCAAACGGTCTTACTTTAACAGCACTTTACCCTTTATTAAGACTTGTAATGACAGAAACATATTAAAACAATTTTTCAACATTCGCTTCAAATACATTTTCAATTATTTAATTTGTTAAAATGGCTTCTTAAATGCTCTCTTGTTTTTTTGGTTTGGTTTGGTTTTTTTTTCAGAATAAGTGAGAGCATGGCACTCAGAATTTTGTAAGATCCATGAAAATTTTCGTGTATTGCAGTGGTTATCATTGTATTGCCCAGGATACACCTGCTTCAGGTATCTATATCATTTATGTTGAAATGGAGTCCAGGTTCACCACAGCTTACACAAGAACACGTAAACTCTTGAAAATGAATCTCAAAAACATAGAACTTTTAGGTCCTTTCACTGGTTTCTTACTCTATCCCTCTTACTCCATAAGAAGAGTACTGTGTGAGTAGAGAAACCTTAAACATGCTTTTGGATACTTGTATTGAGGATCAAAATATCATAACAGAGAGCTCTGCTTACATGCACAGGTTGGCAGTACTTATGCCTTTCACTGACACTGACCTAAACTTGAGAAGAGTTGATAATGAAAACAGTGAAGTGATATGCAGTGACTTGAATGTCTTGTCCTTTACTGGCAGAGTTGAAAAATGCATAATGGTTGAAGTTGCTATAAACTCCTGAATAACTGTGAAGTGGAATTCTGCAGTAGAATGCTTACCCCTAGTATATGTTCTTGGAAAATCCTTGATAGGTAAACATGTACCAGTTCATCTTTTGTACAATGGAAAACATTGACATTCTATTAAATCCACTTTTCTATAAGACAGCCAATCATACTTTATGCAAAAGCAATTGACAGCTTAATTATGCAGAGTTTGAGTATTTGAATCATATTTTCTTATACAAAGTTTAAAATATTTTCTATTTAGCTGATTATGTTGGCAACTGAGAAATTTAGGGCAAAAATAATAAAGATAATTTCATAGAAAGGTTTCCTAGAGAAAAAAAATAATTTAAAGAGTCATACTTTTATTGTATATTCAAATATCTTATTTGAGGTTAATGTATCCTGAACTTTTCATCTGCTAATCTGATTAACAGAAAATAACAGAGGCTTCCTTCAAATGGAAATAGAACAAGAGAAATGGTGCAGTAGTAGTGGGGGCAATACAGTGATTTTTCTCATCTGCACAGTTAGATGCACACAGGAAAATTGTATCATGTTCCCCTTAATGAAATACTGCTTGAGTTATATAGCTGTTGGTCTTCTGAAATTTGTGCAACAAACAGTATCAAGATGACCATGACCTCATTCCAATGAGGTGAGAAAGTGTCATTTCTATTTTATGGCTAGAAAAACTGAACAATTGTAAATGGAATATGTTTTGCCCAAGGTTATGGCAGAAGTGCATGTGAAAGGTAGGTATGGAAAGAAGATCTCTTCACAGTCCTGTTTATTATCCAGAAATCTCACTTTATTAATTTTTAACAGTATTCTTTTAATCTTCTACTGATGTATATACAAAGTATAATTATCTGAACAAAGAAAATACACATATGCATTTACTTCATAGTGAGTTATTTCCTTTTGGTCTTGGAAATATTACCTAAAATTCTTCCCTAGTTTGCCTTGTTATCTTTTTGAATATTTTCCAATTACATTTTTAGTCTCAGTCAATATCATCA
Organism: Sakesphorus luctuosus; assembly: GCA_013396695.1. Classification (NCBI taxonomy): domain Eukaryota; kingdom Metazoa; phylum Chordata; class Aves; order Passeriformes; family Thamnophilidae; genus Sakesphorus; species Sakesphorus luctuosus. Next base: position 57,795 of record VWZD01013573.1, read on the forward strand.
TTATTGGCACATAGAGAGGTTTTT
>VWZD01013573.1:86813-108623 GCA_013396695.1 Sakesphorus luctuosus
TACCACTCACATAACTCCTATATGTTTGAAAGGATTTTTTTTTGTCTTACATGCTTGCAAATTTTCTATTGTTGCTTTCCTCTCTTGAGAAGGATTTAGGTTTCATCTGATGTTGTCCTTATGTGGCACACAGATATTTTTTTCTTTTCTAATCTTGGGGTATTTTGGTTCCTTAGAGACTGAGAAGTTATCATATTAAAAAATCCCATTGAAAAATCACCCCTGGTAATTGCAAATGTTATTGCAATGTTATCACTGTTGTTTATTTATGCAATGGTAAAAATAAAACAATTAAAGAAAAAAGGATTTCTGGAGCTGGCTGTTGGCACTGTGCAAATTTTCAGTGTACAACATCTTTTGTGTCCCTATTGGGGTTTTATCACCAAGAGCTGTGAGAGTTGTGTAGAGCCTGAAATTAAAGAACACAAGTAATAACTGCATTTTACCTGTGGGGAAAATGAAATGTGGAGTCATGAAGTGACTTCTTCAAAGTCAATGACAAAACTGAAAAGTGAACAAAGAACATCTGATTCCTAATCTGAGAATCAAGCTTCTTCCTCTGAAATGCTTGATCTCACAAGTAGAGCTTGACAGCCAGTGTTAACACTAAATCACACACAGAACACCTATGCTCCATTCTATCTTATGGCTGCCATAAATGAAAAAAAAAAAAATCAGAAATAAATTGTTTCCCCTGTATCTATGTAAATAAACCAAGATTAAAAAGATCTTCAAAATCCATTTTAGGGCAGGTCTGATTTTTTTTTTTNCCATTTGGGGCGGGGCTGGTTTTTTTTTTTCTGCTCCAGAGAAGAGGATTTTAGGGATGTTAACCTAAGTAGTATTCTCAAACAGTTTCCAAGCTCTGTTTAAGCATGGTCCAGACAGATCACAATCAATCACAATCACCTGATATTTACCCCAAAGTTTAAAATTATAGAGGTAGCCACACTTGGCTATTCACTCCAAGGTTAGGAAATAGATCTCACATAGTAGATTAGTATAGATTTAGTGCTCTTGTACTGATCATTTTATATATGTTTCAAGGTAAAGAGATGTACTATTTTTCACTGGCAACAGCTACTGTGCAATCAAAATATAAGCATAAGCCATTTTGAAACACATGGAGAATTTACTTAAAGTTTGGCTTTATCAAACACAAAATTAAAAAAAAACACCAAAAAACCAAAACAACAACAATCCCAAACAAACCCACAACATAAAAATAATAAAAATAATAAAAAAAGAAAAAGCAGTGAAAGAAAACATTTTTCAGAAGTGGCAAACAATATAGCAAGCGGTAACAGACACAACAGCTTGGAATGTTCAAACTGAGCATTAGAGAAGTTATTTGGGTTTGCAGAGGAGAAGGTGCAGCACTGTCAAAAGTTTTCCACAAAGGCTGGAGAATCTCTGGATTTGGAGTTTTTCAAGACTAAGGTGAACACAGCTGACCTGATCTATTGTTAATGTCTCAGTCTTTTTTCTGCCAGATGTCAATCTATCTAGTTGATGGGAAATCAAGAAAGGACTCATCATAAACTATGAAGGACAACAGTGGAGCTAATTTGGGAAAAATTGCATTAGGTCCCTGGCTTCTATTTACGTTTAGTCTGTCCAGGGTTTTAAGGTTGTCTTTCATGGTAGAAACATGTAGGGATGTATATTAGATTCCTTATAGCCACAACAGCCACTATGAGAATTATTCTGCTAATAATTAAATCCTGGAAGGGTGATCGACTTCACCAGACTGCTTCTGTTTCAGCAGTCCACTTGTGATTACCTCTTCCATTTTTTCCATTCTATTAAATTTTTCTCTTAACTATGTTCCTTTAATAAGGCCTTAAAAGCTCACATTAGAGAATAAACTTATAAATGTCAGGAAGCATATAAACTTTAGGGGGTTTGTTTCTCTATTTTAAAATGTTGCCAAGAAATTATATGGGTATAGACCTATTCATGAATAGTCTTCTAAAGGTAGGAAGAATAAGTGGTTTTCATTCAGCACAGGAAATACCTTCTGTCTGTGATTTTCTTGTTACAGCTGTGGATGAAAGAAGTAATCCAGACTCATTTGCACTAAATATAGCTGAACCCTGATTATCATTACACGACTACTGTACTTGGGTAATCATCTGAATAACAGCATTCTGCATAGATGTTTCCTGTGAATCCACATTGTAGACATTTACATCTGATCAAAAAAGTCTTATCAGTAACTCATTGTAAATTAAGGCTCCTTAAATGCATGCCTGCCTAATCCTTTTTATGTGTGGATGTGGCCTTTAGGACACGGTTTAGCAGTGAACATGATAGTGGTGCTAGGCTGACAGTTGGACTTGATTCTTAAGGTCTTTCCCAATGTTAAACATTCTGTGACTCAATGATCAATCTCATTCCCACAAAGTTTCAATAGCCCAGAATTAACTGGTATTCATTTTATTCTTTTTAGGCAAGTATATAGACTATTGCTGTCACTTTTTTCCATGATAAGACAGGCAGTTCTGGAAATAGAGTACTGGAAAAAATCAGGCCTTAAGTAATTTAAAGTCTGCCCTTACAGAAGTAAAATATTAGTGAGAGCTGTCAAGTATTAGTTTTTCCCCAGTTACTGACATGACTGAAAGTAAAACAGTATTAACATCAGTGAGAAATTCCATAACATCCATAAAAGCCTTAGAGAACATTCCTAGAAGCAGCTGAGTCACAGATCCTAAACAAAGACTTTGTGGAGACTTACATAAAATTTAGATAACTCTGTAAAATGCAGTTCTCAAATTTTGCCTGTTAGCTATCTTTGGAAGTATCAGAACTCTTTAAGTGTCTCAAATGTTATTTTTTTCACCTAAGAAAATGCAGTTTATACAGTCATGCAGCCTACTTTTGTCTATTAGTTTTCCCTATTAATCTTTTTTTTCAAATGACTGAAGGACTGATGTCTGTGACAAGCCTGCAGATGGTACACAAATGCAGCCTAACATAGCTGCAGAATCTCAGAACCAATGGGCTCATTCAGCTCATCAGCAATAAGGGCACAATGTCCAGTAAAGACACATAGCACCTGCCAAAGCTAATGTTGTCTCTTTTTTTCACTAGAATGATATGGATTACTAGGGAATATTAACTAAAGATATTGGAGAAAGTGGAAAATTTGCAGTGAGAAGAGGCTGCAGGAAGTTTTATTCTGTTAAGAAGTCAATCATCCACTAATCTCTGTGGAAATTAAGCTTTCTGATTTGCTGCAGTCAAAGATTCCTTTGTGTCTAATCTGTAGTTGATAAGTCTCACTAGCTCTATGATTACAATACTTTTAAATTCTGTCCACAGCATGTGGTGGGAACTCTTGAAGTGACTTTCCTGCAGGACTCAGTCTTGAGGATTCCTCCTACTCTCATTTCATAAAGTACTGTTCTGTTAACATTAGGATACAGTTTCTTTTAAAATGTATCAAAAAGAGACAACTTGAGTACCTATATTAAACGCCATGTTTAGAGCGCCCCAAAGGTATCAAATACTCAGAGCTTGTTCTTTCCTCTGCAAACATACATTTTTCAATGGAGTGTGTTTCTTGATCTGAAAATGGATGAGAATACAACATTAAACTATTTTTCTGAAGTAGTTCAAGTCTTATGGAAAAGTCTCATTGAAAAGGAGGGAATGGAAGGAGAGTTTTTTATGTCTTCTATCCAAATGTTTAAGCTTTGTAGCTTCTGTTAGTTTAATACACACAAATAAATACTTGATATAAAAAAACTTGAAATATTGGTGATCTATGATGTAGAATGAGGCAAAACGTTATACCTCTACAGATGTTTCAAGGATTAAAAATATTGGTTATGATCTATGCTTACTTTTGGTTGTTTTTTTTTTAATGCAAATATTGATATATCAGTCAGATTCACTGAGTATTGAAAAGGCTGCTTCTGGAAACTATTATGTGACTGGTCTGAGATTTCTTTCACGACATTCTCTCCATGGTCATATTATGTTAGCCATGGCACAACCAGTCCATACAGGCCCAAAGGTTTCTTTGTATGGCCAAACACCTTGAAATAGCACATCAGTAAAAGTAAAATTTATCTGAGAATAGTTGGATACTTTGAGAACTCTGACTTGCAGGTTTTGAAAAAGCCTTAAATTAAATTATTTCCTGTAGTTTAGCTTGTCAAACAGAAATGAGATTATTCTCTCATATAAAGGGGGTAATGCTATCTTATGAACTGTTATTTATTTAACATCATTTGACTAAGCATGTAATAGTAAAAATTGTTTGAAAATGCCCTGTACCTTTTTATAGACACAAATATCCTGTTTATAATTATAATTTTGAAAGTTATAATTAAAAGCCTGAAGGGGGACTTAAAAATTGTCACAAAGAATATCACAATAAATTTTATAGACTGAGTCATTTATCTATGCAAAACCCTCTTCATTTTATCTCTATTCAATTCTGCAGGACATTCCACTAACTCTAGTTGTACTTTGCATTGTATAATGAATTCTTACAGAATATCTTTAAAATGTCTAATCTGTATTCATTTACTATGCAACTGACTCACTGCAGTTAATTAATTGACTGCATTGAATCTGAAGCATTGAGAAGTATGGTCTCATAAGCTCAAAATCAGGTTGTAATTTAAAACAAAAAAAGAGATTCTAATAGCCCATTAGATATGTTCCTATCAAATAAAATAGTTTTTTGAGTTCTACAATATTTGCTTCTTTTCTTCCGCTCCAGTATATTGGTGGTAGCTATTGGCATATCTTCAATTTGATTTGATTTAAATTAACAAAAAATAATGTTCATTTCCCATCACACTGTCCTGCTGAGATGTTTTGTTTCACGGGTCCAACTACTTGTCATACTCTTGATCACAGAGCTTTCATCACTTTTTAAATTGTTTTTCTTAGCGCAATTGTAAGATCATTAATAATTGAAAGAGAAAGATTAATAAATAAATAGCATAGGATATAATTTAGCTGAGTTGGAGATTTCATCAGCTGTGAGTCAACATTTACAGTTATCAAAAAATATTCATGACTGATGGAAATAAATCAGCAATTGAATTTGTTCCCAGAGGATAGTGGGAAAAGAAGAAACACTTAGGGCTTCCTGAGAACATGCAGTTTGAGCTGAAAACTGAACAAAATCCCACATGTTCATTTGTTTTAAAATGAAAGGGTAGTCTGCATCATATATTCAGACCTCAAGTTTATGGTCAGACATGCAGAGCTTCAGCCTTCTCAACTGTGACCAAAAAATGCAAACCCATTACCATTTTCACTCATAAGCTTAGTATTTTTCAACATGTCTTGGGTTGAGCTGGCAAAATGCCAACTGTCCGAGACAGAGTGAAAAGGGAAGAAGAGGGAGAGGGAAAAAAAACCCTCCAGGTTTATGCTGAAACTAACTACATGTATTTATACAGAAAAGAGAAAATTAAGAGAAAACTACAATATAACACACACACAAGTTATTTATAACAAGAAATAACCTCCCACTCCCCAGTAAGCACAGATTTTACCATTCTAACTACAAATCATTCTAAAAAAAGAAGTCAATTACCCAAAGACAGACTTAAGCAAAGAGAAGAACTAAGAACAAACATTTTACTTCCCTAAGATAACATGATGGTGAGCCGGTGCTGTGGGCTTGGGCCTCTCCATCCCTCCTGGGACAGCATGGTGTCCTCTCTGTACCTCAGCCAAGGTAGAACTAACTAAGCCACTCCCACACACTGGATTTTACTCCTTTTGGGATGATGTAGTATGGTATGGAATAAAATATTATTGGCTAGAAGAAGTCAGCTGTCAGATAGCCCAGTCCAGCTCAAGGCAGCTGACAATTCTAGGCCCAATATGATCCTTAAAGCCTAAATTTAGGCCCACCTGGCTAAATCATAACATTCCACCCCTTATTCCATACCATATTACATCACTCATATCTTAAATCTATCTATTCCCACGCTGCAACAGTCTTTGTTCTATCCAGGGCAGTCTTCCACCCCTCTATATTGTAGGCAAAAGTCCATTAGGATGGGGTAGGTACTTCAGGCAGGACAAAACAGTTCATCATTGGACACTAACACCAGTTCAGCTCAGGTCTTCTTCATCTGATGGTTCATGTCCTCAAAATGCATGTTACCTTTTTTTCTCAAGGTTAAATGTCCTTGAGGCACACATTGGGACCATCCCATCCCCTTTTCAGGGGTCACCATACCCTCATTAGGGTCACCATCTCCACACTGGGGTTACTGTCCCCACACTGGGGTCTCCATCCCCTTCTCAGGGGTTTCACAATAGCGGATAACCTGGGAAATAATGTCCATGGTTAAATCCATCCATCCCCTTCTTAGGGGTCTCCATCCCCACACTGGGGTCTCCATCCCCTTTTCAGGGGTTTCACAACAGCAGTTACCTTGTGGATTAAAAATCTTTCTGTTAAGAAAGCATTGGATGCATTTCACCAGCAAGTAAAATAGATGGGGATATTGCTCATCTTAATCCTTAAACTAAGACTTTTTATTTTTCTTTTTTTTCTTCTTAGCAAATCATACATGGTTTAGTATTCAGCAGGTGATAAATCAACTTCAGCTTACACAAAGAATGTTTATCCATACAAACCCCATGAATGATACTGAAAGAACTTTTGGTTTGTATCTATTTAGATTTTACAAAAAAACATATCATAAAGAGTTGGCTCTGAAGGATCAAGGTTTAAAGGCATGCAAACACTGTTTTGTTTTGCCCAGGTGGATAGATGACCATTTCCCTAAATTCAATGTATTAAGATGATGGTGAGTTGAAGGAATTGCAGCTCATTCAAAACTATGAACCTCACAGACACTGAGCCTTCAAGGACAAAAACGTCATTCATTATTTTTCACATTATAGGTAACACAGGCATTTCTCATGTAGGTCCCAAATTCTACTAACAATCATGATCAATACATACAGAGCTAGGAGGACACATTACCCTGATTTATCATAACAGAAAAAGAAAAATCATAACACTGAAAAGCTTTCAAAGAAATGAGAATCAAATCCTCTTGTCTTGCAAGAATATTACTGCCTTGCTAATTTGAAGTAAGTGTAGATTTCAGGGTTTAGGGCCAGGAAACCTATTTTTATCAAAAGAAACTTACTACACAGTAGTAGGCATAAAGTTTCACCAAACAATGCTGATACCAAATTCATTAAATCGTCACTTAAATAGGAAAACTTTGAATCCACATCTCCAGGTGATAGAATATGTGCCATATTCCTTTCCAAGTTGGTACAATACTGAATGACAAAACAATGTAGATTTTTTTTTTACATTTCCAGTCCTTTCCAATTTTATTTTTCTTACTTCTCTTTCAGCAACTAAATTTTGTTAACACAGACAATGCTGTATTTCACCACTCTCATGATCATTAATTTAGGTAATAATTTTTGCTGCTGAAAGTAGATGAAGATCCTTTTAGTTTCTCAAAAGACGTGTCTTCCAAGGACGATGATCACCCTTGGAGCTGTCATTTAATATATTGAGAGAAAAAGACAGTTTTCCTGTGATGGTCTCACTTATGCTAAATGGCAACACTGCCTTCCAAGTAGAGGTAATTAAAACCATTTTGAATTTACTGGGAAAGAAATAATTTGGTTGCCTTAGAACAATTCACCTATGCAATTTGAACATGCTAAATATTTTAAGTGAAATAATTATTATCCTTATTAGGCATTAAATTGACAGTACAGGATGTTACATCCTATTTTTAGCTGTGTGTTAGGAAAAAGTTATCAGCTAACCACAGTGTCACTTCTGCCTGAGGAAACATGAAACCACAGCTCCCACTTATCAGAAGTTATGAGGTACACAGTCTGAGCATGTAAGAGATGTTCTATGTTTTCTCTGTTAACACTGTTCTACAGTTTATGAATATTTAAACATTTATTTCAGTAGTGTGGAAATGTAGATAAACTCCTTCTCAGCTCAGTGTCTGACAGTCTTGGAGGCTTCAGTCATTGGTACTCTGACTCAGAATTTAATTCCAAGAATAAAGATTCAAGGAGGCTTGTTTGAGAATAGCATGTAGTTGGAAAACTCATTTAACATGTAGGAGTCCTATTTTCTGATCTGCTTTCTGGTTGATTTAGAGTTTGTTTTTCATGCAATGCAGTTTAGGAACAGCATTTACTGTTTTCATCGCCACATTACACTGAGAGATTTGCCTTGAGCTTTTCATCTTCCGGTATCCCTAACTCCATTTTAAACCTAACGCCTTTCCAAACTACGCTATCATTCACTCTGGAAGACTGACCTTACAGCATTCATTTCTTCTAGAGATTTGATTTCTCTAAGGGATATGTAGTCTGATCATAACTAACAACTATTTATGCTACTTCACCAGTCTTACTGTCTGAACTTATTGCCTATTCAAGAAAGATGTAAGTATTTTTCCCTGTTTATCACCTTAAAGTAACAAATCCTTGTAGATTATCACTAAGGAATAAATCAACTCCAATCAAAAACATAGACATAACAGTTTGCTCTCATGCACATTTTTAAATGCATTTTATGAAAGTTTATATTTTTCATGAAAAAAGACTGTCAGAATATAAACAAAGCCAAGAAATGACATTTTATATTGTATCATCTAGAATTCAAAATTCCTGTATGATTTGTCAGCATGACATGTACTGTTAGACTTGATTTATTACTGACTACTTTATCAGCTGCAGAAATTGCCATGTTGAATAAGCCAATTTAATCAATGAATTTTTTTTTAATCAATCATTTTTCATGTCTCATGAAAAATACAGACTACTCAGAGAATCAAGTCCACATATGGTCTCTATATATAAACCATAGACTGAATATCTGGGGTGGAGTACTGTGGAGTCACAGTTGTAATACCTATGAGATGTTAATTGCCTGGTTACACTCAAATATACATTTTACTGGAATATTTCATATGATTTTGAATTAAATTTTAAGGTGAATTTCACATACAGACCTGTTGAAATAGCAACATTGAAAGCAGCATTTCAGATCAGAAGTGCAATTTTGAAACAGATTTCCACTATCAATACTTCTATTCACTTTATGGAGTATATAAACTTGATTTATTTTGTAGGGAACTAAACGAAAGGTCCTGGTGTAGTCTGCAGGTCCAGACTAGACTCATACCGAGTCTTCAGCTTTCAGATGTTAGTCCACAATTCTTGTTAATTTGCATGCGGACTCCATCACTAGTACAGCTAAGAGCTCAAACTATGGATTTCGACTACTCACTAAATGCAGTGATTCAGCCTCATTATGGAGAGTCTGAATACAAAACAAAATAAAAATGATCTATGGATTCATGTATGAAGGATAAAGGTGTCAGGACAAAAAAAGTGTCACCTTTTTCAGGTTTCAAAGGAATAGAATTTTCTGAGTAAGTGTGTTTGAGGACATACTGCAATTGTACAGGGGTTCAGCAGTGAACCAGCTTTTCCACCACACCCAGACATTAAATAAACCAGTTTGTATGCACTAGAATAGGACCAAAGCATACATGAATACGTGAGCAGACTTTACACCTGGCTACAAGACAAGTATGCAGTCAAAACAGACATAACTCTTTGGCTGCACTGGTTTTGATCACGCACTTTGGCTTTGGTACCACGCTCTGCCAATGGTGTGATACAGTTTACAATCCAAGATATTAGTTTAACTATCTTTCATGCCACAGGATCACTGAGGAGAAAAAAGAATGTCATAATAAAGAAAAATTTACTTCATTCTTTGGAATTGTGTTCTACAAAAAGATGTCACAAAGCACAACGAACCATTATAACTTACCCTTATTTAAACATTTCTCTAACTGCAGTTATTTCAACATTTTTTTTTTGTTAAAGAATGTCATTTTAAAATACTATCTTGCATCTAACCAAAGATATATGTCCTAATTCCCTAGCAATACATTTTATGGCATGTGGTCTACTCAGTTCATTTTACTCCCTCTTTTTTACCATGTTAAAGAAATGAAGTGCACAACAATCACTTTTTAAATTCAGTTCAAAAAAAAAGGAATTTATTTTAATTTTAACTTTCAATGTTAACTACAGTAGTCATTAAGAAAAAATTAAAAATTCATCTTTGGCTTCTCTGGTGGCCTCTTTGCGATTCAGTGTTCTGATCTCCATAAGACAACACCTGTGCTGGAAGTTTAACTTCAGAATAGGTCTAGCCTGTTCCTGTTAACTATAATTTTTATGTTTTCACAGTGATTAACAAAGACAGCTGTCATTATTTAACTCTATGAACTTTTGATACTTTTAATGAAGATCTACTTCCTATTTTGCACTGTTCTGAAGATGTGTCATATTTCCATATAAAACAAATACGAATTTTGCTAGGATGTGTCTGTGTAAAATATTTCCATATAGTTAATATTTGCATAACTTTTAATGAAAATATACATATATAATTTAAATTATATGATGATAGACTTTTTTTTTGGGGGGGGCATTTTTACCTCCATCCTTACTGCATTACTATTTCATTATTTTTAAACAAAATAGAAGTTTTAAAAAGGGAATGTATTATGGCCTTTTTGGTAGAAAATATTTAGAGAGATTAGTAATGCAGGTAATCTGAGGTTTTAATTTGATATTACTTGGTTCACTGCTATGCCATATTTCAACCATGTTCTCTTTCTTGACTGCATTTCTACTTATCTAAGATACATTACTTAAAGATATAAAAGACAGTATAGCCTCCACCTGATTTTGTTTTAAAGGTTCGCAGTCTAAGTATTTTTTGTCACCCAGTCATGAAGAAAACAAATCTAATCCTACATATATATCTATCTCTACATATCTATCTTAGATAGATGATAGATAGATAGATAGATAGATAGATAGATAGATAGATAGATAGATAGAGGTGATATAGATGATATAGATGTAGATATAGATGTAGATATAGATATAGATGTAGATATATTTATAAAGAAACCTTTCATGGTATAAATTCAAATGCAAAGAATCACTTACCAAAAAAAAAGAGATAATGACTTTGTTGCTGATCCTGTTAATGTTCTCTGGATATAGTTTTACTTGTAGAATATCTTTCATTAACTTAGTTTCACCCATTTGTTGTACTGGTGGGGCAGAAGGTCTCTGGTGATAGGTTGAGTGCAAATGTGATGTCTCCCCATAAGCTCAGAATTTTCGGACTTACCCACTGCCAACACTTGCTTCTGTTTCCAGGACAATGTGTTTTTGCAGCAATGGACAGACGATGCTATGCTTGTAACTAGTTCTCTTCCACCATGAAGCTGGAATATATCTCTTGAGAAAGAAAAAACCCCTCTACTGTCTTCAATGATTGAATGGACTTAGTTCATAAGGATGTGATTGGTTTTCTTTTTTCAAAAATCTGGTTACTTTGTTTTACATTTTTTAATGTAAATTTTTAGTATGTAATAATAATAATAATAATAGTAATAATTGGTACTTCTTCAAGACTCAGTGGTGGCACAGGTCACCTATCCAACAATAAGCATAATATAATTTCTATCCTATGGTTCATCTATTGCAATAATTGTCCTCAATCTTTTTTTGGAATGATGTTAGCTCTGACAGCACATTACAAAGGAAGAAATTTAGTCCTCTACATAGATAATCCACCATTTGGTATAATTGTAGGACTTTAACACATTTTGTGCTGGTGTTTTTTTGAGGTGACATTTACTTTTCCTGTCCACTGGGGAAAGCAAAATGGGTAATGCTTAGAGAGTGAAACAGCCAAATAGAGGGTTGAAGGAAAGACTACCTTTAGTAATTAATGCATAATCACATTATTTGCATGTCATTTAGCTAATAAAGAGCTAGATATTAAGCACTTCAATTTGTATTACTTTTAGTTGGCAGCAACTAGAAATAAAGGTTTAGGACCCAGAAGGTATGCACCAGACTATGCATTCAGTAAATGGAAATAAAACAGATGTACCTTTGTTCTCATAAAATCTCACTTGAAGATGTGCCAAACTTTAATGTAAGTTTTTATAAAGTCATATTTTTTGAGGTAGACAAAAAGTGAATTACCAATACTTTGGTTGGTGGAGGGGTAAAAACATTCTCCTGGTTAAATAGGTGATCTGTTATCATCCAGTGAGTTTGACTTTTCCAGTATAAAAGAGAATTTTTACAACCACAAAGCTATACAGATTTCAAAACAATGCAAAGTGGCTCCTCATTCTCAATGCAGACTTGAGTATGTGTCACCAACACAGAGATGGTGACAGGGAGCACTGTAGAGAAAGATTAATAACACTAGAATTTACCAGCTTGGTGCTTACGCTGCACTTTCAGTGTGCATGGACGAACTGTTTGTTTTCCTTTTTAGATTGCTTACCACTGCTTGATTTACTGGGCAGTAGAGTGAAGACAAGTTTTTCAATACCTGTGGCATGGCTACCATTCTTATCCATGAGCAACTAAACTTCTTTTAAATTACTTGTTCAGGGAAAATAATATAACACTTTGTTCTACTAGGATTTTTGTCATAAAACGTGAACTTAGAGGATACTGCAACTGCAACTCACTTCTGATTTTGCATATGTTTCAGATCTTTTGGTCATAAAGGAAAAAAATCTATGATCTGAGAAAGGATCTCTGAAAAAATTATATAGGTAGCAACTCTTTCCAGCTATACAGGAATAAGCACGCAAAAATCAAAATGGTTCGTTAGTTTTCAATAAGTTTAACAAGTTAGAAAAGCCTCACAAATTCCTAAGTAGCTATGGCACCAGATGACATTGAATGAAAATCCTCTATTTGGTTGTTCATTAAAAACTCACTGATTTTAATTCAGAATCAATTGAGGAATTGTACACGACTTGTGTAAACTCAAGGCAAACTGCTTTCTTCTTAGAATGTTATTGCAGGTTTAACTCCACTGATATTGAAGGAATCACATCAAAAAGGATTTTAATCCACTCTGTTCCAGTTGCAGACCATAATTCTTTACACAACATTACAGCTCCTGGTTACATTCCATCTTGGCAATCCCAGTTCCTCTTAGTCTCTTATTTGTGCTTATAATGGATTTTGTGAGGGAACTGTCATTCTAGCTGGATAAAGTGAGCATCTTGACAAAACACTGCAAGCTTGTCATTGGAGAAAAGATTTAATAAAATGACATGACTTGAGACATTTTAACAGTCAGAGTGCCATATAAGAGATGCTTCATAATATAAATTCATCTTCCTGATTAGTCAGAAATTGTAGTTACTTAATATTAACTCTTCTTTGGTTAAAGACAATATCAAGTTTGTATGGCTCTAGCAATAAAACAAACCTACTTTCTCCATATGGACAAGAGCAGTGGTCGCCTGAGGCAGAGGGAGAGCTCATGGCCTCTGTGACTCCACTAGTGAATCACCCTGAAAGGCGAGCCTTCACACTTATGCTGAGGTTATTCAAGGTTTGACTTTGATATCATTTGCATAACAACGAAAATGAGAATCTTACTTTTTAAACAGTTTTGCTTAAACTTTTCACAGTGGGTGAACAAAGTTAATACAAAGCAGCAGCAAGTGCCCCAGGCATGAAAAAACAAAAAGCAGAAAGAGGTACCATCAGCCTCTAGAGAACAGGTGAGAAGAGGGCCATTTTAGAATAACCACACAGATACCAAAGTTAACTAAGCAGAATGATAATTGTGGTTTACATACGGTAAAGAAATGTATAAAGAATGTAGCATGGCTTTCCTTAAACTTCTGCAATTTATTTACTGAGGTGTAGTCTATTTCCACTAGACATGAGTGGTGGATTGAAATGAAGCTGCACTGTATATAGATGAAAGTCCATTTAGTGTAAAAATATCTAATGTTTCAAAGGTCATTAGGGTATTCTGAAATGATGCCATATTTCACTATGAGAAAGTGCTAGATTGCCACATAATTTCCATTTTGGCCTTTTGTCTTGGCAACAGAATATCTCACTACTGGCAAAGGCAATATTTTTATGTTTTAGTATAATTTTCATGTTAAAATCTCATACAAATAGTTTGATAAGAGCACAGTGCTTGCACTACATTTGTCTATCTCAGGCTGTCATGCTATCATCTAACAACATATTATCTGAGTAAACAGGGCCTGCATAATCATGTCACTCCAATGGCATGACTGATTCTCCATCTGTTCATCCTACTGGGAAGGAACAATTTTGTGAACTGCCTCCCTAAACAACTTCTTACAAGCTGTTGGCCCAAACAGAAGCCTAGAGCCAATGCTGGCAAGCTACTCAACTTTCTTTAGTATGAATATATAACCCCTTACAGTCAAAATGGGGCAAATAGTGTTCAGGTCAACTTCAGCTGAATTAAACTTTTACAGTTTCTCATACAAGTATATGTCTCAGCTGGACTGTCTCTCATAAATGCTGCATGAGATTTATTTGTTCATCGTCATATACAGACATATATTTTTATATGATGGTCCAGGTGCAGTTTCAGGAAAATCTTTAACTTTTAACTGCTGACAGCTGATTTCCTATGATTTGCTAAGCCTCTGCATTAAAGGAGGCTCAGCAGCTTTTTGACACGGCTCAGTCAGGAACCTCTGTTGTCCCTCCCCCATGTTTACCCCTCTATATTTGTAAACAGCAACCAGAGCTCACCATGCCCTTCACTTAGCTAAATTCTTTAAACCGGATTCCCAAAATCACTTACTGACCTAGAAATTCCAGCCTGTCCCCTGCCTGCCTACTTTTTATACCTTTGTTTTTTGGGGGTTTGTTTGTTAGTTTGTTGGTTTGATTTTTTGCATGTGACTTTGTGGAACTCCTGCATTTGCATTCTTCAGGAATGTCTGAGACATCAAGGAACTAACAACAAGTTTTCACTGCTAAGAAAAGTTGCTGCATTGTAAAGAGACTTATAGGCCTGTTCCCTTGAAGTGAGGAGGATAAATGTATTATTTTAGAGGAATTCTTTACTCATCATTAAAAAAATTATGAGAAACACCACAACATCACAGTCTAGTTTAAGCTGTGTCAATCCTTCTTATGTTCATTTAAAAAATTGAGTTTGGTGACTTCCCACAGAAAAAGATTTTTAATTTTAGACCCTGCTTAGCCTAAAGAGCAAGAGTATTAACACTGAGTATGTTTATCACTTCATATCAGCTTTTTCTATGTCACTGTATAGTGAACATTCAGGATTTTTGCATATTATTTAAATGAACATATAGTAGTGAATTTTAGGAGTGAGATACAGCTCATTCAATTTAAATGCCTTGAATGTACCTCAGCTTTAGGTTTGTAGCATAAAGATCTTCTTCAGAGTTTCCTGTGTTTTCAGGAAAAGAATTAAAGTTTAATCCTGTTGAAAGCCTCCACAGAAAGACTGATAATTTATTAAACTTTAGCACCTTAATGGTGGAATGCATGTCATCCAACATGGGAATTCAAGAAAACACCTCCAAATAATAATAATGCTTTATTTCTTTGAATGGGATCACTTGTTTCTGAGACATGCTTATTTGTTTTACAGTAATGTTGGATCAGTACTTTTAGCCAAACATATAATCTGTGAGTCCAACAGCCCATATGGTACTTCTTCACTGGCATAAGTCCCGTTACATATAAAGCATATAAAAGCCCCATTTGATATAAAGCCATTCTGTCAACACTTCGAAGGTGCACATTGAAATAAAGAAGTCTGTATAGTATTCTGCACTAAGTTAACTAAACAGATATTTAAATAAACTAACGAAAAACACTCATTCAGTTGAAGTCTTAAGACACATCCTAGTATGCTCACCGTCATCGTTGGTTCTGTCAAAACTTAGTGACAAGAATACAAATGACACTGTTAAAGGTAAGCTGGGTGTGGGAAGCAGCTACATCTGTAGATTTACTTTCAGATAGTGCAAGGGTCAATCTGCAGCAGGCAGCATGTGTTTGGGATGGTAATGAGGAGCTGTGAGCAGACTGTGGTCATCTCTTAACCTAGATCGCGACCAGCTGGAACAACACACTCAGCTCTACACATAGTCTTACATTATATTTAGGAACTTTTGAAAATTTAGCCCAGCAACTAAAATGTCTTCTACATAAATTAGTAGATACTGCAATTATGTTTCCTTACATCAGTAATTTAATTTATTTTTAATTCTGGTTCAAGTGTTGCCATAGGCTAAGTTAGATATGTTGCCATAAATTCAGTGCTACTGTACAGCTACAAGACCAGTGTATTCCTTCTCTTCTTTCACCATTTGGTTCTCTGAAATGACTTGGTATGTTTCCTTGTATTTAAAAAAACAGGTGTAGGGTAAATCAACTGCACTGAGATATGAAACAACACTCAAAATCAAAAATAACAGAGCATTTTTTGCTTAGTTACAAATGACAAAACACACAGTCTTAGTTGCACTTTTTAAATTTTATGTTCTGACATTTTTTTCTTTTTTCTTTTTCTTAATAACCTCTTGGAAGGTCAAGGAAGATGGGAATCCAGTTTTACTGGATAACTAAAAAATTAAAAGATTATACCTACTCTTCTAAAACAATTGCCAAAAAAGCACTAAAAGGAATCATGAAGGGGTGAAAGCAGCACCAAAACTGATGTGCAACAACAAATCTTAGTCATGTGCTTTTAAAAGCCCAGTAAAATCAGTGAAAACTTTTCCACTGCATCCAAAGCAGTTTGCACAATGTTTTTTTGCAAAAAGCTAAATACCCTACTTAATTGTTCCTTACTCTTCCAAAGAACTTGATGTTCTTTAGAAATATTTTTGCTTATATTTGGATCCAAAAATATTGTCAAATATTTATGGGAAAAAATATTTTTTAAAGGAAATTTTGTCATAGAACTATGAAGTTTTCAGTCTGGGTCAGTATCTGAACTCCAGGGGAAAACTGCATGGGAAATTCTAGAATTAAATCAACAATAAAGCTTCATGCACTTAATTCTGTATCCCAAAGGACCAATTATAAAGAAAAATTGAAAGATGTTTGTGCCACCATATTTCTTATAAATGAGTCTCAAATGAAAGGTAAAAGAAATTCATTGCTGCATGGGGTTTGAGGCAATGTGTAGATATTGTTAAAAGCAGTAAAATTGTGTTTTCAAATATATTCTTTCAACAGTTCTTACATTACCTATGAATAAATTTATCTTGTCAAATATGTGGTCATCCACCTGACTCCATTTGTCATGTAGTCTAACCCAGCTATAAGTTAAAGGCTAAAGATAGGAGACCCCTTTTGTTTTACACCTATAGAATGATCATTACTGAGAAGAAAATCTGCAAAAATGAGCACACCTTTTCCCCTACTTTTACTTTTATTTTCTTACACCGAATCTAGCCACACAAAAAAAAAAATTGATACTTGTTTAAATTTCATAATTTTTTATTTAAAAACATCTGCTTACAGAAAATATTTATTTTAAATATGTGTGTCTCAAACTACTTGCTTACATGGTCAAGGTCATCTGGTTAAAGCAGAGATATGAGTCAGGAAACCTTTGTTCTAGTTATCACTCTTACTGATTTACTGTGAGATTTTGGACAAATTCTTTTCCCCTCTTTGCCTCCAATTACTATATACAGAAGATGACAGTATTATTCATTGGGTTTTTCAGATTCCTTTGGAATCTCCCAAAGATGCTCAATATTATGATTAATTACTTTCACTATGTGTATGAAGTAATAAACAGTGACCACATTTAAATAGCAAAGCTATCTCTGTCATTTGTACAGTACTTAGATGTGAGAAAAGGAGAAAGAACTATTTCAAATGTTAATCTAATGGTATTTGAAATCTGAGACAAAACAGAGAATGAAAAAAAAAGTATGACTACAGCTTTTTGAAAATACAGTCCAATCAAACAAAAGTTAGTCTGGTTAGTTTTATCTTTGGATTAATATCCCAAATTTTTTTAAGGAACAGCTGAATAAAGCTTACAGACATTTCGCTAATTGTAGATCTCTGGGAAAGTGGATAGCTGCTCTCTGAACACACATTTTACCAAAGATGGTGTGGTTATGGTTTGACTTCTGAGAAAGCAATTCCAATTTCGATATATGCTCCAATGTACTTCAAATAAAAAATGACTTTATGGTTTTAAAATTGTTTAACAAATTTAGAGGCAATATAGTATAAATGGCATATTAATTTTCAGCTTCGGTTTGGAACCTTATCTTTTAAATAATGTCCAAAATTGGATCTCTTCATACAGAGTATAGCTGACATTTAAAAAAACCAACACAAGAATAAAACCGCCTGTATGATAGACTTAATGTTAATTTGAATAAGAAAATGACATGCTATGGCCATTTTTTTTCTGTCCATACTTAAAAGATTTTGCCATTGCAGCTTTGATTAGCAATGACTAGAAAATTAAGGGTTTTATCTTACCAACTTTTCTACTTCAAGTACAAAATGAAACTCAAGCATAAATGCAATTCAACCACAGGAAATAAATATATGACCAGTAATTTATCATTTTTTTAAAAAAATTATAGGGAATTATTCAAGTTTCTGGAAAGCAATTGTAATAGACAGGTTGTGACCTTGTCTTGTTCATTGATACAGTAGAGGTAAGACTCCTACCAGTTCTGTTACAGAGTGTACACATGTTTGACTTGGACTGAGAACACAACCCTTGTTTTCAGCAGACTCCTCACCATTAATGACAACCCAGAAGGACAAGCTCTTGTCCTGGGTTGATCCTAAAGTGCCAGCCTAATGATTTGCTAAGCAGCAAAGTAGCAGTGGCTGCCAGTTGTTACGCAGATTCATGTTAAAATGGTTTCCCACTCCCAAAATGTTAGAGTAAAAAATATTGTCTCATAAGATTAACAGCTTCTGGAAAACAAGCTTTATGTAAAACTGATGTTGCATAAGAGAAGATAAACATTGGGCCATATGTTTCAGTAACGCTTAATGCTAAAATTGCTTCAAAATCTTGTACACAAGATAAAGTTACTTTTGCTATTAAAAGAGAACAGTAAGACTGATGTAAAGCAAAAATGAATATTTTTAATGAAAGTGTGGAAAATATCTTGCTAAGGTAAGGAGCCATGTAAGGCTATTGGAAAAATTATGCAACCTACTAGAAAGAAATTAATTATTGTCCAATGCGGTCAAAAACTTAATATCATCATCTCTTCATTTTGGATCTCAGCACAAAACTAAAGTAAGAAGCCACCAAGGTTACGGCGCGGAGTCAAAGATTTCTCCTCACAGAGGTAATAATCAATGCTCAGTTTATTGTTTTTTACACACTTATATCTCATACTTCTAAAAGCACGAGAATAATACAAGCACACTATTGGCTAATAGCTAGTGTCTACGTGCCTCACAACATGACTCAATTGGCTACTGCCTGTTGCTGTTTACTGCAAGTTTGTTCTCTTTTGGAACTATCTCAAGGACACAGGCCTTGCTATTCTCTGCATAGACTGTGTTGGGCATACAGGCCTCTAACAGCAGGCTATGGCCTGTACTGTTCAAATTTCCCCCAGCATAAAACTATGCTTGACAATGTATGTGTGTGCGTGTGTGTTTGGTTTCCATCTCAAGTAACAAAGGACTTGACAAAATTTGCATTGCAGTTTGAATCCTTTCTTTTAGAATGAATTTGCCAGTATTATCTACGAATAAAGAATATTGAATATTAAATCCCATTAAAATATTAAATGTAAATAGTAAATTAAATCAATAACTAAAGACAAACTAATTGAACGATTGGTAAACTGTGATTCCAAGGCTTAAATTATGGTTTGATAAATTCCATATACTTTTGTACAAAGCGTATTCAGCAATGTGAATGAGGTTCATTCCCTTAGTATCTCATGTGAACTTCTCATTTCATCAGAAATATCTGAAAATCAAGGTAAAGGACTGAATTCCTTTTTTCTTGTAAACATTCAGTATCAGTAACTTCATTTTTACGCTTTTGACAGGATTTGACATTAGATATATTGATTTCAGGTCCCTGGGATCATTGGTAGAGTGGACAGGAGCACTGGTGGGAATTTCCTTGATCATTCCAGTATCAAGGAATAATATTGATAGGAAGATCCATCAGGCCAATGAGTGGCACAGAGTGGTTAGTATAATCAGAAAAATTTTGGATTTTTTTTTTTAAATTTCTGAAAATTACATGTTTTAGAAAAGGGAATGGAAAACTAAGTTCAACTAGAACAGCCAACTAAGTGTTAAATAGAGAAAAAACTGGAATTGTTCAAAAAAGTGGCTTAAATCTTTGCCCCAAACAAACTGAAAGCTAATTAATCATTGAGCCTGTCTGAAACACAAAACATGTAACATCAACTTTTCTTTTAAAAATTAAAAAGTGAAATGTTCACATCAGTAAATGTTCTACCAGGCGTAGACTGGGGTGTAAACTAAAACATGAAATAATTGTAAAAAAATCATCCATTTGAAAACTATAAATAGACAGAAACTATCTAAAAAATTACGGTTAAAGACCTAATTCACAGCTGCTGAAATAACTATCTTAAGTCACTTGTTCAGGTAGATCTGAAAAACAATATTTTGTGAATTCTGGTATTCTGAAGTCAATCCAGAATTTCCTGTATTCACGATACGTACTTTTTCCCAATGATTTCCACTCCTGTATTGAATACTAAGGCTTATACCACCAAAAAATCCAAGCTGGTGAACAACATGGGCTGAGTTATAAAGTATGGAGCAAGTACAAAAAAACCCACCAAAACCAAAACCTAAACCACAGAAACAAACAAACAACAAATCCAAAAGACAAAACAAAAACAAACAAACAAACCAAAAATCAGAGGGAAAACCCCCAAAAGCCAGAAGAAGCATCTTTCCTTTTTCTGCTGTAATAGCTTGGTCGTATTTCATGGTAGGCTGTTTTAGGTGACAATGCATGTGGTGGAAGGTTGTATTTATCAGTGAGTACAACCCAACCATCATTTCAGTGAATAACTAATTGCTTTTTCCAGAAAGTCAGAGTAACTCTTGCACGTGTGAAAAAATATAAGTATGTTGCTTTTAACATTTCCTCGGTTTTATTTTATTTGTCTATGGGGGCACCTTTGAGTGGAAATGTTTTTAATCTACCGCAGGGGTCAACGTCAGGTTTCAAATACAGTTTTTTCTATTGTTCTTCTGTCAATATAATAGCAGGGAAACTAGAATTGAACTCATGTTTCAAAATTATGATTGCCTTCTAGACCACTAGGAGTAAAATTGAGGACTTGGAAGAGCAACAATGGATGTTCTCAGTTGGTGTATTTGATAGTTGCAAAAGTGTATTTCATATTTCTCAGCAGCAGAAAACATTCCTAGCTTTTTGCTACGTATTGTTCTTGAACAGCACAATATTCCCCAAGTATTGTTTTTTCGAGAGGTATTTTTAAATTTGTTGTTTTTTAACCTCAAACCACCTGTCAAAATTCAAAATAGTGAAAGAAGAATGAATTTTTTTTTTTCCTGGATTTTTTTGTGCTATTAAAATGCATTTTTTTAAAATACTTGTTTAGTCCAGATAAGTTACAGTTGGGCAAGAGTAAAAAAAAATCTATTGACAGTTGAACAAATAACTGCAGAACCACTTTGGACATGTTGAAAATTAGCTTAGAAAAAAGATATGGGCTTCAGCTTGCTTTCATTAATAGTGGCAAAATTCACCTCTGACTTGATTGCATATGTGCCCAAAAGAAGATTAAAGATTGAGAAAAACTGTGTTATTATTTTCAAAATTCATTGGGTAGCTTTCACTTTTATTTATTAAAGAATAGAAAAGAAAGAAAACAAAAGATGGGAGTGGGGGGGTGGGGG
>VWZD01013575.1:0-221493 GCA_013396695.1 Sakesphorus luctuosus
CGGCCTCGGCCCCGCCCCCGCCCGCGGGCACTCGCCAATCGCGACGCTCCCCGCCGGGGATGACCTCACTCCCTGCCTTCCCATTGGTCGGCTATATTAAGAAAGTCGCGAGCGCCTTTAAATAGCGGCGCAGGGCCGCAGCTTGCGGCAGTGGCGGTTCGGGTCCTGTTGGTACGGTGACGGCGAGTACAGCCGGCAGCGCTTCCCCCACGGGGCTCCGGAACCGACCGTGCTGCCCTGCGGCTGTAGCGCTCCCCCGAGGCAGAGTCCGGAGGCGCGTTGCCAGTGCGCGGAGAGAGGAAGGCGCGCCCGCCTGCCTGCGCGGGCCGGCTCGCCACGGTGCCTTGTGAGAAGCGAGAGGGAGCGGGAGGCGGCGGCCGCGGGGAGGAGGGCGCTGCCATCGTCCTGCTGCACGGCAAGGCCAGCTTGGCGAGCCTGGCCATGGCCGCCATCCGCAAGAAGCTGGTGGTGGTGGGGGACGGTGCCTGTGGCAAGACTTGCCTCCTCATCGTCTTCAGCAAGGACGAGTTCCCCGAGGTGTACGTGCCCACCGTCTTCGAAAACTACGTGGCGGACATCGAGGTGGACGGCAAGCAGGTGGAGCTGGCACTGTGGGACACAGCTGGCCAGGAGGACTATGACCGCCTGCGCCCCCTCTCCTATCCAGACACAGACGTGATCCTCATGTGCTTCTCCGTGGACAGCCCGGACTCGCTAGAGAACATCCCGGAGAAGTGGGTGCCCGAAGTCAAGCACTTCTGCCCCAACGTCCCCATCATCCTGGTGGCCAACAAGAAGGACCTGCGCAACGACGAGCACGTGCGGAACGAGCTGGCCCGCATGAAGCAGGAGCCGGTGCGCACCGAGGACGGCCGCGCCATGGCCATCCGCATCCAGGCCTACGACTACCTGGAGTGCTCGGCCAAGACCAAGGAGGGTGTCCGGGAAGTCTTCGAGACAGCCACCCGGGCAGCCCTGCAGAAGCGCTACGGCACCCAGAACGGCTGCATCAACTGCTGCAAAGTCCTATAGGGCGTGTCCGGAGCGCGGCGCTGGGCGCAGCGCCTGGGTCACCTGTTGGCAGGTGGAGAGGAGCTGGGTTATGCACGCACACGGCATCTGCCCGTCCCCTCCGCGGGGGGCTGGCGATGAATCGGGGTGGGGGCTAAGGGAGGGGGCAGCACGCTCCCTGAGCCTTGGCCCAAAAGGGTTGTGCTGGCTCAGCCGTGGGGTCAGAGGGAGGGGGGGATTGCATGCCCTGAGTCTTGGGAATAAAAGGGGGGAGAAGCCTTCCCCTGCCACCGGCCCCTGCGAGTTAGTCGGGGACTCGACTACAAAAAGCTGCTGAGACTGGACTGAGCAAACCTTGCACCCGGCTCTTCCCCTTTGCCACTACCTGCTGCTCCCCGCTCCCAGGCAGCCTCCTCTCTTTTGCAAGAGGAGGGCGGTGGAGCTGATGCTCGAAGGGACTTCTGCCTCCTGCCTGCATGTGCCTACCCCCAGGCGGGCTGGGGGAAGGGGCTGCATCTCCCAGGCTGTCTGCAACATCCTCGCCTCTCCCGCACGTGTTTCGGCCTGAGCCTGACCTGCTGTGGAAGTTAGTGCCCTGAAGACCGAGACTGGGAGGGGAGGGTCATCCCAAGCGAAGCCTGTATATATCTTACCTTTTCTGTCTTGTGCAAACTGGCGTAGTGCAGGGGGTGCTTATTTAAAGTGAGGTGGGGAGGGGGTGCCCAGCTGGGACTTGTGTTGTGCAAAGGAACTTGCCCTGAGTGACTGATGCCTGCTGATAACGTGAGCCTTGAACTGACTCCAGCTGCAGAAGCCACCAGGCCAGAAGTAAAGCTGAACTGTCCTCCTTGCTGGACATCCACCTCTTGCCAGACGAGGCAGGATAAGCAAGGGGATGATATTGCCATATTATGATCTTGGTGCCTGCTCTTTCCTTTAATGTTGTCTTCTGCAAGTGTGTTGGTTTGGGTTTATTTAAAAGTTTATTTTCAAAAGAAATTACTTTGCACAACTTGGTGGATTTTTTTTAATTATTAAATGAAACACTCAGTGCACTCATCTGCATACAACACTGTAGCATTGGAAACATTCTTACTCAGTAACCTCATCTGGGTCTTGTGTTGAAATCAATTTAAACCAAGACAATAAAACCACTGTATATTTCTTTGCCTTGGAAAAAAATGGGTGAAAGCACTGTTCCTTATGCAGCAAGTACATCAGACTTTAGTACTAAAGGGCAGTTTAAAGAATTGAGATTTATTTAAAACTTATTTTCACAAGGTGATTAGCCTGGGTGAAAATAATTTTGTGTTTCTCTGGTTCAGAGAACAAATATATCCAGTTATGTTTGTTTACTTTTTTCCCTCTTCCCTCAACAGTGGTACTGAGACTGTTTTTAATAAAACTGACATGGCAAAAACTGAGATGTATATGATGTTTACATAAAAATATGAGCAGTGTATGCAGTTTTTTATGTAAAGTATTAAAAGACTCTATGCTGACACTTGTGAGACCAGTGTTGTGATTCATGGAGAGTTGTCCTCGGGTTGCAGCAGTACATCTGGACAGCATTGAACTAGACTAGAAGTTTGCCCCCTGCCTGCACATGCTTTGTTTTTTCCACTGGCTGAAATACCTGTCTGGCAGCTTTCAGAGGATGGTGGTTTTATTTCCCTTTGGGGTAGCTGCTTCCTTAGTTCTGTGTATGGCATGTGGAAATGTACTCAAAATTTAAGGTGGTGACTAATCCATCCTTGTTGCTGTTGAGCCCAAGAAGCTTCTGTGTCTTGTGCATGGTGAGCTTGGGTTTCCAGTGGGTTGCTGTAGCAGCAAAGCAGGCAGAAAAGTGAAAAGTAGCAGAGGTAATAAGGCTTATTTTCCTAGAAAATATTTAAGTAAAAGCAGTTTTATTAACAATTCCCACTTCGCTTGGAGTGTGTGGCACTGTTTGCTGCAGCAGGGCATGGGGGTGGGCACTGCTTGCTGTTGAACAGGAGTGTCCTAAGCTGCCAAGCCAGATTTCCTAATTACTGGCTTCATTAATTCCCATAGCACTGCAAGAAGTCAAGGCCTCTCCATGTAGGGGATCTCCACCAGGGCATTAGCCCTGTACTGCTCCAAGAATCAGCTGCCTGGGCAGGTGCACAAGGTGCTGTGATGCTGTCTGTGGCAGCAGCTCCTGGCAGGAGAGGTGGCCTGGGGCAAAATGCATTAGTGTGATTATTTTTACTGAACAATAATGCTTATGCCCAAAGGGATGATGTATCTTTTGTGTCAGAGAAGTGAGAAAGGAGTCCAGCCTTTTCTTTTTCTGACCTACAAATATCTGCTAGGGTACAGATTGTTCAGAAATGTTATCAAATACCAAGGCAAGCAAGGCCTTGGCTATTGCTTATTTGCTCGTAGAGGGCTCTGCAGGCTGCTGACTGAAAGCAATGGGGCTTTTTAGACAGATTGACATAGAAATAGCACGTTCCTAGTCCAACACCTGGAAAGTCAATCAGAGTTAATGTGAAAATACCTGTATTTGCATTTTGAAGGCTTCAAATGCTAGAGTACACACTCAGTCCATGCTGTGAGTTTATTAGGCTGCTTCCTATGATCCCTAATGAAAGACAGGGGCATTTTAACTTAGATAATTTCGCCAGGATTCCTTAAAAGGTACCTAAATCCCAGGTGTTTGATATCTTTCTCAATTCTCCTGATATTCAGATTTCAATTCCCTTGATATTCAAAGGGTGAGTTTCTTATCCTCAGTTTGAGAACACTAAAATCAAACATCCTTTGAAAAAGATCTCAGTTCTGGATGCTTAAAGGGCCGTGGTCAAAGATCTCGTTTTGCAGAGGCACTCCTCCCCCCCCAGCTCTGCGCATCATCATCATCTGTGTGATGCCAGCCAGTGATGTTAAAATCTGCACTGGAAACCTTGTCATTAAAATGATTGCAATGACTGCAAAACTTATCAATTCTGTTTGACTGCAGCAATAACTAATCTTCTCAAAACCCCAAAGGAGAAAGCATTAATATTTGTATTTTAAACACTGGGAAATGAGTTAGTACTGCATCCCTGTATAATTAACTATACCAATATTTTCCACAGAGGTGCTTACAAGGTAATTACATTCATTATTTCCAATTGGACCTTTGCCCAAGTAAGGGCTACAGCCTCTGGCCCAGTGGGGGAAAGCTGCAAGAAAGCACATTTCGGTTTTAACTGAGCGTGACCTTTCTCTGCTACTTGTGAAGCTGTGAGTAAGCCGACAGAGTGATATCACTGTGCTTGTCCATCCACCCACCCATCGGGGTCAGATGGTGGGATCAGAGCTGTAACTCGTTTTGCTTTGTGTCACATTGTTGGGCTTGCTTTGGTGGAGGGGAGACGTAAGGTGTGGCACATCCCACCCTTCGTGACTCAGGCACCCTGACAGGGCCAGGCTGATGCCTCAGGGTGTGAGGATGTCACACGGATCAACTCCACCCCACAGCTGCATCTGCCCAAGTGTACCCAGAGCATCTGCCTTCTGCCTGGGCCAGCCAGGGGCCCCAGCTTGGAACAGGTGCCCAACAGAATACACCAGGTGTTCAGACAGAAGACTGGTTTCATGTGGACCTCCCCATGCTTTATCTTTGTCTGGCCCTCTGACTCATGTTCATCTGATCCCAGTCTGTTTGCTGTAAGCTTTTGGCAGGAGAAGCAGTGACACTGAGCAAGTGAGAGCATCAGTGGAAGGTCAACCACCAACTCATCTCACAGTCCGTGTGCACACTGCTGGGCAAACAGAGTCTTTGCCTGATGTGTCCTCATGCCTACACAGATGTCCTCAGCTGAGGAAAGGTTGCACCTTTTCTTTACTCTGCACAGGCCAAGTTCAGCTTCTGCTAAAGGTGTTTTTTCTGGTGGGAGCCAGAGTTCTGTAATAGCACTTGTGCATCCTTAGCAGCAAATTCTGGAAATGTAGGAAAACCTTACAGAAAGGCACACTCATCTCCGTCATTTTCTGTTGGATTGAGGAGACTAATTGTGCACTCCCACCTCAAGATCAAGTTGAACCCTCTGGCAGTGTGAGGGTGTCCTGTCTGGGCAGCCTAAAAATGAAACCACCCAGGGAACCACCTTCTGCCCTTTCGCAGACCCAGCCATGACAGCTATGAGTAGATAGAGTAGATGCTCTCTGTGTAGAAAGTACTCTCTGTAGAGTGTGCCAAACACAGGATAAGTCATCTTTGATGGGAGAAAGAAGTAATTAAAACTCCTTGGTACTTCTGGCAAAATGTTTGTTAAAACACTTTTATGCATTGGAATTAGGCTACATATCCTTGCTAGTTTATTTAGACCTCATGTAACTTCACACCCTGCAGTGGGGTGACACAAGTGCAAGTGGGTGCAGACTTTGAAGCAATGTCCTCTTATAGGGTTTTCTCGGTTTGCAGCAATAATTTAATGAAGTTCCTTTTGCCTTACACTATGTTGGAAAGGTTGCAAGTCTTTTTTAGCACCACAGTAAAGAATCATCACAAATTCCTTGCAGTAAGAAAAAAAAAGGTACTCTAAGGGAGGCCACAATTTACTAGAATCAGTGTAACTTACTGCAGTTCACTCACACATTTTATTCCTTGGCTGCAGAAAGGAAAAATGCCCAGTTTGATCTGTCCATGATTCTATGTTTTTAAGTGCTTGATTTGGGTAGCCTGGTGCATGGATAGGAATTTCTTTCAGTGCTACTTGAGGAAAGGAGTCGGTTGCACTTTCACCCTACCCCTATTCCCTTGAATTTTTCAAAATTTGTGTTTGAGAGAAAGGAGTTTTCTTCAGGTTTGCTCTCGTGACAGTGGTAAGCCACAGTCTGTGATAAGCAGCAGCCGGATAGATTCACTTTTGTGGCCACTGACACCCTGTGCAGGACAGACCTCTCTCCATTCTTTCAGAGTGGGTTCTTTCATGAAATGAGAGGCTTCGTGGTCAGAGGTGCCTCTGTGTGTCCATAACTCAGCAGTTTATACCCTTAGGTACAATAACAACTGTGGGCATATCTGTTTTTCTTACATGACTGAAATATCAAGCTGATGCTAAAAGGTGGGGTGTAAGAGAGGGGTTAAAGCTGGAAGCGCTGATGTGATACCTACCCTGGGCTGTAGCTGCAGAGTAAGAACATTAGATCTGTGCCTACAGCACGCACTATCTATATGTCTACATGTCCCTCCTCACTTGCTAGTCTGTGTGGGTTTTTTCTGTGTTGCTAAATCTTGCTTCCCAGTAAAGGGGACCAGTGGGTGGGATTTTATGCTAAACTCTTAATTTCGTTTCTTTTAGGTCATTCATCCTCTTCTGCATTCAAAGCTTGATGTGGCAGGGCTGGAGATAGGAATTTGGAAACAAAGTGGATTTCCTGGTGGGAAATCATCCTCATTTGCATGAGAATGTTCGCTTTCCTCCCAGCTGCATTGACCGGAGGGTGGTGGCAGTGGAGAGCCCCCAGGGCTTGGGAAGGTGGGAGGTTGACTCTGCTAGGGGTCTGCCCAGGAAGAGCCTTTTCTCTGCTCCTAAGCTTTTGTGCAGTTTTATACGAGGTTTGACCCTACAGCCATTCCTCTGTGAGGCTCTTCTTCCTGAGCACAGCCGCACAATCCAGGACTGCAGAATCGTGTCCCACTTTGCTGGTTTCGCTCGGGTTTGATGTCAGTAGCCTGATCTTTCTGGGTGACAGACGGACTTCTTCCCGCGTCAAAACAGAGTGAGTTTTTAGACCAGGGCTTTTCATAAGGTATGTGCATAGCTAGATGTAGTCACACTATCTGTATAAAAGTAAAAAAAAGGATGAAAATCCGGGCTTCTGCATTCAAGGTTCTTAGAGTAGTTGGGCACTTTGTATTTTCAACCTCATCAGCTTGGAAAATTTTGAGGAATATCTCTGCTTGGTGTGCAATTGTAACTTAACATCAGTGACAGAAAGACAAGGATGTATATTTGATTCTGAGCAAAAAATAATCTGTATGTTTTGGGTTTAAACCAGCCATGCCCTCATGAGTGTCTGAAAGAAACTCCAACTTTCAGGCTACTGTGAAAATCATAATTCATTTCCAGTTTCTCGGACACAGTTTGGAGGGACACTAAAGTGTCAGCATCTATAGGGCCAAGGAAAGTGGATGGGAGAGATTTCATGACAAAACAGCCGTGTATCAGCGCATCTTCCCACGGTGCGGTGATGGCCGGAAGATGTGTGTTGCTCCCACGTTTGCTCTTTGTGGAAGTGTTCCCAAACAAGGTGTCCTTCAGCTAGGGACAGAAATGAGCTCATTCCTTCTTGATGGTAAATAAAACACTATGCATTGATGGTGATTGCTGCTTTCACTCAAAACACTCCCAAGGATTAACTGGAATGAGAAGATGGCATGACAAAGACACACATATAGTAGTAAAATGGTGACAAGGGAAGCAAATTGTAGTAATTATCTTGCAGCCAGGAATTTAGCAAAGATGTGCCTAATGTCTGAGCAACTTGCTAACAGCCTGCCTGGCTTCCACACACCCGGTGGCTTCTTCTCTTGGGTGGGCTCAGATTTAACACCGTCCTGTGAAATTCAGAGCAATTGTTCTCAGCCTATATCCATCTGAGAAGATTTCAAACTGGGAGAATGGCTTTGGTGCCTGAGGGATTCTCTGTCTTTTCCAGCAGTACCTCTGGATTTAATAAAAAGCCATTCCTCTGCACATTTTTCATCTAAGAATGCTCTTAATTCTTCATCATGTCAGGGAGGCAGCTAAGGATGGCAGGGTGCTTCACTTGCACACATAGATTGACGTGGCTCTACCAGTGGTAATACGTATTCTGAGACATTGCCTTCAGCCACTTTTTACCCTCCTTAGCCTAAGCATGCATTTGAAACATCAACTTCTGAAATTGTGCATCTCATATACTAGGCAACGGAATGAGCCACACATATTTCTTTCACGTGATCGCAAGAAACTACATTCCACAGTCAGTTAAAAGAGTCTAAGCCTGGCAGGTTTAGGGACCCATATTCCTCTTCACACCGTGCAGAAGCGCCCATGGAAGGAGAGTTTCTTCTCTGTCTGCTACCTACACTCTGCTGGAGGCTGTACAAGTGCTGTGGGAGGCCAGGGTAGCTGATGGGGGGTGCATTTGGTGCCAACCCGCTCCTGTCCTGGAGACATGCTGTCACACAGGGATGGGGTTCTGGTGCACAGTCACCTCACAGAGTGGCAGAGTCCCCCTCTTCCACAAAGAAGACAAGTTGTAAATAATGTATTGATTCACTCTGCTGGTGATGTTAATCTCGTTAGATTTTGGGATTATGCTGGTTTATCCCAGGAGGTCTGTTTATCAACAAAATCATCCCATATCAAAATCACTTTTATTGCACAGATAAAACTCCCATGTGTGATTAGGAGCAAGGCTGTCCTTTTGCAGACTAGTCCTCTCCAAATAGGAGTGACCTGTGGCACACTGTGCCAGCAGGATGAGGACACAAGGGTGGAAACACCAGCATGCTTCTCTGGAGGCAGCAGCCCGTGGCCAGGAGCGAGGATTAAACTGGAGATGCAGATCAAACTGCCGTAGCTGAAATTTCACTGTGAAAGTTTCTTGCTTCTATTTTACTCCTTTGATCCGTTGAAGAAGGATCAGGTTTCAGGGGAAAATCAGCCAGGACAAGCCGCAGAGGGCTAGAATTACAGCATGTGAAGCAGCAGGGCCAGACAAGATCGCTTTCAAGCTGCAGCCGGTCCTTACTCAACTAAAGCCAAAGCCCAGGACTGATGGAGGGCCACATCATCTGTGCTTATTGTTATAGATACAGATGTTCAAAATTAAAAGCAATTGTTTATTAGGCATTCCCAGATGGCTATTTGATAATGCAGTCACACACCGGTCTCAGAACTTGCAGTTTTTCCACTGTTAGACCATGTTATGTCCATACATGAAGGGTTTTAAAAATCCCAAGAAAAATACACATTCTTACATGTTGATTTTGCAAGGCTATTCAATGGTTGTGCTTTGACAGTTAGCAAAAAAAAAAAATCAACCATAAAATGCGCATATTCCAAACTTTGCTACATTGTTAGTTGAAAGGAACAGAGGATGCAGTGGGGCTGAGTCTTGGGCTGGGGAAGTCTTCCATCCCTGGCTGGTGGGCTGGCTATGACTCACCTTTGGGCATCACTGCTGGATGGCACTGAGCACTGCTGTGTGCTCTGTGAATGAAGCAAGGGCGGTATCCAGAAGTCACTGGCTTCTCAAACCTACTACCATCAAACTGAAGCAAATTTAAAGGTTTTGTAAAGATTGCTTCCTAGTTCAGAAACATTTGTTGGACAATGTATTTATTTGAGTCTGTCCAAAATTATAATAATATTGTCCTCACAATCACTGTGTGCTGTTGTTGTTGGGAAGATACAACTTAATTCCTGACAGGTTTGAGGCTGTATCATGTGTTTCTGGGCAAGGGAACTGTTGTGGATAGGCTTATCCAGGTGGCTCACAAATACTGTAGATAACAGAGATGGAGGATATTTTTGTGTGTGGGGGGGGAAAGGTGGGTCTGCAAAATCATATGCATATAGGATGTTAATGGGATTTCATCCATAAATTTTCCCGAATTTGTAACCTTCATAACTGTTCTTCAGAATTTCATGGTGTCTCTCATAAAGCTCTTCAGCTTTTTTTATAAACAACTCCGATTAGACAATTCTTGTTGTGCTTGAAAATGATGCCATAAAATAATTAATAGCTCTCAAGTAAAAAAAATCAACAATGAGAAACCAAAAAACCCCAAACCCTAAAGAACAGCATTAGATGTTTTCTCCCAGCGTGACAGGCATTGTGCCAGCACTTAGTCACACTGTCTTGGCTACCCATAGTGCTCTGGGACTTATTCACAGCAGGCTCAGTCCCTTGGCTAAGGGTTGTAGATCCTAGAAAGTAGCTGTCCTGCCTTTTCTAATGGTGCTTCATATGCTGAGGGGGTTGTTAACCCCTTCCTTTCCCTGCAAACCAAAGCTCTTTCACCAAGATGTATGGGCTGTGTCCATGGAGAGCAGAGCACTGAAAGTCAAAGCCCAGCCCATAGTAAGAGACAGGACTGTTGTTTGTCTTTTTCTTTGCTGGATATGTTATTTGCCACCAAGCAGAAGTCTGATCAAACAGAAGCTGCCCATGAATTCAGAAGAAATTCATGTCAGTGATTCACCTGAAGTAATGTTAATGTTAACCCACCACTCACCAGGTGATCTCCTGAGGTCCTTCCAAGCAAAATTACACTAGTTCTGTACATCAAAGCTTAGCTGTCACTCACAAAGTTGGCAGGGGGTCAAACTCACAATTCACATACATTTCCTGAGTAGACCTATGTTTATGTGTCTCTGTTCTCTGATGAACAGCTTCGATGTCACAGTGACTGTCCTACGTACCACGCTGCAGCTCACACAGGTAGTCACCAAGCCCACATGATCAAAAGTGACCTCTTTCCATCCTACTAAACTCTGAGGGTATTATTTAAATTGAGGGATGATGAGTGGGTTTCACAGGTCTAACAAGGATCAGAGTATCCAGTCCTCACTCACATGGGACATGAGATGAGTAAAGCGAAGCACTAGCAAAGAGGAGAGTAGCTTCTCCAAGCTTGCTCTGTCCACTGACAGAGCTTCTCCAGCACTGTGGCCATGCCCTGCATTGGGAGGACATTTCCTTACTGACCCTTGGGCTTTGAAGCTCTATGATGTGTGCTCTTGCACCTACTTCTATGCAGCTCTGTGCAGCTGGCAAACCAAGATGTGCTCACAGACTTTTGTCTCCCAGATGGCAGCTAAACACCGAGTGAAACCTCACTTGATTGCTGCTTTGCCACATAACTCTGTTTGCCTTGGATTTTCCTCACACCACGTGCAGTGCCAGCAGCATCCCACCTGTCATTCCTGTCTGAACAGAGATCCATGTGCTCCAGCTGTGGCTCCTGCCCTTGTACTGCCTCTTTGGCAGGACAGGATCAGATGTGATATCAGCCATGCAGCAGACACAGAAGTTGGAACTCCCCCCAAGCCACCCCTTACACCAGTGGGCATACACCAGCCTGGTAGCTCCTTCCCATCCAGTCACATCTGACCCTGCTGTCCCAGGTGCTGCCCCTTTGCATGAGCATTTGCAGCTGCACTGAGAGCCGTGGTCTTGGCTGCAGACCCTGTCTGGACCCCAACTGGGGTGCCTGTAAACTCTCTCCACCTAGGGAAATGCTAATTCCCTGTGATTTCCCCTTATTATCAAAATCCCTCTGGAATTCAGTCAGATTTTAATTGTTTTCCTCTCCTGACCTCACTTCTGGCATCAGAAAGCTGCTCTGAGCATCACCTCCTTGTACCTGAAATCTGATCTCCAGCCTATTTGTTGCTAATGGATGACATTTATTAATACGCCAAGATTAATGGACCTCTTCCCGGGTATGGAAAAAACATTGCTACATTACTGATTCCTGTCTATACAAACTGAGAGGAGCTGTTGGATCAAATTAGTTCCTAAATGGGGAGCATTTAAGTCTCTATGCTGAGAAGGCTGTGGTTATTGCTGGGATTCACATCTGGCTTGTGCACTTCCCAGTCATTCCTCTCTGCCCATGACTGTGGTCCCTCATTCCACTCTCCATAAATGAGTCTGACAATTTTAGAAAGAAGGTAAATGTCCTTTGTTCTGGCAAGAATCTGAGTTTTGGTCCTTTCGTAAATGTTCTTGGAAGAACTGGAGCCTGACGGATACTCCCACCTTTACAGATGGAAAATTTTCATCTGGACTTCTTTGGAGATGTTGCAGTACCTGTTTTTATTCTTGAGCATCTCTAAGGGAGATTCATGGTCCCTGTGATGCAGCATCTCATGTGCAACATTTCCCAGTGTAAGCACAAGCAAGGACTATTAATTTAGAGTATTACCTCCAGCCTTTCTTTTGGCTTCACGTGGAATGCTCCTGCCTGTGCTTGATGAAACCTTTGTCAAAGGGAATAGTACAGACACAAATATAGCACACTCCCCCACTGCTGGGAAAGGCAACCAGGCTCAGACATGGTTTTGTGGGATGACTGAGGGAGCTGCAGCACAGGGGGTTGCAGGGTGTCCCATCCGACACTGAGGGGCTTGTGCAGGTGAGGACGCAGCACCCAGTTAGCACAACTCCAGGGCTCCTGTGAGCATCGTCGTGTCAATCTTGGGGGGCACCGAGCTCCTGAGCCCTCCTTACTGCCTGCTTCTTGAGGAACACCTCTCACCAGCAGTGACACCAAACCAGCAGTGAGGAAGGTGAGACAGAACTGAGTCACTGATGATTCTCATGCTCAGCCCGTTTTTGTGGCCAAAACATCTGATTTTATTTGCCAAAGCTGTCACTCATGGAAAACAGCTTTGTTTTTTTCTGTTTTCTATGAGGAAGGGAAAACAGTGGTGAGAGCCTGCAACTGCCTATTACTGATTAGAGCTGATGGAGCTGGGCTGCGCCTGCAGAACATTTATTCCTCCTACACTCTCAGTAACTCAGCTTCATGCTGTGAGATCAACAAATTACTCTTACAAAACTGTGCCGTCAAGGCCGAGGTGTGTGTCCTCTCCCTGCTCAGGCCGCAGTCACTAGA
Organism: Sakesphorus luctuosus; assembly: GCA_013396695.1. NCBI lineage: Eukaryota > Metazoa > Chordata > Aves > Passeriformes > Thamnophilidae > Sakesphorus > Sakesphorus luctuosus. Next base: position 12,641 of record VWZD01013575.1, read on the forward strand.
CTAACAAAGGAATTCTTCCTAGGTGAGCTCATGGATTAGATGTGTGTAGGGTACTGCTTTCTTTTCAAACTTGCTCAATAGTTTAATCAGCACTGGAAGCAGTTTGTATGAGCTTTTCTTAAAATAGTTTTTAGTTTTAACTATATGCATTTTTTTAGCAGATGAAAATATTTTGCCCCTACAAAGCCAGCAATGTTCCTCCCAGTCTGGACAGGATTATTATCTAGGCACTGCAGTGAGAGGTGAGCAGCCATTGCAGAGAGGGTGTCAGAAGTCCCCTCCTTTCTCATCAAACATGTGGCACGGCTGTCAGACTCCCAAACTGTTTGATAACTGGATAAGAAATGTCACATCTATCTGCCTCTCTGCACAGCTCTTATCTGGCCACAGACATTCACTGCACTGTGGTTGCCCTTCACCCATGTCATTTCTGGACAGCTGAGGAAACCCTTGGCGCTCCTTGTATTTTCACCCTTGTAGATAAGAAGTAAATGAGGACAAGGAGGTCACAGGGACACCTGACTCCCTCTCCTCATGTTCATTTATAGCTGACTCACAAAGGAATATTTTCCTCTCAGTATTTCTTCTCCTTTTGATGGCCAAGTGCCTCCTGTTTACAGGACCCAGAAAATGTAAGACAAAGGAGATACCACCATGTTCATCAAAGTGAACAGCCTGAAAGGTGTTGGACTTGTGACTGTCCATCTTTATTACACTTACATGTATTTTTGTCCCAACTGCTTTTCTACCTTACAGACTATTTAAATCATGCCCTCAGTGTTCCTTACCACACAGAACACACACAGTCACCTCTCTCCATAGTAACCTCAGCTGGTAGCTAAATGTTTTACAGTCTGAGAGAATCTTTTTTTAGTCATAGAGCTTGTATTTCTTGGGATTACTCAAACCTGGTGTTTCTACACAGTCCATTTAATCCAGCAGCTGATTTCAGGGTCTCTAGGGCTGTCACCGAGTTGCAGGCTCTGCCACTGCAGTTCATGCTGAGCTGCTGGTAGGAGGGTTTGATGCTTCTAAAGGGCTTTTCTGAGGAAAACTTTTTCTCAGGAGAAATAAGTGGGGCATGACACACCCATTCAATCTTTTCACATCTCAAAGATTGAGAGCTAATGTTCCTTATAAAAGTTGCTCATTACTAGCTTGGTTGTGCCTGATACCCTCAGCCACCCTGAACATCTACTCTGCTCTGCATCCCTCTTGGCAGGCCTGGCTCATGGACACTTCTGGGATTAGTTTCATGTGAAAACTGTTCAAAAAAAGGAGGTGATTTAAAGTCCCCTGAAATAGCACTATCAGTGCTTCTCAGAGTGGGGAGATGCCGTACAGCAGTTAGCTCATCTCCCTCCTCTGTGGCACTAGCTACAATCACACACATGCCTCCATCACTGCTTCTACAGTGTTTATAGTGCTTAATTTTTTAATAAGCTCTTTTCAGGCAGGAAAAGCATGGTCTGCTTGTGCATTGCTGCATGGTGTCAGGAGTCCTCTGCTATGCTCTGAGCCTGCTGCTGATTCCTTGGACAAGACATATCATCCCTTCAGACCTCCTCTTGCCTTGCACAATTCTTAGTTTCTTTATTTTTCTGAGAGCATGATGTAAAACACAATTGAAAACACTGGCAAGACAGTACACTTTTTACAACCAAGACTCCCTCCTGAATGAGCTGATTTATTGAAGTTCATAGAATTATTAAGGTTGGAAAAGACTGTTATGAACATCAAGTCCAACTATTAACCTGATGCTGCCATATCCCTAAGCAGCACATCTGATGGGTTTTTTTGAACACGTCCAGGGTTGACAACTCCACCACTTCCCTGGGCAGCCTGCTCCAATGTTTGATCACCTTTTCAGTGGAGAGAATTTTCCTAATATTGAATCTATACCTCTCCTGGTGCAACATGAGGCCGTTTTCTCTTGTCCTGTCACTTGTTCCTTGGGAGGAGAAACAGACCCTCACCTCACTACAAACTCCTTTCAGGTAGTTGTAGAGGGTGAGAAGGTCCCTCTGAGCCTCCTTTCTTCAGCCATTCCTCATAAGACTTGTGCTCCAGACCTTTCACCAGCTCTGTTGCCCTTCTCTGGATATGCTCCAGCACCTCACTGTCCTCTTCTAGTGAGGCAGTCAGAACTGAACCCAGGATTTAAGGTGCAGCCTCATCAGTGCTGAGAACAGGGGGATTAAGTTAGAAGAGATTATCCTAACTTTGTTTTAGTGGTGTCTAGACCACCATGGCTAAAGTAATGCTACATCTTCCTGCCTGTGTCTCCATTCCTTCTCTGCAGCCATAGCAGCACAAGGACGTTGGTAAAGGCATTGCAGAACCCAGCCAGGCTTGTCACTGCTGGACAAGGAGCCACATGCTTCTGCAAGAAACATTAGGACTCAGGAAAAATGCACGTGGATATTTATAGCCCGGTTTCTTCCTGGGAAGGAGGGAAACTTATTTTTGAATACCAGAGAGCAGAAATAGGCCAGCTCTGAAGGTGAAAAGGTATGAACTTCTATTTGGGGAACACTGCATGACTAGAGTCGCATGAGAAGTAACCTAGCAGAGAGTAGAGGCAGTGCAGCCTCGTGATACCTTTCAGACCTCCAAGACAGATTCTTCTCTGGACCTAGGTATGAATAAGGCAGAATATGGCAATTCATTTTGGATTTTGCCCCATTTTTTTTGCATTTAACTATTTCCATGCTAGGCCCGGAATGTTCCTTGGAAGGGGACCTGAGAGGTTATAGGTGCTGATGTGAAGTGACAGGTCTGCAACTTGTGATTAGAATGAATACCAAGGATTGTGATGGAGTTTCTCTCTGCATTTGTGACAGTGGATGAAATTATGGATTGAATACATACTGCCTTTCCATTAGCTGTGCTATTATTGACTTGGATCAAATTAGCCTTTTAAGCAAGACCTGCTGGCCATTTTCACAATTCAGACTTTTAATCATAACCAGCTTTAAATTCCTCCTTCCGAGGCTGAGCCTGCTGGAAAGATTTCCATGGAGCTGACAGAAGTGTTTTATAGAAGCAGCCCCTCTTTTGTCCTGGGGAATTACAACCCTATAAGTCTTCAATTTACTTGACATTCCAATTTGCAGCTTCGATGCCACAAGAAATGCTTTGGTTTTCGGTTTAGTGATGAAACTTGTGATATGGCAAGTGTAACAGAAAATTGAAGATCTGCAAAGCCTCGTTTAAACTTTGCTTTGCTAGTGTACAAAGCCAGACAGACAGGAAGAAAAACCTCTCTTCAGCTGAGATATGTATATATATGCTTAATGTCAAACATGAAAGCCATGGAAACATGATGGTGGTGTCTGGCTGGGAATATTGTGGTGAGCCTCGAGGAGTGTGGTTGCAGAGCCGGATGACCAGCCCAGACTACCCACAACTGCAGCCCAAACACAGGAGAGGATGGTGTCCCCAGCTGGGTTGGTTTGTGCCCTCGATCAGGTGTCTGTGGTCTGCAGGGGCTGGTGCCTCGGCAACATTGCTGCTCCATGACCATCCAGCACAACTCAGCCCCTGCAGGACTTGCCTAATGCTCCATCAGCCCTGTCCTCACAGCCCGTTTCCCATAAACACAGTGCTAGCTTTGCCTACTGCAGTCCCAGCAAGCACTCACAGGCTCTGCCATGGCTCTGACATGTTGCCATGACCCTCTTAAACATGCTCTGTGATGGGGCAGTGCTGCTTCAATGTCCAGTTACTTGGTGGTAACAATATATTACAAATACAGTTGCTCTGCTAGTTTGGATTGATCATAACAGAGGGGAAAAGTGTGGAAAACCTTATCTATCCTCTGAAAGGGTGTGATTTACTGCCCTGTTTCATAGTCTCTCTTCATGGGGACAAGTCCCCTGTTTACCAGCTGGAAGAGATGGGGTTTGCTGAGATGAAGCAGCAGACACCAAAACCTTACACTCATAGAGTCATAGAATCATTTAGGTGGAAAAGACCTCTAAGATCGTTGAGTACAACCATTAACCTAACTCTGCCAAGAATATTAGAGTATTTCTTGCTCTTCTGTCTGGAAGACCTTTCTCATATACAAGTGGTTGTGCCAAGAAAGTTTCTGTCCCACAACCATGGTTAAAAATGAACTAATGGCTGCCTTCCTGGCCTGAGGGATTCATTCTATTCTAATCTCCTCTCCTCTTCAGTGTTCTGAAATTTGTAGTGGAAATGGCATCTAAGCAGAAAAGGGAGTAAGTTCAATTGTAGGGGGAAATGAGCTCCTATAGGCAAGGTTTTCCTAAGAAGCCCAAGACACCTGGGGGCTTTCCTCTCCATCACTTGGAATAGGAATGGTTTGTTACCTTGAGTAAGAATAGACAGGATCTGATTTGCTCCACAAAACTCTCATCTCTCCTGCAATAGCCCTGGGTTTCCATAAGCCAGATGGAAGGCAGTGATATCCTACTGTGCTTCTGTATTGTCTTCTCAGTGACTGCCAAGGCAAAGCCCACAGGGCTGACTTTCTAGTTAAAGAGGGGTGCCCTGGAGGCATTATGGAGGCATTATGCCCTGTGCCATTATGGAGAGTTATCTATCACCTTTTGTTCATCTCATATAACAGGGAGAACTTGATGCATGGAATCATCTCCTTTCCTCCATCTCTCAAATACCTTATTTCAAACCTGCAGAGGTCTTTTTAGGTGTATGGGTCTTTGGGATTATGTACAGAGACAAAACAATTTTTTCTTGGTTCTGGCTTTGCTCTTTGTTTCAAGGCTGTCCAGCATGGAAGAGCACCAGCTCTGTTGACCCTTGCAAAAATTATTCCATTCAGCAGAGCTGCTTTTCTCAGCAGGCAAAGGCAGCTGTAAGGCTATTCTGACTGATAAGTTCTGTGTTTGATGAGGGAAGTGTAATGCTGTAGTTCCCCTTACCTTGCTGTCCTCACTCATTATCTACCAAGGCTTTAAGTGTCAGAGATATCTGGTACCTTCATTTCTCCAGACCACTCTTATTTTCTGCTATGCAGAAGACACAGCAGGAGTAGCCTTAGTGATTGAATGCCAAATGAAGCAAGAGCAGGCTGTCATAAAGACATATGCACTGGGGACCTTGTCCTGAGGGTACACCTTGCATTTTACAGGCTCTTTAGCTTCAGTTTGCACTTCCCCCCAAGGATGACTTGAAGCAATGGATCATTAAAACTGGGATAACACTTTGGTTTTCTTTTCTCTCCACTTCCAGAGGCTGAAGGAGAAAGCTATATTGCAAGGTGCCGTCCAAGGACTGAAGCTGATAGCAAAAAATTAACTCTTTGTCTTTGCCAGTCATTGCTTTTTTTGCTTCTCTTAGCAAAAGCTGGTGTCTTTGCTGTACACCATGGAGGCTGTGTGAGAAGGCAAAGTGCCTTTTAAAACTCCTCACTCTTCGACATGGCTGATGATTTACTTGCATGTGCTCAGGTGCTACATGACCTTCCTTCAGCGTTTGAAGTTTGGTGAATGAATAACCACCTCTCACCTGGGCAGGGTGGCAGATTTATGTTTTGGTGAGAGCAACAATGAAACCCAGTCAGGCTTCTCCAGCATTAAGGTGACATGAAAGCAACCTTTCACCCTCTGACAGCAACCCTAAAACATGTCATTTCCTTCATGCCTTCTTCTGAAAAGCCGCAGAGCTGATTTTCAGTGCTTTTGCTGCCTGCTGAGCTGTCAGCCCCACTGCACTCTCAGTCCGGGCATTTCTAGGCAGGAGGTAAAACCATCCAGGTCTCCCGGCTTGATTTTCATAAGCTTTCAAGGAGGAGCACTCATCTGAGGCAGTGGGACAGAGCTGAGTCTCTTATCCCTAAAAATGAAAGCAAGGTGCCCTCTGACAAGGCAGCACTCTCAGACAGTGCTGTGGTATATGTCACATCTTCCCTAAGAAGGGGGGAAATTACTGCTTTGTTTTCAACACAACATCTGGGTTTATGCATTCAGGGCTGAAGCCTTATCTTTGAGTGGCCACAGAGTCACTGGGTCCAATGCCAGCTGTGTACACCTGTAAGGGATGAATTTGCCTGCTGCTGTGGTGGGCTTGGCATGTGGATAGGTCTGTCTTTCCAGGAAAAGGCAGCATTGTCCCGTGGTCACAATTACATGGGATTATGCCCATGTCTAGGTTGCCTGTGGGCTCTGGAGAAGTGGTGACTGTCCTAGCTCACTGACCTTCTGCCACTTGGATCTGCTGAAGCAGCTTCCTCCCAGTCAGAGCACTGCTCAGCTGTTGCGTGCAGTAAATGTGCCACTCCAGTGGATCAGCAGATGCCTCACACAGCCCTGTCAGCTGCTCAGTTTATGCTGTTATTTGTGCATATGTAAGCCCTGTCTGTAAGCACAGGTAACACATGAGAAGGGCTTTGCTAACAGCTTGTCCTGAGGATAGAGACTGCTTGGTGCAGCAACGAAGGAGGGCACCTGCCTTTCCAACACAGGTTATGGCCAGCTGCAGGTCATTGTGTGCTTCCTGGTTTGGAGATTGGGCTGTAGCCACTGAATTAGTGCCACTGACACACCCACTGAGCTCTCAGAGACTCTGAGTGGATGTGACAAGGGAGGACCAGTCTAAAGGAACAGGTTGCCCAGAGTGATTGTGAATGCCTAACCCTTGGAAGTGTTTAAGACCAGGTTGGATGAGGCCCTGAGCAACCTAATCTAGTGGGTGTAGGGATTGGAATAGGGTGATCTTTAAGTTTTCTTCTAGCATGTGTTCTCATGCCTAAGATCGGTTGCCTTTCATGTACCACAGGCTCAGAAAACTGCACAATCTTTCTGCAAACAGAAATTGCCAATGTTGAACATTGACAAAACATACCCCTTAGTGACTTTGTGCTCACACAGAAAGGTTTGTGTTCAAACAAAATCGACTTTCTTGCCTCTGTGGGTCGGATGGCTGTGTGTTTATTAGATTTGTCTCCCTGTTGCCATGGGAATGATGTAAAGAAGCTCCGCCATGGAAGACGGGAAATGTTTGCTCCTGACATGGCCAAAACCATCTGCTTGCCCTTAGGAGCCCAGGGGAGCATTGTGCTATAGGACAGCATCTCAGGAAGAATTTATGATTGCAAAGTCTCTACCTGCCTTAATTAACAAGTTGCATAATGCTTCATTGGACAAAGACTATCTGAATTGTGATTTTGCACAGAAAAAAACCAAGTAGGTGGGTTAAAAAAAAAGAAACTACTATAATTAACTTCAATATCTATGTCAGGTTATAGTTTGACATGGCAATTTGAGCACATGTGCCTAATTTCACTGTACTTTTTTCAGTCTCTCCTACTGAGTTATGTATAACATTAAGTAATGGGCAGGTCCATGTTACACAGGAGAGTTGGGGAAGTGCTTGTGAGAAAATGCCTGTGTGTCACAGGGCTGTGTGACGGACATTGTATGTGCCATCGTATGTGCCATCCATCTGCTTGGAGCATGTTCAGTGCCAGGCTGAGGTTGTCAAAAGAGACTTGGAGTTCAGTCATACCCACAACTCCTACCTATTCAGTCCTTTTATTTCTTTTTCCTGGTCCACAGAATTGTGCCTTTCTCTTAATCCTGGTTGTACTTGGACAGGAAATCCAGCCTTGGGAAAGAAAAAATAACCACAGGAAGCTTCTTTGCTCTGCCCTTTCAGCTGCTGCTATTTTTTAATATATGTCTATATACCAACATTGCAGCTTGACCTTAAATGCATTTGAAGTTTAGAGGTGGTCAGATAACATTTGCATTTCGGTTTTGTTTGCTTTCCTGGCTAACTGCAAGAACAGCCGACCCTTTCACACAGAAGAGGTTTCACTTGTGGTGTGTCTAGCCAGGAACACACACAGCAGTGCCAGGGGACTCAACAGGAAAGCCCAGTTGTGTGAGGCTGCCAGCCTGCATTTGCAAAGAGAGGGTTCAGAGGGTTCAGAGAGATGTCCTGATTTAAATATTCTGACAATTATACATGACTAGACAAATACTCTTGCAGGCACAGTAAAGCAATAAATTTAGTCTTGTGTTGCTTTTCTCACCTCTCTTTGAAGCACCCTGAAGCTCATACAGACACACCAACAACTTTCTGTCAAGGATGAGAATTGTGATGATCTGTGGTTGAAGTTGTCCAAAACTTTCCTGCTTTGAACATGAGCTCTCCTCTGATGGCACATTGTGTTTAGAACTTATCACTAATTCTTTACAGTCTTTAAAAAATCGCTGAAATCAACTTACTTCTGCTTGTGGAGCTATGTATCAGCTGCCAGCTCTCTGCCTCCTCTGTCCAGAACACATTCCCAGCTGGCAGTTGCCACCCAGCAACCTTCCCACTATTCAATCACCATGTCAGGGGGCTTAAAGGTGATCAGTGGCACCACTGCCACTTTGCAGGTATTTTTATCTTGGGGCTTCTCTGTGACTGAGATACTGCCAGGAAAGCAATGCAGAGCATGGCAATGAGGAGACCTTTAGGACAGAGATAGAGGATGAAATCACCTGAGCAATCTCAGGCAAGGGAGAAGGAAGGAGATCTGTGAAAGGCACAGCAAAAAGCACCAGCAGCTCCCACAGCCATCAGCTGCTGCTTTTCCTGATGCCCATCCCTGCAGGTTTATGCCTCCTTGTTTGCAGTCACACCTTAGCTGGGAAGAGTGAATATGGTCTGTGTTTGTGTCTGTGTGCTGGGGAAATGGGGGAAAATTCTCGACACCTGACATAAAGCCTATTTCCTTTGAGATCCCCAATCAGTGACAGGGAAAGGTGTCTGTGTTGGCTGCAGTGCTCCAGGGGCTGCACCAGCACATGCCCCTAAACCGCACAGACTGTTTTAGGAAGGTGCTGGAGTTAGAAGGATCTCCTCATTTCTGTCTTCCCAACCTTGTGAAGTGATTCATCCTCTCCGAGAGTTGTTCCTGAGGACAGGAGTGGGAGCGAGGTGTCAGAAACTGAACTAAAACAAAAGTTAGGTTTGGGCCCAGGAAAATTTCCTGCTGCTGCTGTGGGTGGATAATGACACAGCCTCCACATATACAAGGCAGAGCCACACAGAACCCAGGCAGCAGGGTGAATGCAGGCAAGGACTATTTAAAACTGAAAGGCTGTGCTTCGGATTTTTTTATGTGAAAGACCTAATTATGGGGACTTAAATCCTGTCAGAGCAAGTACTTCAGATGATTGAGTGCTGGGTTGCTCACAGCGTGGAGGAACATTCCCAGGTTGTTTCAGACACTGTTTAAGGAGTTGCTCCTTTATCCCTTTTCACACAGTCAAACTTCCCTTATGCCAGCAGCTCATGGAGATCAAGGCTACTCCATCAGAAATAGTTTCCCTGCAGAAGCTGAGCACTGACTTGGTTGAAAGGTTTTGGTCTCAGTCTTTTGCTGTTGCATGGATGGGCCATGCAGGACAAAGACAGCCCACACACAAAGGAGCAGCACAGCTGGATGCACCTCCAGAGAGGAGATAGATGTTCTATCTGCTGCCTTTTAGGGTGGATTTGAGTCAAACCTTTTAACTCCCTTCAGCAATAGTAGGAGTGTAGTAAGCCCTTACCCTGGCAGATTTCAAGCTCTCCGGGGTTATTAGAAAAGAAATTCACTAAATACTTCTCTGTGTCGTGCTTTGCCTGTGACTGGACAGAAGGATACTGTTGGAAGTAGCTTTTTGCTGCAGAAAAATACCAGTGTTCCTAAGAACAATCATGACCTTCTTTCAGATAGTTACTTGTGTTACAAGCCCGAGATTTGCCTACATGGTGCAGCAATCTCCTCGGTTTAAAGAACCTCCCCTTCTGTTTTTTAACTCACCTGTCCCAAAGCAAAACACACTCCCTCCCCAGAAGTACAGGCAAACCTTCCTGTGACAGGTCACCAAGACAGGTCCCACATGGCATGTGCTCCCTTTCCCATACTGTCAGATATAGGATTTAGGTAGGGCCACACAGGAGCTTTGCTTTCAGCAGAACAAGAATCACAGTCACATCCTGTGCAAGTCATGGCAGCTTTTCACTCTGAGCCCTGCTTGGCTGTCCAGCACTAACTCCATCTGCTAAGAATACTGTGCTCAATGTGGGCTCAGATATGAATCTAGACAGGCATATCCCCAGCAGGACAACTCCCTGGGAATGCCATTAAGTGTAATTAATAGTGACATGGGATTAAGCATATATAGTCTGTCTGAAATCTGTTTATGTCAAGGGATCTATGCCTGTGCAGGTATGCAATAACCTACCCACATTTCTCTTGTTGCAAAGGTGATTTTATCTTTCTCCCACTTTACTGGGCAATAACTCAGTTTTGACCATTTTACATAACAGAAAGCTGCAAGTTTTAAGCTCTTAGGCTTCCCCTTTATTAGAGAAAATAAGGCCCTGTTCTTCAGCCTTTGCCTGTAGGTCACAGTTTTGAATCCTTTCATCATTCTGGTTGCTGTGCTTTAATCTCCCCAGTTTGTCTCTGTTCTTTCTAATTGAGCCGCAGTGGTCTAGTTGAAGCTTTTCCAGAGTGGGCCAGAGCAGAGTAATTATCTCCTGTCTCACAGAGAGCCTCATATTGTTGGCGCATCTTCATTTTTTGATCCATTATAACTCCAGGCCCTTTTTTGCTGCACTGCTGCCAACCTGCATGTTCCTCATTTGTGTCTGAGCCTCTGGTTCATTCTTCTCAAGTTTAGTATTTTGCATGTGTGTGTAATCAATTAACTTGCAGTTTGGTTCATTTATGGTTTTCTTTCAAGCTTTTTAATGCCTGAATTTATCTACTAAGATATTCTCTTTGCCAGGAAATTTTTAAAATATACCATCTAGTTCATTGTCCAAACTGTTCACAGAAATGAACAGTAATATTGGAGTAATACTGGATCTAAAGCAGAGTGCCACAATGCACATTTCAAATGTCTTCTCAGTTTGGTATAGCAGGTCGTCATAAAAGGACAGTTTTTGAGGACAGTTATATGATATACCCCGTTCTATAAATGAAACCCAAATATTTCTGTAGAAGTATTCTCTGTCTGAGGTACAGACGAGGGCTTCCAGGTTTTGTTCAGCTGTCAGCACTAGTGGCACTCACAGAGATTATAGCACTGGATGACGGAACAGAATTTGTCATGTAGAGGTTTCTTCCTGTGAGTTTGAAATACCTCTCACAGTGTCTGTGGCACCCTCTGGACAAGCCTGGCTGGCATTTTTTTGTCCTCAGCCAAAGCCAATTGTCAAATGCCAAAAATTAACAGGTACATGGAAGGGCCAAGGAAAAGGATGAGATTTCCTCCCCCAAAGAGATTTTTTGTTGTTGTTGTTTTAAATTACTTGAAGTGTCCTTTCTATATCCCTGGAAGTGTTCAAGACCAGGTTGGATAGGGCTTTGAGTGACCTGGTCAAGTGGAAGATGTCCCTGCCCATGGCAGAGGAGTTGGACATTGATGATCTTAGATCCCTTCCAATTCAAACCAAACCATTCTATGAACTCACAAGCCAACCTGTTACCTTGAAAATGGTCAGAAAAGGTATTTGGGGCTCATCCCCTTGCCTCAATGTAGTAACTTTATATTTTTAAGTAAGTTTTTAACTCTAATCATCACCCCTACTTGAATGAATTAGGTGTTAAAAAGGACTCTGAAAGAAAAATAATAGACTGGTGATGCTTTTTCCATGAAATCTAGCAGCCCTGCCCATCTTGTGAAATGTTGGGGTGAGTGTGAGTGCATCCCTTAAGGAAAGCAGTTTAGAGTTCTCACTTAAAGAAGAGAGAGCTACCTGTTGTGTGTGTGCTGTCTTGCAGCCAATGAAATGCTTTGGTGAATGTGAGGTGAATGAGGTAGCCAATAATGTCATGACATGTTGGATGTGAGAGGACATAAAAGATGTGGATGTTACTGAGAATAGAACTTCTACTACTACTACTACTAGGAACTACTACTACTACTATGATCTATGAGTGATGAGGAAAATGTCTGTGGAACTATCTTAAACTCTTGTAAGCCTTCTGAGTCAAGCCTTCTGATGCCTGCTGTGCCTGAGCTCTTCTAACCATCATTCACTTTGCCCCCTTACTCGGGATAAGGGCAACCCCAAAAATGGTGACCCCCAGCGTACCCCAATAGTGAAACCTGGATTCTGGTCTGGTTCTAGAGCAAGGAGACCCTCAGGGACAGGACATGACTGTGCATCCTCCTGGCCAGTGCCTCAGTTGAATCCCTTGTGCAGCTCAGCTCATATTGAAGCCAAGTCTGGTCTGTGGCTCCTTCCCTGGCACATTGCCATGGTGAGATTTCCTGAGGAGAAGCAGAGGAACACAGGAGAGGTGTAAGTGGGTGTTATGAAGTGAATAGTGAGCTGCAGAAGGACAGTGGTTTTGTTTTGTTATTGCCTTGTGCAATGGGGTGGGATGCTGAGCCATGGCCAAGGGTCTTCAGCCTTGTTTCACACAAATTATAATTTTGTCCTGGCTTTATGGAAAACATCTTGCATTACAAAATACCAAGGGTTTACCTTTGGTTTTATTCATTCCTGTGATGTGAAATCAGGCAGACTGACTTGAGAGTTAGTTCAAAGCTGAGCAATGTAACTTTTCTGTGAATTTTTGCTTTCTTATGGTAGAGTTATGCTGCTGATTCTGCTGTATGCTGGCTTTTAAACTAGGCTCATCTGCTCTGTTTCAAGAACCTTCTAACAGTGAATTAAGTGTTACAACAAATTCTCACTGACTCTGAACACAGAGATGTTTATGATACTACCTGAAATGGCAGAAATTTCTTTCACGGTATTTCTAAATGAAACTCAAAGTACTCAATTTAAGTGGAGAATAGTCTTGTGCATGCTTCCCACAATAAATAGCCTTTGGTCTGGGTTGCTAAAGGCAAATAGACAATAACAATAAACCAGGAAATTACAGGAGAAGAAATAGTAATTTCCATTAAAGAACAGGACAGATTTGGAGCATCTGATTCTGTAAAGTCTGTTAAAAATTATAGAAATGAAAATTCTCACCCAGGGTGATAATTCATCCTTTCTGCTCAGGTTATTCAGGCTCTTTCAAATGCTGATATAACTCTGAAATAGGATATAACTCTGAAATAGTTCTCTATCTCACTTTGATGGTAATAAGAAACAAAGATTTGTGGGTAACTTGCCTGAGGTCAGTAGTGCCCTGCACAGGAACTGAAACCTTTCTGCTTTTGAAAGGAATCTAAGACATCATATCTAAGGCTTTAAATCTGATCAGGCTAGACAGATTCAAATAAGGAAGAGTCTGATGAAATACACTCTGGGGTACCTAAGGGCCATCAAGATGAATTTTGAAACTATTGAGTTTTATTTTATAGAGCTGAAGCATATGCACAGCTTTTGCAGCTTGGGAAAGGACAGCTGTAGCATCCATCTTCAAAAGCAGGGAAGAAAGACACTCTCTGCATTTGAGACCACTTCAGATCTTGGCAAAACACCTGACAGCCCACCAACATGGGAGCTGTGTCCATGCTCTACCCCCAGCTGTCACCCTCACCTATCTCCTTGTGTAAGACAGAATAGTAGGTCCAAACAATACATGCATCACCAAGGGCCCCCACAGAGAAGTGTCTCTGACTGGAAGCTGTTGGTTGTTCTCACTTTCCCTTGGCAGCCTCTTCATAGCCCTGCAGGATCAACCTGCTCTAGCTACTCCATTTATTTCAGCAAAACTTCTCTGGCCTGAGGCAGACAGTGGGTGAATTGACTGAAATCAGAGAAAACCCAGGACTTTTGTTTCTGGGGCTTCAGCACTGTGTAGAGAGCTCAGTATAGCTTGTGTAGACAGGGAAATGAGCATGGACTCAGGAAAGGGCTGCACTCAGGATGTCCTCAACTGATTAGAAATAACTTCCATTCAGGAATGATTTTTTCCCCTTGTAAATTGTCATAGGATCATAGAATATCCTGAGTTGGAAGTGACCCACAAGGATCATGGAGTCCAACTCCTGGCCCTTCACAGGACAACCCCAAGAATCACACCATGTGCCTGAGAGCATTGCCCAAATGCTTCTTGGACTCTGTCAGGCTTGGTGCTGTGACCACTTCCCAACTACCTCTGGGCAAAGAACCTTTTCCTGATACCTAGCCTAAACTTCCCCTAACACAGCTTCCTGCCATTCCCTTGAGTCCTGTCACTGGTCACCAGAGAGGAGAGATCAGTGCCTGTCCCTCCACTTTCCCTGGTGAGGAAGCTGTAGGCTGCAATGAGGTCTGCCCTCAGCTTCCTCCAGGATAGACAAGCCAAGTGACTTCAGCCTCTCTTTGTATGGTTTCCCCTTTAGACGCTTCACTATCTTCATGACCTCCTTTGGACCTCCTTCCTGCTGCCCACAGTAGGTCCTGATGCTGGTATTGCTTCAGTAAGGTCATGTAGAAGAGACTCATGTAAAGAAAAGATATTTATGAATTTCTGCTAAATAATAGGATATCAGTCCATGGCTGGAAGTTCAAATCCCACAGCACTATGTCTAATTCTAAACATATCTAAGAAGTATGAATTCTCTGACAAAATGCAAGTCAGTTTGTCCCTAGTCAGTCACCTGCCAGAGTTTAAAAAAAAAAAAAGCCGGAGAAGTAGACCAGAGCATTTATTTCAAATGCAAAGTGCTGTGTCTTGAACAATGTACTAAAATATCTCAACACAATGAGCCACATGAAATGACCTACCATAATAAAAAGTCCCAGCAAATGAGGCAGTGAAAATGGCTGGAAAGGAACAGGACGAAAACTTAGTGGACTGTTTTTATAAAAAGTTATTAACAACTCTTACAGCTCAAAATAGTGCATGTGTCAAATGCTCAGCTATTTCCCCCTCCAAAGCTGCCACCCTGGGAAAGAGTTTGGGCTGCATGGGAGACACAGGGAAAATTTGGCACTTTGTCTTCTCTGTCACTTGGCAAATTAACCACTGGTGCTTTTGTTTCAGTCATTTGCAGCTTCAAAGATTTGCATATGTCATGCGTCCCTCTCTGGTTTTGTTCTGTGAAGCTTGATGCAGCATCAATATTCAGGAGCAAGGGCACCTGACTGCAAGTAGCACTGGCCAACTTCTGTCAAATTCTGCACAGAGTGAGGTTCCTGCAGAATAAAGTGCACTGTAAACCTGGAGCATTGCGGCTGCACAGGAGTAACTGCACAGGCACTGGTTTAGAAAGAACACAATAATATAATGGTTTAGGTTGAAAGTGACCTTTAAAGGTCAAGTTGCTCAGACCCCTGTCCAACCTGACCTTGAATGTTTTCAGAGATGGGACATCCACTGCCTCTCTGGGCAACTATGCCAGTGTTTTACTACCCTCACTCTAAAAAAATTTTCTTGTATCATATCTGTGGTGCCAGTGGCACTCTCAGAACAGCTTTGCTGCTCCATGGTAGAGCTTATGAAGTCCAGCTCTTTTTTCTATCTAGTTTCATATGATTTGGGGGAAGAAATGCATTTGTTGACTTCTGTGCCAGCTCTGTGCAGCTCTTCTCCCCATTCCCTTTGCTCCCAGGGAGCTAAAGTAGCAATAAGTGAGTGGAAAGTTCACAAACAGGATTTGAGTTCACTGAAATCAATGGAGGGACGAGTAGGGTTTTGTATAATTGCCTGCTGAATTATTTCTAGTTAAGCATGATAAATAAATATTTCTA
Source organism: Sakesphorus luctuosus (assembly GCA_013396695.1). NCBI lineage: Eukaryota > Metazoa > Chordata > Aves > Passeriformes > Thamnophilidae > Sakesphorus > Sakesphorus luctuosus. Next base: position 28,262 of record VWZD01013575.1, read on the forward strand.
AACCACCTTCTTATAAGTATTCTGGATCTAGACAGCTGTTTTAGAAACAAGAGACCTTTCAGTTTATTAGCCAACTCCACAGCTATCAAAGAAATCTCTTTTATAAACTTTTGAAAGAATTCAGCCTGAAAGTCTGTTTTCAAAGAAATGTTATGTTTTGCCTTTGGAAGAGATCCTGATCACTGCAGAGGCAAGAAACATTCCAATTTTGAGCCTAAGTATATTTGTGGGCAGTCTGTACCTATTTGTTATCCTGCCAAGACTGTGCTTTAGGTTAAATGGAACCTTTTCTCTCCTCTGTTTGCTTTCCCCTTCCTCCCTGCTGTATTTATAGAAAGCAATTGACACACCTTTTTAGCCTCTGGTTGCCTAGGCTCAGAAAACCAGGCTCTGGATGCCACCCTGGAAGCCCATCCTTCCTTGATAGATTTGTTCAGACAGACTTGCTGCCAGGCCCAGTTTCTTGCACAATATGCATATCTGTAACATTTGGGATAGAAGTAATTTAGTACCTGGTTCGAGCACACCTGGTTCAAGGTTCCTTGATTTCTTTTCCCTTCAGATACTTTCCTTTCCAGCCCTGTGTGCTTATTCCCATTTAGCCACTTTGGCTTTTCCACACAATGAACCATGGCATCCCGGTTAAAGCATGATAAAGTGTCATTTTTACTTTCAAGCTTTGCATATATGATCCTTAGATGTTACTCCAGTTCTTCCTTTCACTTTTGTCCCTTTATGTTTATGAGGTCCATATTTTTCTTTCTGGAGAGACTCCTTACTTGTTCCTGATATCCTTTGAAATCAGCCCTCTTCTCACAATTGTCAAGTTGCTCTAAGATACTCTTGTTCATTCAACAGCAATATTAAATCACCAGGAAAGTGTTATGCTTTTGTTCTACCCCTCTGTAGTGCCTTTTACTGAACCACAAATGTGTGACAGTGGTGCCAGGTCATGATGACGCCATTCATCTTGTCCATCATCATCCTGTCCCATTTGGTATCATGTTCCTTGTGTGCCAGCCCCAGGATATTTCTAGCTTGCCTTAGTTTTTTGGTCATGTCATTCTTCTGAAAGCAAGCTGTGTTTTTCTGGTGCAGTGACATTTCTGAGGGACAGGGGAGGATTTAATGTGATAAGTCACATCTTTTGTAAGCAATCACAGCCACATTTTCAGAGCTACAAGAGAACCTCTTATATTTACCACATCATGACATGAAATCTTTCAGATAAACATGAGAGACCTTTAACAGGACCTTTTTTTTTAATCCATGCCACAGAGTAGTTGAAAGCTGAAAGTCATCTTGTCCATCCAGCTTGGTATGGACATCCAACTCATGGACTTTGAGTCTTGCAGTAGATGGCTCCTCCTCCTTTGCTTTTTCTCACTCCTTTGTCTGGAGAAGAAATCACAGAATCATAGAATGGTTTGTGTTGGGATCATAAAGATTATCTAATTGCAAACCCCCTGCCATGAGCAAGGGATACCTTTCACTAGACCAGATTGCTCAGAGCCCCATCCAGCCTGGCCTTGAACACTTCCAGGGATGGGGGATCCACAGCTTCTCTGGGCAACAGGTTCCAATGCCTCACCACTCTCATGGCAAAGAAATTCCTCCTAATATCTAACCTAAATCTACTCTCTTTCTGTGTGTAGCCATTCCCCCTTGTCCTGTCACTCCATGCTCTTGTAAAAAGCCCCTCTCCATCTTTATTGCAGGCTTCCTTCGGGTACTGGAAGGCTATAATTTGGTCACTCATAAGCTGTCTTTTTTCCAGGCTGAACAAGCCTCAAACCAAACTCAATTCTCTCAGTCTTTCTTCGATTCCTCTAATCATCTTGGTGACCCTCCTCTGGGCTCACTCCAACTGGTTGATGTCCTTCCCAATGCAGCATTTGTGTCTCTTTCAGTGATTTTTTTCACTATATCACAATTGGTGGCAAAATTTTCTTTCTCTCATGAGGCATTTATCTTTGATTGGAACTTACTCCTCATGACCATGAGGTATCTGTGACATGTGAGAACCTCTGCTACGTTTACACTCTGAGAACTAGAAAAACTAGAAAACTAATGTGATTCCTTTCTCTTGATTTGAGGTGCCACCCTGCATTTCCTTCTTTGCTGATGGAGGGAAAACAGGTGTTTCAGGGAAAAATTCATGTGTTCTGGCTTAGATCTCTCCTTTAGGATGAGGTGAACAATCCTAAGTGTGCCATAAAGGGATTGCCGGATGTCTAAAAGGGATACATTTGATAAGATGAAGCCCCTTCAGCTCCTGGTGTAGTGTATGAATGCAATGAAAGAGAGCTTCTCCACAATGCTTTCACAGGCCTAAAAATGTCACTGAGAGGGCAGGGATAGGGACAGGGTAGACTACTCATTTTTTGATGTGAGTTTAGCTGCAGAGCAGACTTCGTTCTATGAGATGGTGGGAGGTGTAACAGTCACACCCTGACTCCATTCTCCAGTTTCATGGTTCAGTTTCTCTATCAGAATGCCAAGTTTATTCTCTCTTATAGGACTGTCAGATCCTTAATCGTGCTTCTATGTCCTATTTCAGGTGCTCTGGATATTTTATTGGGAACTGCTGTTTGATCACAGGAAAAAATTTTAACAAATTTGTGCACCATGCAGGATGTCACCCAGTTCTAAGCGTGTAGGGGGATCTGGCTTTAAGAAAATCAAGGATCTGATAAGCTTGTGATCATCTGCTTGTCTGCAACCTCAGATGTACTTGTCATACCTTTCCCTTGAGTGGTGACAGATACTTCTGCTGAACATGTAAACACAGGTATTTGTGACCCACACAAGTTGTTTGCCTTCCTTTTTAGAGCCAGTTCTAATACCAGACACAAAGAGGTGCTGGCAGCTTAAATGCTGGTAACATCATCCTTATCTGTGCAAGTGCTCTGCCCACCAGCAGTGCAGCTGTCTGTTCCCTTAACTCAGCCCTTGAAATGGGATATTTCTCCTATGGCTTGCCTTCAGGCCCAGGTGGAATGAATGCTTTCCCTTGCAGTGAAAGTGACCCTCGAGCAAAAAAGCTGTCCTTGCCAACCCTCGCTCCACTCTTCCAAGAGCTGATATCCAGGCAGAACTGCAAGCGGTGGTTTGGTGAGGCTTCCAGTGGGGTCCCAGAAGGATTTGCTAGGATGAGGGAAAAATGAACCTATGGCTTCTGGACAGCAGGATCATTCTGTATAAGCAGCCTCTATAACCTTTTCTCTGAGCAAAGGGGCCATTGTGCTGTCAGCACTGACTGTGCTTTGCCAGCCTGCCAGGGAGCAGTAGGGCTGTTTAGCAGCACAGGGAACCCAGGAGCCATTTCATGTGTTATGGACAATGGGATTAATTGCTTGTGTGGGAAATGAATGCCTGGGAAAAAGGTTACAAATTGGGAACTCACAGAAGGGCCAGCTGAGATGTTGATTTGGATTAGAGAAGAAGGGATGATGCTGACAGAGCTGGGTTTGCTCTTATGCAGTTTCAGCTGCTCACTTCCTTGTTGATTTTTTGGCGTTTAGGACTAATGGAGTGTACCTGGACATCACAACCTCGTGCAGAGCGCACAAGCTCCTTCTAGAACTAAGAGCAGGCTAGCTGCCTCACCGTGCTGAAACTTCAACAAACAAGCTGAACTCCTGGAGGTAATCTTACATAAAACTGGTCTTTAAGGACCTTTCCAAACCAAACCATTCTGTGATTACCTGTTTTTTCTTTCTTGCCAAAAAACTGTCAAGTTTGATCTGCAAACAAATATGCATGAAGGCAACAATTCTTCTAATAGACAAATGACTAAATGTGCTCCGCTCTGCCTTGGTATTGCAGAAACAAAGGATTAACTTCACAAATGAATTTCAGAACTGTGAGAAAGTAGAGATTTGGCTTTAAATTAGCCTGGGATATATGTTGCATGATTCTTATAGATGTAGGAAGAACATGTTCCCTCTCATATCATAGAGAAGGTGCCTGGATTGTGCTAGTTGTTCCCCTGAAACAGCATCAGTTTGAAGGGCCTGCCAGCTGTCTAAACCACAGTTAATCTTTAGAATAACTGTGCAAATCTAGTGAGTGTGCCTTGCTACAATCCAGTCCTGTCAACACTCCTCACAAAGAACTGACCTTGTCAGTCCCTGTGCATAAGGAGTGAAAAATCGTAACAGGACATGCTGGAAACTTCTGAGTAACAGGGAACACTCTCCTTACAACAGTTCATTCTCCTGGTGTGAATTCAGGACCATCGGCATTTTGGGGGTGGCAAATCAGACTAAGGGGAACAGAGCTGTGAAACCACATTTCATGACCTTTTCAGGGAAGATTCAATAGGGTCAGGGTAATACAGAAACATGCTTACCTGTGCAGCATTAGCCCAGCTTCTTCTGTTACTTGTGCAACACAAGTCATTCTTCCTCCGTTTTCCACCAAACGTGACAGTTCCATTCATCCCTAAAGACTGGCACAAGGGGTGATGTTGTTCCAGTTCTGCATCCAGTATGAACTGGAATCTTGATTTCTACAAGAGTAAAGTCTTTCTGGAAGATAGACTTTGTCAAGCACAAACTTGTAGTTCCTGTGTGGTTAAGTATAAAAGTCTGAGATATTTCAGAGGCGAAATCAAATGTTCAGATAGTCCTTTCTGGCATTAAGTTTGGTGTATAATCAAAAATGAGTCTCTCTTTAACATTATTTATGAGCTCTGGGTTAATGACAAAGATGTGCAACAGTGTGTAGTAACACAGGTCTTATACTTGAAAAGGTCATATCCATTTGCAGCGTCTGATGATAAATTTTATTAAGTGGATCAGCTTTAACTTTTTACCTTAAGTGAGGACTTCTTCCCTTTCCCTTATTTTCTGTTGTACTTATTCCTGCACAGGAAGAGGATGCTTCAGCCTAACAGAAAAGAGCCTTCAAAGAACAGATTTCTTGTGGGTATCATAGTCAGTATTTTAAGAAAGAAAAGCTGAGAAACAGTTAGATATGGTGTTGCAACATGTAGGCAAGGGATAAACTTCCAGGCAGATAAGATTGAATGGTATAATGCAAATAATAAAGCAGTTGTATACAACTCCCTGCATTTTCATAGAATCTTTGGAATGCTGGCTGTGAGGGACCACTGAAGGTCTCTAGTCCATCCTCAAGCTGAAGGCAGCACTATTGCCAGCATCAGACAAAGCCATTGCTTTACATTTCATCTCTACGGATGCAGACTCTACTGTCCCTCTGTATTGAGGTGATATATTCTTCCAGGACTCCTTTGTTCTCCTGCTTAAGAAGTTTCACAGTGCCCAGTCTGATCCTGTCAAGGCCCAACTTGTGGCCACTGCCATCTCGAACCTCAAATAATCCAGGTTCTTTTCCTGACTTACTCATAGGGGGTTTTGAGTTGACTTATTCTTGTTTTCTTTGGCAGCAGAGATCAGCATATACCTTATTTTTGCAGTGTCACTGAAGGTGTTACAATCTTCCCACATTAAATGGTGCTTGACTTGAAATTCTAGTTATTCTGCCCCTGCCAAGGGACAAAATTCCATCTGATCATGTTGGGTCCTCCTCAGCATCCCAGCACGCTGACTGGGGAGGACCCACAGACACAACAGGGAGTGAACGAGTGACTAGACATGTAGTTGGGATCATCCACTAAGTCACCAGGTGGGATGATCTTGTTGAATGTGACATACACAATTGGTGGATGTGCAAGCTACAGTTCATGGAGCAAATGCAGTCCTGGGGGCAGAGGGGACTTCCCTGTGCATATACTCAAGTCTCCTTCTCTGCAGTTCTGCCCATGGAGGGTTTGGGAGTCCTGCCTTGGAGCATTTGATCTTCTGGGCACGGTGAAAGTTGATCTGTTGTGTTGATGTTGAGAAGAAAGAGAGGCAGAAGGTGACAAGAAACATTTTCAACTTTCCCTGTGTCAAAATTGTCATGGAAGAAGATACAAAGCTATTAGAAAGTGTCCAAAGAATGGCTATGAACATGGTGAAAGGTCTAGAGGGGAAGACTTATGAGAGGTGCTTGAGGTCACTTGGATTTTTCAACCTGGAAGAGACTGAGAGGAGACCTGATAGCAGTCTACAGCTTCCTCATGAGAGGATGCAGAAGGGCAGTCACTGACCTTTGGTGACTGGTGGACAGGACACAAGGGAATGTCCTGAAGTTGTGTCAGGGAAGGTTTAGGCTGGGTATTCGGAAAAGGTTCTTGACCCACAGGGTGGCTGGGCAGTGGAACAGGCTCCTCAGGGAAGTGGTCATGGCACTAAGCCTGCAAGAGATCAATAAGCATTTGGATAACACTATCAGTGTGTCACTAACATGATGTGATTCTTGAGGGTGTTCTGTGCAGGGCGAGGAATTGGACTCTATGGTCCTTGTGGGTCACTTCCAACTCTGGACATTGTATGATTCTATGATTTTGCTGCATTGGCTGAGACTCTTAAAGATCATCATGGCCTATTCTTGGCTCCATGACAGTGTCATACCAGTCTAGGACATGGTCCTCTTAACACCTTACTAGGATGACACAGCTCACCTTAGGCCAACCAGTGTGTATTGGTAAGGTGTGAGGTTTGGAGAGGGGGCTTTTCATAGTTCTATTGCCATCTATATTTCTGCATAATTTGAAGCTGGATGCCAAGTTACCAAGCCTGGTAAGGTAGTACAGTGTGGGAGAAGAACAAGGGAAAATGTGGGGGTGTATTTCTGAGATACCAGAGGTAGATGGTTAGCTTCATTTGAGTTTTGCATGTGGGAAAATAGAGACGAGTTTGTCCATAGCTTCTACAGTGACACACAGTAAAAATTTGGGGTTTGAAAAAGTAGAGATGGGAGAAACATACCAAAAGTAAAATGACTTGTGCTGAAGACTAATAACTGAAAACAAGGATAAATCTCATTGTCTGAGTGACACCATGACTGAGGGTGTGGTAGTTTTAGCTATGCCTCAGATTAGCAGGCTCAGAGAATCTACGTAGATTACGAGGGACAGGTATCACCTGACTTAAGTAACCAAAGAAATATTTCATACCAGATGACACAAACCTGAGATATGAATACAGGAGTAGGAGGTGTTCACTCAGTTCCATCATGGCTAAAGTAGAGGCAAGACATGCAACTGCTGTCTTGCTGGAGTGGGTCTTGCTGCTGCTGCCGCTGCTACTTGCCTTTTGTTTGAACTCAGGGAAGTAGAAATATTTTGTTGTTACACTTTCTCTTTATTGCTACGTGTCTTTTGGGGGGCTTATGAATCTAGAGTGATGGAATCTGGTTTTGGTGGGAAGTAGGAAATTGTTGTTATATCTAACATGTGTGTGTTATATTGTAGTTTCTCTTAATTTTCTCTTTTCTGTATAAATTGTATAGTTTAAGCATAAACCTAGTTTGAGGGTTTTTTCTTTTCTCCCTTTTCTCAGCGGGAGGAGGGAAGCTGTGACTGTGTTGGGCAGCTGGCATTTTGCCAGTTCAACCCAAGACACAGGGTTAGACCTGAATGAAGAATATTTTCTTTGATGAAAGTAATTTTTAGATTTTTGAAGTAATTTATTTCTTTTACCACAACATATTGTTTAAAGTGAAAATTAGAGACATTATTTTGTTAGACTCTTTTTCTGGGGTGTGTGTGTGGGAAGGATGGGGGTGACATGACTGAAAAACCCACCTCCAGCTCTGCTTGGGAGAATTTGGCATGGAATTTTTCAGTGGGCAAGAGTTGACCTAATTTATGTAGTTCTTAGGAAGATTAGACAGCTGGACAAATACTGGGAAAAGATAAAAATAAACATGTGTGAAATTTAAAAGCATTTGCCCTGACTTACACTCATCTTTGTGCTTGTCGCCCACAAACATCTTGGCAAACAGTTTATTAGCAGGAGAGCTTGCTGGAAGAGCAATCTCTAGCTCTGTGCTGCAGAACAGTCAGGGGAGCTGCATTTGCAGTCGGGCATATTAGAGAACTTAATTCTGTTCAGTAAGTCAGTGGCATCGATAGCAGCTGGTAAGCTGGAAATAGGCAACCCTGCACATGAGATCAGTAGGAAAAGAACTGGAGCCTGGAGAAAAGGAAGCTGAAGGGAGACCTGCTCACTCTCTGCCTGAAGGGAAGTTGTAGATAGGTGGGAGTCGATCTCTTCTTCCAAGTAACAAGTGATTGGACAAGAGGAAATGGCCTCAAGTTGCTCCAGACAAGATTTAAACTGGATATTAGGAAAAACTTCTCCATGGAAAGGGTGATCAGGCATTAGAACAGGGTGCCCAGAGAAGTAGTTTAGTCACCATCCCTGGAGGTATTCAGAAGATGTGTAGATATGGCACCTGAAGATATGGTTCAATGGTGGGCTTGGCAGTGCTAGGTTAATTGTTGGACTCGATGATCTTAGAGATCTTTTACAGCCATAATGATTTTATGATTATATAGAGCAAGACATTGTGTATTGTGCTTGGGAAGCAAGCGAGATGGTGGGCCACATGTAGAGTGTGTGTGTGGTCTGTCACAGGAAACAACTCAAATAAGAAATGAATTCATGAAGACTACAACCTGATCATTCTGAACAGAAAAAAATGTAAAAAACTGCTAATTATTCTCATCCAAATGGGAATGCTGATAGGTGGGCACACATCCCACGTTGCTGAGCAATTTTCATGTGTGTATGGCTGTAAATGAAAGTCTGTGTATCTTAAAAAAGCCTGGAAATCAAGCACCCACTAGGCAGGCTTCACTAAGGAAGAGCTGTAGCCAAGAAGCCTGTTATTCAGATAGAAGCTCTCTGGGCACAAGGGAATTTTCTCCTCAGCTCGTTCATCAGCATTGCTGTTCCAAGCCTGGCCTGGAGTGGTTTAAGGGATGAATGCCCAGCAAACACATCCACCACACAGAGGAAATGCTGGAAATTGGCTGATTCCGTTTCAGTGCCTGGTTTCCTTCTAGCACATGTGGCACAAGCACCTGTGTAAAGAAAAAGTAAATTTCACTAAGACTTCTATGCCTCTGAACAAACTTCAGCAAAACACTCTGCTCCCCTCAACGTCCCAAACAAATCTGCAGGAATAAAGTGGCTGTGTGTGGTCTCTGGCATAAGGCATGCATGGTAGCTCTCTGTGCCTGCTTCTTTGAGGAGAGACAACTGATTTGGCAGGGAAGCTCCTTGATAAAAGCCTCAAACAGACTAATTCTTATAGAGAGGGAAGTTGCAGAGGAAACAGACTCAGCTCTGGGAATTTTCACTTAATTTATTTCCAAACAGCTCTAATTTCTGATGACTGACTACTACTGCCCAAACAAAAAGAACACAAACAAACATCTTTCGCCCTCCTTTCCCTGAATCAAACACCTATCCCCTCATCCTAGCCTCAACTTCCCTGACTTTCACCCCAAGTCATGGCTATCCTGTCCTGATTTCTCTGGTGGCAGTAGAGCTTTGGGCCATGTGTGGAACTGTATCTTGCTGATGCTTTTTACTTGTTCATTTTCTTTGCCACCATTTGCTTTTCTAGGTATTTCTCTACTGCTCTTTGCTTCTAGCTTGTTTTTATAGAGTTTTCTTAGTGTCCCCACTATGGTGAGGGTCACCCATGTCTGCACTCCCTCCATTGCTATGTTTTTCCCATGGACAGAGTCTTTTTGGGTGTCTCTGTATTGTTGTGGACCACCTATAGCTGCAGTCCCTCCCTCAGGGTTGCTCCTACAATGTCATGGGTCCCTCAAGGCTTCAGTCCCTCAGGGGTGTCCCCACATTGACATGGATGTTCATAGCCTTAGTCTCTCAGGTTTTGGTTATCAAAACCAGAGTTAAGGATGATCTCAGTGTGGGAAGCATGCAGAATTTGGTCCTCTTGACTGCTTCAAAGCAGAATTTTATATTTCCCCTTAGAAAATCAAATTGATATTACTGAAATAAAAGAAGAAAAAGTAAAGATCTTCATGCTACCTAGAGTATTAAAAATAAAATATCTGGCATGTGTTTAAAGCAAACTAACATTCAGAAATCACTAGGGTTGACGTTTGCTAGAACATCTGCCACTGAAATGTGAATCAGATCCCCTCCTCCCCATGCCCCATTTTCCATGCAGACTTTCCCCCAGGCATCCATTTCCAGCCCTGGCAGCTCCCTGTTTCATTTCTGACTAGCTTGAGTTGTGCTACAGTAAAGCAAATTGTCTTTTGAAAAATCTATCTACCTGTGGGGGTGCTCCTGAGCTCCCCATCCAGTGTCTGGGCCTCTTATTTGCTCTGCCCCAGGGGATGCTGTGCCCCTGATCTGAGTGTGTGCCATCTATGTGTCCTTTGTTCTATTCCATGTATTAAAGTATTTTTTTCTTTTCATACAGCTTTTAGCAGTGATCTATGAGATTTACAAATAAACACAAATCGGGGACTTATGAGACCTCACAAGAGACTTTATTCATTTGAATGAATGACATGAAAGAATGTATTAGATAGAAATATCTGCATAATGTTTTACCAAAATGCTTATGAAAGGCATGTGACTTTTATTGCTGCAATAACCTGCTGAAGTACCTTTAGAATATGTTCAGCCTGTAGTTGGAGTTGGGGGCAGGTGAGGTAACATGCAGATTTTAAAATCAACACCCTATCATACATTAGAGAAGATAACATGTGCTGACAGCAGGCGTATCCAGAGGACTATGAGGTCACCTCAGATAGTGGGACATCAGGTGATGTAATGCTGCTGCCATTCCTCCAGCAATGACCATGAAGTGATACTGGGCTTGCAGTCACAGGTAATGCACATCCTACAAACCCAGCTCACAAATGGCTGGAGAAATAAGGTGACCTGGGGTAACAAAGTGGATATTTGCAACCGCTTTTTTAAAAGCTGCCTTTCCACAGAGACTTTGCGCTGACATTTAGCATTTGTTGTGCTCTTACCAGGGAGCTTGTGAGAGTAACCAGAAACTGCCAGGGGTTTTGCTGTGATAAAATGTTTACTTGATCTTTGCATTGCTGTTAAACTTTCATATTCCTCCTGCCTGTTTGGTAAACAAGGTATTTCCTACAACTTTCATGAAAAGGTGTAAAAGGAGACAATGAAATAAGAAATATGTGATGTACAGGGACATCTTTACTGCGAGGGTGCTCAAACACAGGAACAGGTTGCCCAGAGAAGCTGTGAATGCCCCACCCCTGGAAGTGTTCAAGGCCAAGCTGAATGGGTCTTGGAGTAACCTGGTCTAGTGGAAGGTGTTCCTGCCCAAGGGAAGGAGGTTGAAACTGAATGATCTTTAAGGTCCCCTCCATCCCAAACTATCCTGTCATTCTATTATTTATTTTTTATTTTTAAGTCACTGTTGCAGACAGTGTGCAGAGTGGGTATGGTGACCTTGAAAATGGATTTAGTCTGGGTGTGGTGACTGTCCAACAGAACTGCAAGGGGGAGGTGCAGGTCATGGACAATGACAAGAAGTCCCAGAGTAGGCACAGCAGGAGCAGGTTCTGTGGTGGATGGAGGCTGAGTTGCTCAAGTAGGAGTCCAGAAAAAAGCTTGCTGCATTTTTGGAGGGTGTCTGTACAGACACTGCCTGGGCAGGAGGGCTTCACTCATAGCCTTGGCCTTTGCTTGGCCCAGAGAACTTTAATATCTCTCACAGGCATTGCTAGCTTGTTTCAAAAACACTTAGTGCTCAAAAGCTCCCATAAGATCAGACTCTAAATCTGAATTCCCGGGACACATTTATTATTAAATCTTCAACTTCCTGAGTAGAAAATGATCCTTTTTCGCAGAACGTCTGCTGTATCCTACTCAAAATATGAGACACTTTTTTGAAATAACAAAGGCTAGGCTGTGTTGCTAGTCTCAGCAATCAGATAAAAAGACAAGCATCATCCAAAGTGCTGATCATGTTTCTGGAGTATGTGGTCCATGTATAGCTTGGAGGTAACGTATGTCTGAGGTCTATATATCCTTTGAAAGACTCTGGAGATATTATGCCCATTTATGAAACTGGTGGACATATGCCTCAGCTAGAACTGCTACTAAAAAATCCATGGTTACTGTTTGTAAGTATGTCCTGTGCAACCTGAACACAAATTCACTCTTAGCTGACTTAAAAAGCGATTTGCCTGCACCTCAAAACTAGTTGAGCTATGGATTTTGCTTGCCTTGGTTGCCTATTTCTACCCATTACCTATAAAACACTGACTCATGTGAACAAACATATAAACCTGACATGAGAAGTGAGGAGTTGTGATGTGCAGTGCAGTAGTTTGTTGCTTGATAAATATATCCAGTTCTGTAATAATTACCACGAAGTGAGAGTAAAGAGAGATGGAGAGGGCTAAAAGCAGTGGAAGTCAATTTGTTGTCAGAGCATAACTCTGCCTCAAGTCATAGAATCACAGAATCATTAAGACTGGAAAAGACCTCTAAGGTCATTAACTCAACACTGCCAGGTCCACATCTAAAACAAGTCCCTCAGCACCACATCTGCGCAACTCTAGAGCATTTCCAGGGAGAGTGATTCCACCACTTCCCTGGACAGCCTATTTCAATGCCTGACAACCCTTCCAGGGAAGAAATTTTTCCTAATATCCACTCTTGTTTATCTATAATTCCTGTTTTCTGTCCCTGAAGGAGCAAGGTTTGTGCTGTTGTTAGGACACATCTCAGAGTGTTTCTCAGCCCAGACATCTCTCCCTAGACACAAGATTGTCCTCCCAGGTCTGGTATAAATTCCACTGTGGTTAGAGTTACATCCATTGCCAAAAGTTGAATTAGCAGAGAATCAGGAAGCTAAGAGAGAAGCTGTCTGTCAGCTTCTGAACTTGAGTAACAGAAGAATGCAGAAAGACATAAATAAAGAGACAGAACCAACTGGAGAATACCATTTACTACTTCAGAAACCTCCTACCATGATGGGCCAGCCTCCTTTTCTGTTGTGCTTCTTTCTCCATTGTGAAAGCAGCTGCCCCAAGGATCTCCTAAATTTGTCCAGAGACCTATCTGAGAGATATTTCTGTAGAAAACGTCATCACTGAAGGAAGGCTTGGCAATGCTATGCTAAGACTCAGCCAAGTGATTTGAAAAGCCCCTCACATTGGACTGAATGTTTAGACCATCCTCTGCTGATGCAACAATCTAAACACAATATGTATGTGTGTCTCAGAAGTCAAGCTGCTGGATGTCCACAATTTTCATGGAGTAATAATTGAAGAGGACAACAAATCTCATCATTCATAATGGTTTTAGAACAGTCCTTTCTTCTTCTGTCTGTTTTTTCCTACCTATTCTGACCAGCACGAACAACCCCCTTCCCTATTTTGTGTGTTCACTGTCAGTTGTTTGGAGATTCTTAACTTGGTCCCTTCTGCACGCAGGCTGCGACATCATGATGACTGGGAAGGCTTGCAGTGGACTTCTGAGGAAGCTGCTGCAAAGTACATGAAAGAAGGCTAAAGTCAGCTCTTAAGATTAAGATCAGTGGTTTCTCAACTTTTCAAAACATACTTGTTAAAAGAATATGCACTTTGCTTGTCTAGGCTGGTTTCTGGGAATGGGATGTGATGCTTTTTCCCTTATCTGCCTGGATTTTTCTGCATAGACAGTGTGTCTCTCTTCAGTGAGAAGAAAGTGGAAGATTATTTAACGTGCATCTAAAAAGTGCAACACTCATGTGTGATTCAAATTGTGTAGCAGGCCATAATACTCAAGGTTACAGAGAGGTTAAAAGGAGAGCAATTGCTCAAAAAGGGGAGGTTTAATGTAACTTTTAACCATTATGTTCACTGAAAGATGATGACCGTGCTAGTCTACAGGACATACAATTAAAGACCTCCTGAATTCTTGCTCTGTTATAAAAGAGTTGAACTTTATCTGACCTTTCCACTGGGAGCTGAGATCAGTCAGATTTGCTGACTACATGCTCCTTTTTGAAAATCTCATTGAGAAAAAACAGAATTAAGGATGATCTTAGTGTGAGTTGCATGCAGAATTTGATACTCTCAACTGCTTCAAAGCAGAATTTTGTATTTCCCCTTGGAAAATCAAATTGATATTACTAAAGTAAAAGAAGAAAGAGAAAAAGGAAGATATGCTACCTAGATAATTAAAAATAAGATGTCTGGCATATGTTTAAAGCAAGCTAACATTCAGAAACTACTAGGGTTGATATTTGCTGGAATATCTGCCATTGAAATGTGAACTAGTTCTTTTAAGTACCTCCAGTTTGGTGCATTTTTGTGTATATATATCCTTATTAATTGTACTCACTTCACATTCAAAGGAACCCTGCAAGCACACGCTCATATACACACATGCTGGGGATGTGGCAAAACTTATGTGGCAGGATTAATCTCGCTGAAAGTAAATACCACTGGTACGGATGTTTATATCAGAGCTGGTCACCCTGGTCTCCCTTTGCAGTCAGCGGAGGGAATCAGGTGTTACTGGAGCGTGATTCATCTCCTGCTGAAGCAGATGCCTGAAATGGGTCAGACACCTATTTCTGCCATTATTTTCAAAGGCTGCCATTGGTCCCCAGCTCAGAAAGAGCAATGTGCATTCTAGACATCTAAGGGTGAGCCAGATGAGTGTGAGTCAGCAGTGTGCTTTTACAGTGAAGGCAGCTGGCTGCATCCTGGGCTGTGTTAGAAACAGCTCAGCAGCAAGCCCAGCAAGGTGGCTACTGCCCCAGCTTTGAGCAGGCACTTGGACTCTGTGACAGCCTCAAGTCCTCTCCAACCTGACTTACCCCCGAACCCTTCTTTATTCAGTATTTGGGAGACTGCATCTTCAGTACAATGTACTGTTTGGGGCTTCCTGTTCCACAAGGCTTTGATAAGCAAGAGTGTGTCCAACAAAGGCAGCCAAGATAGTCAGGGGTCTCAACCACGAGGCTTGACTACAGGGCTGGAGCACCGGCTGGATGTCTCAAAGAGGTTGGAGGAAGTGGGTTGGTTTGACCTAAGAAGAGAAAGACGATGGAGTGTCCCTCATTTTTCTTCAACTGGCCAGTTGAGAAGGAGATAAACAAGATATATTCTTCTTAGAGGTGCCCAGGGAAATAATGAGAGGCAATAGACAAAAGCTGGAACATGAAAATTTCCAATCAGCTATAAGGGATTTTTTTTCATCCTGAGGATGGTCAAACACCACTACTGGTTGCCAAGAGATTGGAGATACTCGAACTCCAACAGGTCAAAGCACTGAGTGATGTGTTCTAGGTTTGCCTTGCTTGGAGAACGCAACTCAGAGATGACCTGCAGGTATCCTTTCCAATCCGTGTTATTCTACTAATTTTACTGTACAAATATGTGTTTGGAATAAGGCTGGTCTTAGACTTTAGGCTGTTTCTCTTTCCCAACTTCTTTTCTGCTTCTTGAGTTTATACCCATCTATTTCCTGTAGTCTAGTATCTGTTTCAGAAGGATATATTCTCAAAGCTGTTTGCATGCCTAAACACCTCTCCCTTAAAAATGGCTCATTTGCACATCCTTGAAGCTGCCCTGAGCTCCCTGTATATTCATGGAAAAACATAATGGATGGAGATCATGCAGCTGATAGTCAGGTTTTTAGATGTCAGTGTTGGTCATACCTTCTCCCATGTTCAAACAGCCCTCCAAAGAAGTTAGACTCAGATTATTCCAGCTATTTTGTTATATGCAACAGGCTGTCATGTGTAGGATGGGCATAAGGGAAACAGGGAAGCAAGATGTACTGTTTTACCACTAATGCTGGCATTTTGTGGTATTCAACCTCTGTTCTGTTCTCCTGGTGTGGAAATAGTGATTCATTTACCCTTGATTCTTCTGCCTGAAACAAAGCTACTAAAAGGAAGCATTTGGACACAAAACCCCAGCCAGCCTGATCATATCTGAGGTGTGAAGTTACAAAATCACCACTNTTGGACACAAAACCCCAGCCAGCCTGATCATATCTGAGGTGTGAAGTTACAAAATCACCACCCTCCTACTGCTGGCCAAGCACGTTCTTGTTCCATGCCTGCTACCTAAACATGCCTGCTTGCCATGGCAACTAGTCAGCACTAAAAGTGTTTTAACGCTGCTAAGGAAATGTCCCCATTTACGTGCTGTCACATATTTAGAAAAGGCAAACATAGTAATAAAGTGACAAACCCCATTGCTTGTCCCAGCTGAACCTGACTGTGAGGTTCAGAGGCTCACAGCTGGGTTGATTTTGAAGACGAGGACAGTCTAAACATAGTTCTATACTGTGCGATAAGGCAGCAGTTCAAATTCCATTTTTATCACTTGTTGTTTCTATTATCAGTCTCATGTGTTCAGTGTTTTACATAAAGTCCAAATTTCTCTAGACAAGTAATGAGTTGGGAGCTTTAGTTCAGATATTCTAAGGAAAAAAAAAGTATTTTTCTAGATATTGCAAAAGAATAACTTAAGGGTGATCAAAGAGCTTAATTCTGACTAATTTCCTTTAAAATAAGACATACTTTCTCTTTCTCAACTTAATATTTTTGTCCTAAGTTTTGAAAACTTTGTACATCTTCTTCATAAGTGAGCAAACTCTGAAGCCTCAAAAAACAGATGGCAAAACTCAAACAAAATGTATTAAAAATACAAAATTTCAAAGTTTTATTTAGAGTATGAATTTCATGTTAATGAGAACACACTGTGTTCGAGAAGGACTGATATATGCTGGTTATTCAGAGTTAATATCTAAACTCTGAAGCAGCAGAACTCTGAGTAAATTGTGTGTTTGTGGCCCTTTCATTAGTGAATTTCACAAGGTTTTGCAATCTTCATCTCATAAAGAGGGCAAGAAAAACGAAACAACTCCTCAAGCATCTGAAACACAATAAAACAAATGACCTTCTGCAAAACTGTTATTTCCCTGTCCTCCCAGGAACACTGAGTTACCCATATTTAAGAGAACACAGTATAAAATGAAGCAGTAAGGACATCAAATGTACCTAGGGTCTCTAGCTTTGTTTTTCACATGTGAAGAACACGATGAGTCCTGCATCTCTTTTATCCTACAGGCCCTCCCTGGAGCAGGGAACTGGCTGTTCTACAGACACAGTTACTGTGCTTTATAAGATGGCACAGAGGGTACAGGCAAAACAGAGAGCTAACTTTGCACAAGGGCGATGTCAGCATGGGGACTGGGGCAGGCCAGAGAAGCACAACTGGCAGCTAACCTCCTTATTGAGCAACAGAGGGGCTGTGAGATCAGGGCAGGGGAATCTGAGTTTGGGTGGGTGAGCTGCCATTTCAAGACACCCTGGCAGGGCTTGTCAAGAGGAAGGTCACTTCTGCTGTATCTCAGCACCCTGTGCTTTGACCCAGAGTCAGCTACCTTTAGCTGTGATACTCAGGGCTTCTCCTTGATTCTCCTGAGCATAGTGGAGAACCTGCACCCTTCCGTGAAAAAAGATCACCAAGGGGTTATTCAAGCAAGGGTTTTGTCACTGGCTGCAAGGTGAGCATCCTTGGAAGTGTTCAAGGCCAGGCTAAATGCAGCTTTAAGCAACCTGGTCTAGTGGAAAGTGTCCCTTCCCACGGCAGAGGGTTGGAACTATATGATCTTTAAGGTCTCTTCCAACCCAAACCATTCCGTGATTCTATGGCTGAACCAAAGCCTGGAGCAGCCACAGCTCTGGTGGGTGGCACTTTCATAGCAGTAACAGTGAAACAGCTGAGCCCTTAATACCTGCTTGGAAAATTGCCTTTATTGTGTTGTAGAAGAAGGTTTTTAAAGAGGTGAGTATAACAGAAGGGATTAAACACAGTGTTCATGCAATTCATCCACTCTGTTGCATAATCTTCTGTGTTCATATCCCAGCCAGGACTGCAGCTGCTGACACCTGTTGAGTTTGGGAGTTCTCATGAAATTTTTAGGCTGGCACTGAGCATTACAAATAACTAGATAAAATTTTTCATTGAGGTCCTAGTTATGTAAATTACAGAAATTTAACCACTTATTCAGACTCTGCTTCTAGGATGGGAGAGAAATAAACTCCAGGCTTCTGGAAAAGTCAAAATACTGTGTCAAATTTGATCTGATGTGATGACATTGCCTGTCTGGGATAGGACTTGAGTCTCCTGTTTAAGAGGCTCCAAGGTTTAATGAGGTG
This sequence comes from Sakesphorus luctuosus, assembly GCA_013396695.1. Taxonomy (NCBI): domain Eukaryota; kingdom Metazoa; phylum Chordata; class Aves; order Passeriformes; family Thamnophilidae; genus Sakesphorus; species Sakesphorus luctuosus. Next base: position 46,325 of record VWZD01013575.1, read on the forward strand.
TTAGCTTAGTCTCTGTGGAAGGATGCCGTGACAGGTAAGAGCTGGAACACTTGGCATATAACAATAAAAGAAGAGTAGAAAATAGTTCTTTGGAGCAAAGGAGTTTGATCTTCTATTATAGCTTCCACCACTCACTTGCTTTGTGACTGGGCAAAAAAGTCTCCAAGGCAGGAATCCTTAGCCAGCATATTACTAACTCTGAAGCTCACCTGGGTCACTCAGTGAGTCCACATCAAATCTTATCTTCAAAGCCAGGGTAGACATCACAGATATAACAAGCAGGACCTTATCCCCTGCCTATCACACGCTTTAAACACAGGCTAAGCTCTCCACTGTGCATGCCCAGACATAGAGCTGGCATCTAACCATTATACATGCTATAATGTGTATGGCATAATTGTCTGCTGTTGCCAATAGTCTTGCAAGAGTCTAGTGTGTGGTTAAAGTAAGAAAAGTCTTGCTATCTCCATGTCTTCCTAATAATGCAAAGAATATTAACTTGACTAGCAAACTGCCCAATAAATTAAAAATATCTTCTTTCTGGTAAAGTAAATGAGGAGTCATGATGGTTCCTTGCACTTAGAAAGAAACACATCTGAGCCTGTAGAAATCTGCTGCAGCTCTCCTGTTGTACTTGAGTCTGATCTGCAGATGAACATAAGGAAACCTTACAAATGCTTCTGGTGGGACACTGCTTTGTCAGGCTGCCCCAGTCACTGCTCACATAAAAAGCTCATTTTTTTTTCTCTTATGCTATCAAACACCAGAAATGTATCAGATGTATACCAATCCAGATCTAAAACCTGTCAGTGGATTCCTGCACTTTGATAGTAACAATCTAGTTTCCCAATTTCAGCACAAACTTAAAAAATTAAAACCATAGCAGCAGCAGCAGCAGTGAAATTCCACATCCCTGAAGCAGACTGTGTTGATATAAACTGGCATGGAATATGACTTACTGGGTTCTGCTGAAAGAAAGAGCAATTTCCATCCATCCGTCCATCCATCCATCCATCCATCCATCCATCCATCCATCCATCCATCCATCCATCCATCCTTCAGGATTGTCCTTCTTTTCTCCCTTCAGCTCCATTTCCCAAGCAGTGTTTGGCTCTGAAGCTTAAGCTAAGGTCTGTCCATAGCCTCCAGGCCTGAGTTGCCTCTGATTGCTTTAGAAAACTGGATGCGTTTTTCTGAGCTGGTTTTAGTCAGACACCAAGCAGCTATTTATTACTTTGGAGAGATGTTGTGCATTGTCCAGCTTTCAGGAAAAACTTTATTTGGTTTTGGTTGCCACATACTAAGAAAAAACCCATTTCTTTCCCTTGGCAAACTGTGAACATTTAAATGGAATAGCTCTGACTTTTGCAAAGGGAATGGTTGCTGCAGAAAAAGAACAGCCCTCTGGTTTCACTTAGTGAACTATGAGCTTTGCGCAATATTGAGATCTTCATTGAAAAGACAATTGATTAATTATACTATATACTCTGGAACAGTCTGTATGGATTCAAAACTTACTCAGTATGTAGAGCGCAAACCAGTGCTTGGAGAGCACCAGGTGAGGATTCATCACTAACTGAAGAAATGCAGCTCCTAGGAAAATAATTGTGCCCCTGAACATTACAAATTTTACTGCCACCTGACAGCAGATGCCTGTCCTAGCGCCCAAATTCCTCAATAGGAGCCATAGCTTTTCTGCCTGATCAGGATCCTGTTCCCATAGGATTTTAAGGAGGAAGAAACATTGAACAGCACTTGGTGGCTCCACACTTTCTTCATCTGGGTAAATGGTTCCTTTGCTTCTCCCTTTGTCCCTCCAATAGTCAGCCTGAAGATTCACTCTAAAGCTGTACTCCTCCCACTCCCCAGGAGAACACAAGGGAAAGGTGAGAATGGGAGGAGAGTAGATCCTTCCAAAACTGCCTGTCTTCTTGATAAACACACAGTGGGGTACAGAAATGATTCAGGACTAGAGTAAAATCAATTGCTAGGCAATGATCAGGCAGAATGCAGGGTGATGAAGGCCTTTTTCTACTGCAGACACTGACTGGTTGGTTTGGGCAGGGTGAAGGTGACCTCCAAGTCAGTGTCTAGAGTTTCTGATTGTCTAGTTCCAAGACACCACAGATATTTAGGCCATAGGAAACAGCAGACTTGGACACTTGGAATTTGGGCTGGTTGAACATGGCTCCCAGCTGAAGTGGGATGAATACTTTGCTCTCTGTGATATTTTTTCTTCTCACTACAGTTACACCTTAAGAAACTGAGTTATTGGAATATCTTGATACTATTACCTCTCAGGCTTTCTTTATTTTTTAATTGCTTTTGTGTGAGCATGAACTTTTCAAAATTTTGCCCTTCCTTGTGTTTACTTGGCTCTCAGATACAGCTAGACCTTGCAGAGCAAAGGATCTAGCACTGATGATGCTGTGAAGAAATGGGTAGAAAAACCTGCTATCTTTTAGAAGTGGAAACATTAATACCTGGAAATCTTGGGAAACACTCGAAATCTCTATAAAGTCGAGGAGTATGAGGAAAATACAGAAAATTTCTGCTGAAATGAATAAGACATTCTGAACGACAAATAATTCCGTAGGACTAACATTTCTCAAAAACATTTCCCTTATTGATTTGCACTAGGAGTTGTGATATGAAACTTTCATTTTTCAAAACAACTAAGGCAGTATGAATCCAGGTGAATCAATGGAGCTGAAATCCTGGGGTTTTTTCCTCAAAACAGAATGAAATTTCTTTGAGATAAGATAGGACTAGGATTTCTGTCTAGGACTGCAGTTTATGCTGTCAACAACAAGCAGACAACAAACTGTAAGAAAATATAAACAGTTAGGATGTTATCTGGGCTTTTCCTAGTTAACAAGGTAACTGATCTCATCAATTCAGGGTAATACTGGCAATTTTTTGTACTGAAACCCCAAAATATATACCCAGGGGGTCCTGTTTGTTTAGAAGAAATACAGCAAGTATTTTGCTTCTTACTGCTCTTTGGATATAGCCTTGAATTTGCTTTGCCTGAATTAGTCAGTTATGTTTCCTCTACAAGAGTTTTTCTGGCAGAATGAGTTAACTGTTTTGTTTACTGATTTTTAAGCAATGATTACAAATCATGCACATAAAGTGGGTTTTTAACTCATAATCACGAATCTTCAAAAGAAATATGAACCTGAGAATGAATTTTACACAGTCAGAGATCACAAATATGTTGTTTGATGCGTTTCCCCCCAACCTGAGGTTGTGTTTATTGAATACAAAACTACATCTCTAGAAGAGCTACAGGACAGAGCTGGAGAACATATACAAAATAATAATAATAAGCAGCATTTTTTAAAAGTCACAAGAAATTTTCCTTCGACCTCCAAGTTCCCCAAACTGTTTTACCAAATCTGCATCTTTCTCACTAATACATTTGTCTGGAAAGTTGAACTATGATTTCCTGTACTCTAAAAGCAAAGTCACAATGCTTCTCAGATTCTGAAACACAGTAATGTCAGATCTCTGCACGAGCCATTGATTTCTGTGATTTAGCATTCGCCTTAAATCGAACACTGATGCTATCGGTAAACTGCTGCGGCAGGGTTTATCTCTTTTTGCAGGGGCCATGCAATTTATCAGGCAGCTGTCAGTACTCACAAAGGGAATTCACAGAACTACAGATAAATACAGGATCACAGAAAATAAAACACCATATCCATGCCCGTGCACACTCTTTCCTGCAATGCAGCGTAGCTCGGCAGGTAAGTACCTCACTGCTTGATAAAGCACCTAAATTTTAATATATTATAGATTTCAGTGGAATTTAACAGAGCAGTTACTGAATAAGGAATATTTAAACGATTTGCATTCCCAGAGAAGGACAACGAAGCTGGTGAAGGGTCTGGAGCACAAGTCTGATGAGGAGTAGTTGAGGGAGCTGGAGGTGAGAAAGGCTCAGGGGTACATTATTGTTCTCTACAACTACCTGAAAGGAGGTTGTAGATGAGGTGGGGCTCAGCCTTTTCTCCCAAGTACCAAGTGACATGATGAGAGGAAATGGCCTCAGGTTGCTCCAGGGGAGGTTTAGATTGGGCATTAGGGAAAGTTTCTTCGCTGTAAAGGTTGCCAAGCATTGTAACAGGCTGCCCAGGGAAGCGTTTGAGTCACCATCCCTGGAGGCATTTAAATTACGTGTGAATGTGGCACTTGGGAATATGGTTTAGTGGTGGGCTTGGCAGTGCTGGGTTAACAGTTGAACTTGATGATCCAGCCTAAATGGTCCTTTGATTAATTCTATACTATTAATTGCTTGGTGAGTTATCTTTCAGTCCTGATGGACAGATAGGAGGTAGCATTTTAATGTTTTCTCTTTCAAAAGTGATTGTTGGATAAGCATGCAAATGCACCTCCCTAAGAAATTTACTTTCTTAAAATAGTTGCACTCCTAAAAATAGAACAGGAAATTCTCAATTTAGTTCTAGACCAAAGATACAGAATAAAACTACAGACTTTGAGTGGGTGGTTCCATCTTCCTTAAGTATTTAAAATGATGAAAAAGAAGTTTGACTTTGAAACATTTACATTAACAGTTAACAATGTCCCAAAACTGCGCATTTATTGTGACTTACACAGTCTCTTAGAGCCCTGATTCAGTCTTGGAAGAGAGAAGGATAGAAGCTGATAGTTTGATCAACAGCACATAGACTATCAATAGCTCAGTCTAGATTTGAAGCCATATTTTCTTCTGGGACTATAAGTGGCCACTCCACCGAACCAGCCCAGAGTCCTAGTACTGTGCTGTGGTCCTTTGCACCATCACCCCCAGAAGCAGGGAAGCAGGAGCTGCTGAGATCTTTTGTGATTCTGGGGGCTATGCCTAGTTTGATACCTGCCTTTTCCGTGCAGTGACTGTAACCAGAATGGCCTGTCTGCAGGATCACCCTCTACTGATCGACAGAGAACAGAACAGACAAACCTGCCATTTTCAGACACGTTATTTGTGAGGGACTTGAGAGGTAATTTCTTAGCAGAAACTCTTGGTAGTCCGTTGTCTCTAGCATAGTCCTGTGGGTAATGCAGAAGGTTGGGAGAGACTTGCTCTGATGAGTGTGGGAGAACAGGCAAAAATGAACAAGGTGAGCAAGGGGATGACACACTTGCCCACTGCTAAACCCTGTCTGCCTGCGAGGGGCTGGTGCAGATCCCCTTTTCATCCTGCAAAAAATTATAACTGAGCTGTAGTAGAAGTTCTGCTATCTGAGTTTTAAGTATAGAAAATACTTTTTTAATTCAGTCTGTTATTGGCAGTGTTTGTCCTACATAAATGGCTGCGGAACAGATGGAGAGGAACTTCTGTGAGGGTCTATGCAGAAGACAAGTAATTACTTAGAGACAGGCTATCCCTGTGCATGTTATAACTCACTGTAGTGCCACAATGGTATTTTAGACAATTACAACACAGGATTGTACATGTTTGCACACATATATTTGCTTGACAAAACAAGCCTTTATTCACACAGATGGGCAATTGCTTCTTCAAGCATCACATATAACAGCACACACCCCGGGTGCAGGCAGAATAGACACAGAGGCCCTTGCACAAAAACAAGGGATCCCAGAAACATGCAGAATGAATTTCGACTGTACATGCTGTCCTGTAATTGTAGTCCCAGCAGTGTGTATGTGAAGTTCCTGAAAAAGCTCTTGGGAGGGAGGAGAAGAATAAAACAATATCAAAGAAGAGCAAATCAGGAGTGGTGTTGATGGCCTTGGAAAGACATCTTGCTAATTGTTTACAGGATGCGTTCCAGGATACTGAAAGCCAAGGGGCTGCAGGGTTTGCTGGGCCAAACTGAAAATTACAGTGCTTTCTCCTGTCCTTGTCTTACTTGACTGATGGGAGTCTCTCACCCCCTTGGGCACTCGCAGGAATTAGGATCTGAAGTATCTCACTGTAGGGCGTGCTGCTGGTGGGGCTTTGATCAGAGTTCAGTCTTTGTGGTTGAAAGGATACATTTCATCTCAGCACATTCAAAAAGGAGATGGGCTGTTCAAGGCTCCTGCCACAGGACTTGTCTCCCCTCCCATTCCTTTAACAAAAGACGAACAAAAGCAAATGACCAGCCAAACCATGTTTTGTTTCCGCCGAGTAGATTGTTATGAATTGCTTGTATATTCATTATTACCACATTGAAAGGCATCTTGCTGGGATGATTTCAGAGCAGTTCCCTATTAACAGTATTTTTTAATGTGAGTGTCCAAGTCGACTTTCAATTACGACCACGACCTTAGAAAAGTACTTACCGTTGTACATCTGAAGATCATGCCATTAAGCTCTGTAATTGACGCAAACCCAGTAAATATTCAGGAATGAACAGTGAGAATCTCCTTATCCTTCTGTGTAAATCACCCTGGTATACAGGTGCTAAATGCTTTCTTCTGTCACCAGTGCTGTCGAGCTTGGTCCACAGCTGCTTCCTTGCTAGCACCTGATGGATGTTACAGTATTTCAGATACTTTCATGTTAGAGAAACCAGTTTTAGGATTGGATGTCAATGAAGGATTAAAAGCAGCAGCTAGCCTTGTTCTGCAGTGCTGGATGGAGATTAGGTGCGGTGGCAGGTCAGCCACGACTGACGTCCTTCATTCGTCTGTGCCGTCTGTAACGGGATCATGTAGTCCTCAGGTTGCGAGTTTAAGGTCCGGTGTAGCAAACCTAAAAACAAAAGCGATGGAACAGATCTGGAAGATCACAGCCATTTCACCAGGTGACAGGATTGTCACTTCTGAGTATCCAAGCTCATCATGGGATCCAAACACTCTTATCACAATGAAAGCTCTTTCTCACCTCACATGATCTCAAATCACTTAGACAGTGAGAAAATATTTGTGAAATGCTTCTTACTGCTCCTTGAGTGGTTTTCCCGCACTTTCTCCCTGCCGTTGGAGTTCATTGTCCTCAAATGAAGCGGTGCTCTAATACTATTGTGGAAGCAGAGGGAATTTATGCCTTCCTGGATGCCCCTGGCATGCCATACACATGTGGGATTTGTCAGTCCCATTGTTGTTGTCTCTGGCGTTCCTGGAAACTTTCCTTGCCACCTCTTCAGGTTGACAAGGCAGACACCACAGTCAGGATATAATGGATTAATCATATTGAATAAATGTTTTAGCCGTTGAGCTGACACATAGTGACAGACCCGAGAAATAACTCTTCATTTCATCACGTAGACAGACACTTTGATGGATGGGTGCTACAAGGTAATTCACTAAGGTTAATGGACTGTTATGCCAGAGACTGACAAAACGAAGACTTCACCATTTAAACTAGGTCCCAGGGATACTCGGGTTTGGTGCCAAGTGGGAACTGGAATTACCTTTCCGCCGAGTAATTGGGAGATGTCTCTTAGCTGAGAATGGTTGCAGATTACAGCAGAACAGTCTTCCCACCGTGCTTGGTAGCTCCCAGCAGGTGAAGGTGTGAGCAGTCTGTGGTTTAAAAGGTCACTGCCAGGCGGATATCCCTTTCCTTGTGCTCCCTGGGTGTTGCTGAATGCCTTTCTGAGATTCCGGGTAAGATGAGAATCCCTAGCAGACACAGATGTAGCCACATAACTACAGACGAATAAAAGATGAGAGCAGAAGACAATCTTGCCCTGTTATTTGGGGCACAAGAGGAAAAGGCTGTTCCAGGTCTATGAGTAAAGCAAGTGTTACTCCGAGCCAGAGGTTTCCCTGGCTATTAAACAAGTGCTCAGATTTGAGGCTGGCACCATAGAAATTTTTAAAATATTTCTGTCAGGGTACTTAAAATAACTAAGCACTGAATGTGCGTGTTCCGGCTACCTGTCACATCCAAACCCTTCCTTGGAGACGCTAAGGGAGCTCAGATAGCAATCAGCCTCAGTCAGACCCACGAAGATGGGCTTCTAGTATGCAAAAGAGGTATCACGCCTGTACCTCACACCCCATCATTAAAATTTCTCTGGAGCTCCAGTCCAGTCGGGGGCAGATTCCGAGTCCTGAGGGTGAGGTCAAGTCTGCAATGAGCCCATGACAATAATTATCATTATATGGCGCTATTTATTCCCTGAAGACACAGTAATGTTGCTGCAGAATGAGGCGATGGGCAAAAGAGAAGGCCATCTATTTGTGATTTCATGGCTTTATTAACTTTAAGTTGTTCATCTGTGTTTCTAATTGCCTTGGTCCATCACACTGGTAATAGGTTGTGAATTGCTGAGTTCTAGTTAATCAGTACCAATATATAAAAAAGTATATTTTTAAATAAATGTAAAGAAGAGCTAAATAGTTTGCAGATGGCTTTTGCAGTGTTGCTGCCCCTCCACATTTTGTTTCCAGGAGACTTGTAAATTATTGTCTGCAACAGCACAAGGGCTTGAAAAGTACCTGGCCAGGATTTTACTGAGTTCAGCTGTGTATAGGTGTGTTTGGGGTCAGAGACAGAACAGGCTTCAGGTTTAGGGCTGGCTCTAGCATAAGCACTTCCTTTGTTTTTCTTCTTCTGATGTTTCTCCCAGGTAAATTTACTTTTCTTCTTCATTGTTTTTTATATTCTACAAGAACTGTTATTCTGCCTAAATGAACCTGGGTGCTCCTGTTTAACCTGAGTAATGTGCGTTTAACCGTGGGGCACATCCAGGAAATGTGCTGACTTTTTAGCATTCATGAACTTTCTACTGAAGTTCGGAGATCCCACATCACCCGTGTGTGGACCTCAGGAGTGCTCTACCCTCTGAGCTGGGTTTTCCTTACTCACTGTCTATTCTGTCCTGCAGGGAAGGAATGGAATTTTAAAGATTACTCTTTTACAGTTTCTGTAGGTACAACATCCTTGCTGCTTTCCTGTGTGCTTCCTACCTACTAGTAGACAACACTCCGTAAAGGGAGTTGTTGACTTTTCTGTCTACATGTGGCCATACATCTATTTTCAGTGACAATTCTTCATTTTTCTACACTAAAATTTACAAAGGTTTGTTTTCAGAAAGACTTTCTAATACACTACTGAAGCACAGAGGGAAAAAATCTGGGACAGGAGTGAATTAGTAAGAACTTATCATTAGGAGCTGAGACTTAAATAAAAAATATAATTAAAGCAGCATTATGTAGCCTAGATTTTTATCCAGCCATTTCTGCCAGTTTGTCTATGTTCTTCAGTGTAAAAAAAAAAAGAAATTACTTCTTTCAGCACCTCTCTGTTGCCAGTAGCCACACCAGACATTTAAAACAATTTGCCAAGTTTGATTCCCTTTACGGCAGCTGAAAGCAGATATTCTGTGCAGTAAGTCTGGTTAAAGGGAGAGCATCTCCTCTCCTCTCTCCCCAGATGCTGACTTCTTTGTCTGTTTGTTAGGGGACTGAGTGAGGAAATGATTTTAAACAGTAGATGACTTAAAACCCAACATTATTAAACACCTCTCCCACCCATCCCCCTCCTGCCGTGCCCCCAACCAACTAGGAATTTGCAAGGAATGCCAATGAGGAATATAGAGACGGTTTTTAACATAGATCACAGCACTCATCCTGATGTTCTCCACTCAGTTCTTGGCTCTGCATGGTTACTTGGTGTCCAGGTTTTTGTACAGAAAGAGAAATTTATAGCTTTCGTGCTTTATTCTTTCCCCTTTCACATAATACTCCTTGAGCTGGTTCTGAAGATAAATCCTTCTTAAGCTTTCAAACATAAATCAGAGTTCAGGGTCATGTGTGCTCAGAATATGTCAGCTGTCCATAGCTTGTGTTTGCAACCTTAGCAGCAGTGAACTGCTTGCTGCACATTCAGAACAAGCCTCTTTGCTTTCCACTGCAAATTTTTTCCCTGGGTCATTACAGATCCATGGAAACACTGTGTATGAAGCACCAAGAGTTAAAGTTTTTAATCTAATTTTATGTGAGTCTCTGCTTCGTTGCCATCCTTTGTCTGACAATTACTGTGCAATGTACAGGCAGTACTTGCAATGCCATTTGTGTCACTGCATTCATTAGTGTGTGCCATTCTGACCTGATAAAACACGTCTTATGCAAAAGATTTAGCAACAGACATGGCCTGAGTCTTGGGTCTTATGTCTCATCTGCACTTCAGATTCCTGTAGATTTGTTGCATTTAGCTCAGGGCTTGGATTCACAGCACCTTTTCCCATGAGAAAAAAGAAGGTTTAGTTTGACCGGTCTCATAGCTCGGGTGCATGCTTGGCAGTAGCACCCACAGGCATAAGTGTGCCCAGATACCACCAGGATCGAGTCTAAGGGCAAAACAGGAATGAGGCAATGGGCATTTCAGACATCTGGGCAAGTGCATCAGTGGCTGAGGAGCTCTGTAAATGAGGTGTGACCTGACCACAGACCATACAGTCATTTCAAAATGGTTTATTAAAAAAGTGAGTGTTTCATGACTCTTGCAAGCAAGCCCACCCACACAAGGCAGGAGTCAAAGCACTGCATGGAGAGTTTGGTGTCTGTTCATCATCATCGTTACTGCCTGTTTCCACACAGCCAGAAGTTGTTACCTTGTGCTGTCCCCTCTGTGGATTATTGCCACAAATTTTCACACTGGAAATTTTCATACAGCGAGACACCAAAGGTGTTTTCATTTTTTGAGAACAGGGATAAAGTTCCCTGAGTGTTCTCTGGAAATCACATCATGGAACACTGCCAAGGCTCTGCTCTTTCAAGCAGATCTCCCCTTTCCACATACTACATCCCTCTGAAGTCTGAGGGTCACTTCTGGTCACCTCTCAATGCTGGAAGTAAGTTTGCCCAGATTCAGTCTGAGCCATTCTTAGTTTATATTTATTTAACATTAATCACTGTAGCTTTCTTTCCATTAGTCACTGAGTTTAAAAGTAGACATTTGGTGCATCTGGATTTGTTCCAAGACATATTTCTGGCTTCTTAGATAGAATAATTTTCTCCCTTTGTATAATATTTCAGAGGAGTCGTATAATTAATTATTTCTTATCTTGATCAGTATGTTACCAACGTAGAAATCATACCCCTCCTTCTGCTTACTCTTAAGAGAATTTTTTTCCATCTAAGAACCTACAATAAAATAATTACTTTTTCAACTAAAATAAATATTGCCTAGCCCAGGATCTTCTTCTGAGAGGAATTTTTGCCAGTATAGTTCTCCAGAAAAAAAGGTCTCAAACTTTGCTGGTCTGGGGAATGGATGATTTGACTAAATGAGTAGCAGTCACTGGCTCCTGTGTGGTTTGCATAGAAATCACAAATATACCACTTTATGTTCTCCTTCTGCAAATTGTGTTCCAACTGCTGGACAAATTTCTAATGGATCAGAAGAGCTTGGCTCCATGAAACAATCAGCTGTTCTAAAGTGGAGGAGTGGCTGGACAAGAGACTGGAAAATTGATCAAAATATTTTCAAGACATGGAACTGGAAAAGGTGACTGGGGTCTGGTCACTACAAAATTTTTATTGTTGTGAAAAAATCTATTTCTCTTTGGGCCGTCATTTGAACAGTGGTGGTAATCCAAATTCTCTGTCAACTGTTTGCCCAGTAAACAGGGGTATCAATTTGCAGTAAAATTGGAGATTAACTTGAGACTTAGGTTGTTCAGTCTGAATGTTGATCACTTTAACCACTTTGGAGATGGCCACACATGGTTACAAGAGAGATACAGAACTGACTGAAATAAAGTGGTTTTCTTGAAATGAGTGGAGCTCTGGGTTCAGTTGGGAAGGACTGGGGCAGGACATGCAGGAGAGTGAATCATTTTGCTTGGAAGGGGAAAGTCTAAAAAGTTACAGAATATGGAGAGCTAAAAGTAGGACTCCACAAGAAGATGTTACCAAACTGTCCTGAGTAAGTGTCAGTTTGAGTGCCTGCTGGGAGCTGGGGCTTACATGGGCTAGTGACTTGTGTCTTTGTTGTTTGCTCCAAATCATAGACTCTTCCTGCTATCACTTGTGCTTCCACTACCTGTACAACACAGTTATTTGATGAAGTTGGCTTCTCTTTATACTGCTGTGCATGGGAACTCCTTGCTGCAAGACACCCTTGAGATACATCACTGGTCTAAAATATTGCTCCAAACCTCTTAATTTCAAAACTTTTTCAGATATGCCCTCTTACAACATGTAGGACAGAGCTGGAAAATTGCTCTGTGCACCTCCACTACTGTGTCTTTGCACCATTGTGCAAGGGAGAGCTTTGGTGCACCTTGGCAATTCTTGTCTGGAGGACAGGAGATGTGAAATGGTAGCAGCTACAAGAAAGCTGGTACAGCTTCCTTTGTTACCAGAAAAAAAAAAAGAGAACATGGGTTCAGTGTGCATTCATGATAGATTGTGTGCAGCCACGTGCTGGTGGAGATCACAGCATCTGAAAAGCTCTGCTCCCAGGGGACCATCAGCAGCTCCAAGGGGACACCAGGACAGAGGAATGAGCCTGGGTTGGGCTGCCTTTGACTCAACTAGTGCATTTTCCATTGCCACTGAATGTATGCCCCAAGGTGCCAGCTGCTGTAGAAGTCTTTGCTGGAGTGTCCTGGCTTTCCTGCTGCAGGGTCCTGGTTGAGGCTGATGGGCTGTGGTGGCAGAGCACGCTGCCTCAGATGGCTGACAGCCTGGCCCTTGGGGTTTGCCATCCTACTTGTGCTGGGTTTTGAAAAGATTTTATAATGTGTGCCTTCCGGCAGGTCTTTGAACCCTGTGGCTGGAAGCGATGAATGGGTGGTCAGTGAAAAGACATAGAAATAAACCACTGATTCAATTATGAATGAACTTGGCCTAGCCAGCATTATTAAAACAAACATTTTGCCTTACATTGACTAGGGAAGGGCGTGATTTTACAGCTGTGTCCACAGCCAGGATGATGTAAGAGCCCAGGGATGTTTCTGATGCAAGAGAATTCAGCTGAAGTTGAGCAAAAGCTGTTGCTGAATGTGGGAACATGTTCTTGGTAATGAGACACCCTTAGTCAGAAGTAGTCTTTTACTTCTGGGTGATTTAATGAAGTAGTGGGAGAACACTAATTATGGCCATGCCACCCTGATAGCCGATCTCATCTGATCTAAGCAGGGTAAAGTCTGGTTAGTACTTGGATGGGAGACCTCCTGGGAATACTGGGGGCTGTATGTTCTAGTCCTGAGGACTTCACTGTCACCATCCAAGCTCACTCGGTTGTGGCAGATGAACCTTAGGAGCAAAGGGTGGGGCCAGTTTCACACATGCTGTGCCTCACCTAAAAAATCCTCTGTGCAGGCTCAAAGGAGACACCCATGTGGGTAGAGTCCTTCCCAAAATCTTCATTTGTGGAGCCTAGTCATGATGATGGAGAACACATCCCAGACAGTTCTGCCACAATTTTTCAAATCTCAGTCAATTGCTTCCCTCATTTCTTTTCCCTTCCTGGCCCAATTATTACATGTTATTTTAGGTTTATTATTGTAGTAGTAGTAGTAGTAATAATAATAATGCTGTAAATCTACAACTTTCTGCACTTCATGTCCTTTGACCAGTAAAATGGTTTACTGGGGTGGCATTTGAAGCACCAGACTGTTCTTCAGATGAGCACCATGATGTGAATAAAGGTGTTTATGTCTTTTCAAACAAATGCTTCAGGGTCTTAGCAGAGATGAGAATATGCCACTGCACAGATTCTGTTCACTTTGTGTTTGGAAGTAGCTCAGAGAGTTGAAAAGGTTTCAAATCTGAAAGCAACACTGTCAGAGACACTGGAGTTGTCTGTTGTCACCCCCTGAAAGGGAGCCTGTGTCATCCTGTGAAGCACTGGTGTGAAGAAGTCTGTCCTTTACTTGCAGGGAGACTTTGGAGGACGTGTTCAGCTCAAAGCTGAATACTCAGTCGTAAGTCACTGGAGCTTCAAAGTCATTGAATGCTCAGGACATTGGATGAAGGTCTGGGTGTGAGCTAAGGGGGAAGCACAGTCCCATGCTGCACATCCATGCAGCAGTTCCTGCAGAGTTATGGGACTACTGCTGGTGAGGAAGGGTGCTCACTGTGCTTCACAGGCAATAGGGTTCATAACAGTGAGTAGGAACTGTCATGAAACTGCATCTGAATACTGTCTGAGTGGATGACTGTGGTGGTGGTGCGTCTCAAATATGTCACATTTCTAAGATCATTCACACTATACTTTTACTGCAAGGCAAAACAAGTGGGAAGGCAATGGACTCATGGCAGTGGGCACCTGCTGAAAGTTCAGGGAGCTTGTTGACTCCCTACTGGTATTTCAGTAAGGCAGCAAGTTCCCTCTCTCCTTTGGGTGTTATGGGAGAAAAATCTGTCCTTGTTCTGGCAGATTAACTGGCAGTACAGTAGCTGACTCAGGTGAGCCTCAAGAGTCTGTCATAGTTTCTTAGTCATAAAATGATATTCCCAAGACACAGTGGTCCCTGCTCTCTGTGCACAACCTACGGTCAATAACTTCTTTAAGAACATCAAGAATGTCCAGCAAAGGACATTGATCAGGGATCATGTCATTTTGAGATGCACAATTTCTCATACAAATAGTTATTTTTTTAAAAAAATGCTAATAGATTTTACTTTACAATAGCTTACTCCTTTCCAAAGCTCTTCCAAGTTCATGGGAAACCTGATATCTAATAAATCCTGTCGTACCAGGAACCCTTGGTACAGTGGAGATTAGTGGTGGTGATTGATGTATTTTTCAACATTGATATCCAAAAGAGAATGTTCCAGAAACTTTCACACAAGGCATGATGGCCTGCTGGGTAGGGTAATGCCATGCATGATGGCTGTAAGTGGAGAAGTGGTATAAATGTTAGGTGTTGAATCAGGCTAGCTGTTCTGAGATGTCAGTGATCCCTTGTGTGACTATGAGGAAAATATTTAAGAAACCTACTTGTTCCCTTTCCTGTCAGGATGGTCAGTGATATCCACCTTAGTAAAACTCTAGGAAGGATGAGAAGAGGATTATGAAAGAATCACATAATCAGAATTTGCCACCTTTATATTACAAAATAATTCCCAAAATCATTCAAGAACCCGAAATGAGGATCTAGAGAACTAAAATACATACTGAACTCTAAGGGTCATATTTCCTCATTTATAGTGTCCTCTCTGCTCTGTAGCATCAGTGTGCATGGAAATCCAGGGAAATAAATACTCTTCTGTTTGTTTGTTTCTGTCTGTTTATTTGAGCTCCATGCTGCTCTGAAAGTTGAGGAAGTGCTGCAAGACTGACCTCATAACTCATGGTGTGCTTGGTAATTGAAGGGTAAAGGGTAAAGCTAATAATGTTGTCTATTTGAACAAGAGGCAGAGTGGATTTGGATGGATGATGGACAACTTCTTGTTTCTCTGTGTGTATTTGTGTGCATGTGAACAGCCTGTCCTCCATCTAGTGACTATGCTAAAGCCAACACTGGGAGTAATAGTAAGGGTTTTTTTAAAGAAGAGCATCAACCAGAAAAAAAAGTCATTGTTCTTTGTGCTGATTATACTCCAGCTACAAGATCTTCTCCAAAAAACATTTAGGAAAATTCTGTGTCAATGCATACAATAAAGTATTAGCATTCAAACACAAATAGCAAGAATCATTTCACATCTGCTGCAGCTGCTGCAGCTGCTGTACCTTGAGCCACATGTTATCAGGAGTGTCTTTTCAGGGATGTCCTTTTCACCATTTGAAAAGGATCTTTTTCATTCTCTTGCTGCCTGAAGAGTGCCTGGGACGTAGAATGTGGTACATTATGGAGGCTGAGCTCCCCACAGCAGAGCTGGTTCCATTAAGTGGGTTGTGTACATGCAAACTTCCTGGCATGAAATGATTTTGACTTTGACAAATAAAGTGAAAAAATAAATGTAGGAAAAGTTTTCTTTCACATTTTTTCTAGTGACGTTCTCCCCAGAGTAACAACCTAAATTAAAGTACTTCTTAGTAGGAGTTTTCCATTCAGGTTTTACCTCTTCTGCACCCTCGTTTTGCTTAGTTGTTTAGTAGAGAGAGGAGTGTATGCAGAGAAGAACAAATAAGGATAAAAAGCAAATGCTGAAATGTAGCATTTTGTTCCTCTGAACTGGGCTCATGCTAGGGAATTTGAGTGATACTTCATTTCCTATGATTTGCAGGAGACTGGGTGAGATCCCCTCCTGGCCTCGCTTCCCATTACACTGGCCACCAATGTAAAACAGAAATCTTTTAAATAAGACCAGTTTCTGGAGTTGGAGAAACCTGGAGATCTTCCTTTTGCCCAGTGAGTATGATACAGGTCAGTGAGCATGATGCAGGTGTGCCAGGAGCAGGTGAGAAGGGAGTAAAGAGAATTTTATTTGTCACCAACAACAGATGGTTCTGGGTGTAGGGAGAGAGTCACAGGGTTTTCTTTCTCAGACTACACTAAACTCAACTTGGGTCACCCTTTCTTCCACTTCCATGAGTTTTTCCACAGCAATGGCATGGTTTGTTTATGAAGGACAGAAACCATCCCTATTTTAGCCCAGTTTCCAGCCTGAATGCTAGATCCTGTCTCTCTAAGGGCAGATGTGGGTGAGGTTGCAGGGTTAGTACACTGCCCAGGAGTCCCTCACGTTCATTTTTCTGAACTTCTGGTGGAGCAGTGATCTGCTGCTTGCACCTCAGGGACATGTGACACAGCCAGCACCCTGCTCCTCTGACATTGCTCTTGGTACATCCCCACTCACGAAGTGCCCCTTCAGCATTGCCCAGGGTGGGCAGACAGAGGCAGCTGCTGGCATGGGCACACCACAGAGTCAGGAACGGCAGGTCTGCCCAGGAGCCCTGCCAGGAGTCCAGACAGGGAATTTGGGTTAGCTGAATCACTCTTGCGATGCCTTACCCATCTAACTGGTACTTGTCATGCCTAACCAGTTTTGGGTGCCTAGAGCAGATGGTTTTGGCATCAGCCTGCCATGGAGGTTCATTAGGTTCAAGTCCCTGATCTGGTGGACAAAACTGAAAATCTTCAAGCAAGAAGGCTGAAAAGGCCAGCAGCCTAATGAGCACTTGGTGCCTCTGAGAGCCCAGTGCCCCAGTCCCCTCTGCAAACCACAGCAAACACAGCTAATCTGATCCTAAATCCCTTTCATCCTAGGTGAGAGCCCTAACCACAGCCCTGTGGGCTCTCTGCCTGTCTCTCTGCTCTTTCATTTAAAGGAAAACTGTAAAATAGCTCTCTTTTTCTACATATGGAAATGGGAGTAATTTCTGAAATCCCAGGAATATTTGCAAGGCAGGAAAAGTGTTTCCTGCCCAGCCACAGCCACAAGCTGCAATCACAGCCTTCTGAGACTGAGTACAGGCTCTCTATAATTGGTTCACTTTTGTTAATGTATTGTAATTTTTTTTTAACTTCTAAAGAGTTATTTCAGTGTGAGAGCAGCCCCAGACCTGATGAATATACATTTGTGTGCAGTTCTCTAAGCACAGTATTTCTAGTTTAACAGTCATAGACTTAAAAGCCAGCTGAGATCTTGAAGGAAACTTTATTAAAAGTAGTCTATCTGTCTGGAATAAGAGCCCAGAGTTTGCAATGTAAAATAGTTGCTTATGAAAAATGCATTCTTCATAAGTGAAACAACGTAATCCTTCTGGTAAGAAGCCAGAAGTGGGGTTTCTTTTCCAAAAGCTGTCAAAAAGCAGACAACAAAAAATGCCTGTCACATTTTTAATTCCATATTCTGTGCAACTTTGTGAGCAGATTAACTAAAGGAAAACAAAACTTCCAACACTGTTCAAAGAAATTGGCCAGACTGGGACATGGGGGAGAGCCCACTTAAAAAGTTTTTCCTCCCTGCCTCAGGGACTCAAGGACCTGGACTGTATTTGAGGGCCTCATGTGTTCCCACCTGTGGGCAGCAGGAAAGACACCAGAGTGTAGACATATTCATGCAGCGTTGTCATTTGGAATTGGTTTGATGGTCCTTTTTGTTGTTATACAACATTGCTGAGAGTGAGCATCAGGAAGGTGGGTCCTGGGGAGACAGGTGGGAGAACCAGACTTCACTTTGACGACCACAGGCTGTCCAAGCATCCTTCCCACTGGCAAATGGCCACAGCCTCTCTGCTGTGGTTGTTGCCACAGGATGCTGAACATGGCCAGGCCCCTCATTAGCTCCTATTTTCACCATGGACCACATTCTGATGGTTGTTTCATGACTGCTGCTTTTAGAAGAAGATCAGTAAACTGTTGTTGATTGTTTTTCATACACCCCTAGCATTTTATCCAAGAAACAGAGGGGTTTTAGAAGTGTATAAAGTTATTCCCTGAACAGCAAGAGTCACTGTGTAGTTTTCATGGGACAGAGGAAGGAAAAATTTCCTTTTCACTCAAGAACAGGTTTTTATTCTGGCCAGAATTTGGTGTTCTTTCTCCCATTTGTTTTCTTCTTTGTTGAAAAAAAACCCCAACAAGAACTGGAAAATCTAAGTTTTGTGGTTTAGATGCTCTGTATGTTCCTTTTTCATCCTCTAGGCAAAAATACAGCCCTGAAACTAACCTTCTGAAGTGTAGACATTTTCACAGGCCAGTGAATTATGTGAACTCCCATTTCCTCCTGCATCCTGGGGTTGTGCATTATGGGAAAAAGGCACTCCAGTGGAGGGTGGGAATGGAGCTATCCACCCCACAGGGCTGTGAACACCATCCAAGTGTGGCATCCTTGACACCACTTGAAGATTTCTCAGCGACTAATTTACATGGCTCTTTGCCCACTGGGCTAGTTTGTGGCTCCTGTTTTCAGGATGCTCAGTTTAGGGAGCTCAAATGCCTCTCTCAGCGATGTTGCTGGAGACAGTGAGTGCCTGGGAACCCACTGGCTGTGCACCTCAGTGCTGTGGCACCTAATCCTGCTGTGGATCTTATCCCAGTTTCCTGTGTCTCCTTAGGAAAGTGGATTTATGGTTCAGAAGTGCTTAATGTTACTCTGCTCTTCACCGGAACTACTGGCAATGTCAGTTCCCACTATGTATGATCAATCAGGCATGTGTGATGTAGAAAATGGGGAGCTCAGTACAAAACCCCTTCCTCTTCCTGACATCTTCAACCAAAGGCAAAATTCTGCTCATTTTGTCCTGGCTTGCAGGTGCAGTGAAGGGTACATGAAGGGTCTACTGCAGCTGCTTAATTTTGAATAACTCTTGAAAAAAAGCTGTTGGTTTCCAACACCTTGTTATTCCTGCATATGTTCTTCATCTGCAATTTAATATTCTCTCTTAGCCATTGCAATTCTATTGAATCTATTTGGTTATAATAGTGCTATTAATCCTGATTAATATTTTCCTTTGTTTTAGCAGAGTATGGTGTACACTACTTTAGGAAGTGAGAGCAGATAAATTAATAAAGATTAGAAATAAATAAGGGCATTGGAAAGTCAGCGTGACCGGTCATTGGGAGTGAAATGCTTGCACAGCTGGAGAGTGAACCTTGTGAGGAACATCAGAGCAAACCAGCTTCTCACCAGCCACAAAGGTTGTAGCAAAGAGGTATGACATTGACTGTTGTTTCATCGCCAAGGTATTGTAAAACCAGGGTCACACAGGGAGGAAGCCCTTCAAGATAGATACACTGACCCTGAAAAGTGACCTGCAGGCTGTTACTCTGCTGTGACCACTCTGTGGAGGGAGGGTTGCTTGTCCTTCAGAGAACATTTGCACAGGTTTAGGAAGGTTTGGATTTTAGTACACAAGTGTGAAGTGGAATGACTGTGGTAAAAAAAAAGCAATAAAAAAGTTTATTTTTCTGAAAGCATGACTGCAGCAGTGTGCCAGAAACTGTGTGTGTTATTTCACAGCAGGTTTACAAGTTAGACCTGAACCATAATCCCTCCAGACAACAATTGTGCATTTCAGAAAGAGTGCTCTGTAACAAGTGACACATCATCTTATTTATTCTCCCCTAAGAAGCACTTTGGTCCTTGGCAATGACAACTGTATCAAAAAATCCTTAGATTAACTATATTTGGAATTTCCTGAAATCAAAGTATTATATTGATTCATTTCCTTTTGTTTTGAGGTATAATTACATGGGCTAAATTGTGCTCAGGAAAGTGATTAAAAGAAATTTGCCCTCCAGAGAAAAAAGTAGAAAGATTAAAAAACTTGCGCTTTTTTTTTTTAATCTGTAAAACAATGTTCTTTTAATTTAAATAGGGTGGCATTAAATTGCAGTACTGGAGACATGAAGCAAAATTAAACAGAAAATCTACTTTAAAGGGAAGCTGAAACTGATGATGAGAAAAGTTGGTGAGAAAAAAATGCAGAAGAGGAAAATGGAATCATGCTCCAGCCTGACTTGTTTGAAAGCTTTGAGCCCTTTCCTCTGAGATTAAAGCCTGCCACCATGGGGGAGAGGGACTGCAAGGGTCAACCTCATGATAATGAATTAAATTTCAAAAGAAGGTTTGAAATGCCCAAGTGTCTGTTTGGATGTTAATTGCAAAGCAAGATTAGTGCTATTAAAGTATTAGCAAACTAGAAAATTCCCAGAATAACGCTGTTCAGACAATTCAGAGGTACCTGAATATCTTCTGTAGCTGTTGTGCCAGTGTAACTGGCATGGTCTTGTTTCTTTGGCAGTAAATGTCAAAGTGAACTCCAATTATATGCTAAAGTTTCATTTTAATAAAGAAAGAGAGAATGAGCAAAAAGATAGTTCCTTGCCTGATATGCACATCCCAGTGTGGTGGGAATTTAGTTAGTCCTCTGAATCAAGTGACTGTCTGGTCAAATGTGTAGCATATGGAATCTGGTGTGCCTCTGAAGAGGACAGAGAATCACTTTGCTTACGCTCAGGATTTAGGTTCCAGCCATAAGGATTGAAACTCAGTATTTTCAAGAGGTAAAAGCACTGGTTTCCAGCAGGGCTTTGGTGAAACCTGGGGCAATGCACAAGCATGAGGGTTGTGTTTCTATGAAGGTGCTCAGCCCTCAACAGAGAATCTTACATAGACTTCTCATGTGCATTTTTATCTTCTACCATCAGCAGTTCCTGCTGAGCTTCAGATGCTGCCCTTTTTACTTGCACCTTGTCTGAGTCTA
This sequence comes from Sakesphorus luctuosus, assembly GCA_013396695.1. Taxonomy (NCBI): domain Eukaryota; kingdom Metazoa; phylum Chordata; class Aves; order Passeriformes; family Thamnophilidae; genus Sakesphorus; species Sakesphorus luctuosus. The sequence continues at coordinate 67,338 of VWZD01013575.1, forward strand.
TGAAGGTATTCTAGAGAGCTTGAAAACATAGTTTTACTTATGGAGTAAAAGTTCTCTAGTAATATTGCTCCAAATTGTGTGCTTTGAAAAGTCCTCTCACCAGTTTTTACTTATTCCTGCCTCAGTGAGAATTCTGGTAATACAGTGTATCGGAGTGTGATTTACATCTCCATGCAGTGAGTGCTTCTAGTGTCAACACTACAGAAAATGAAATCTCTGCAGAGTAAATTGAGTCATAAGATTTGGCAAGGTGGATATGGAAAATGAAAAATTAACATTTGGGAAGATGTATTCCTTCCTACAGTGTATGCCTGGAAGTCTAAGGAGTGGTATGAACTTGAAAATCAAGATTTAAAGAAGGGTTATTTTTTCAGTAGCTATCAGCACTATATAATCCCTACAAAACAAGTTGAATGCATGCTGATTTTTTGGTTTTCAGCATTTCATTCAACCAGAAGATCATGCTTCAACATCAATCTTATACAACGGAACAATCTGGAGATGTGAGAAAAAATACACCTGAAATCCAGATCTAACATGAAACGCTGAGTATTTCTACTGCCAAATCAATAGAACTATATTGATGTATTTTTTCTTCCTTTGGCAATGTGTATCTTGTAAGATCTGCTGTTTCACATTTGAAGGTGTGAAGTATAAAGATCACTTCTTGTCTTCTAACGAATCTCCAAGAAAATCAGTGGAATGAAGTTAATTATATGCATATGGACAAATTAGTGCCATTCTTGTGTTCAGAAAGAGCTTGTCTCCATGGAAAAAATTCCCAAAGCATATAGTGCTGAATAAGCTGTTTATACTCCTTAGCACTCTTTGAACTCAGACTAACATTTTTGGACTAAAATCCACTTTTATTTTGGAGCACAGTTTGCACATAAGGGGATATTCTGGGATGCTAATTGTGAAATTATTTGGTCTGGAGACAGGCCAAAAGTTTCCCTGTAACATCTTCACAATGTCAAAAACCAAAGACAGAGGAAATATTTTTTATTTCCATGAGCCTCTGTTTTATGCAGCCAGAAAGAGCTCCTTTTTGAAAGGAAAATCATGCCTCAACATGTTTAATGTAATTATTTGAGTTTTGAAAGCATGCCACTGTAGGAGGGGTTTCAGGAACTGAGTTGATTTAGTATACAAAGGAGAAGGTTAAGAAGTGGTTTCACCACAGTTTACTCAGAGAAAGTATCTGGTAATATGTTTTTTTTACCAGCTAATGGACAAGGCATTCACAAGAAACAAATAGCTGAAATTTGAAGCAAGAGATACTCAGAAAGCACAGCAAACCTTTTTAACAGTTATTAAAACTATTACCCTCTGGAAGATTTTGCCAAGGCATGATAGATTTATTATCACTTACATTTAAGTGTGGTATTAATAACAATAAAATGAGCTGTGAAACTGCTTGCCAAAGGATGTGAAGGATGCTAAAGCTTTGCATGGATCCCACAGGCATTTGGACAAATTCAAGAAGATAAATTAATTGAGAACAATCAAACTCCCGAAAAGACCCCAACTCTGATTCAGGAAATCCCTAAACCACAGGGACTGCTGGCCATGAGAGCAAGATTTGCATCCATCTGGCTACATTCCACCCCCTTTCCTTCCCAAAAGAGGGAAGCCTTGTCCATAATCACCAGCTGGGAATGTCCCCTGGCCTGGCTGGCTCCTAGACAATGCCTCAGCATTATTTGGAATAGCTGGCCAGGGCCAAAACTTAGCCAAGGAGTGTGCCAAAAGTCAAACAATGTGAGTGGTTTGGTGCAGCACTGGAGCTTCTATCCCAGTTCTCATCACCTCACTGGTACTGGTACAGTTGAGGAGTCCACAGGCTGCTTCTAGTGGGGTTTGTGGAGGATAACTGGGAAAAGGGAATATTGGGCCTGAAAGCTTAAATTCACTACAGGGAATCTGCAATTCTACTGGAAACCCAGCAACTGTGTGCAGGCTGGGTGAGATTCTGACCACCACATCAGTTCAGCCAGGGGCTAGCCATGAGAACCCTGGGGTACATTTCCATGGCTTTTGTGCCACTGGCAGCCAGGCAAATGCCCACAGATATCCCTTCTGTTCTTAAAAAAACCCTGGCTGTAGGGACTTAATGTATTGTGGCTGTTATTGCTGTGGTTGCAGAGACTGCATTGGCCAGGTACACCAGGAAAAAAGCTGCTTTCATGAGGACCTCACTAACCAAAAGCCACTCATCAAGGACTGTGCATGATTTATATTATGATTTTTCACATGGAATGAAGAAATAGCCTTAACTAACAGTGTGTAGACAATTGAAAAAGTCAGGAATATGAAAACTTGGTCAACAGGTACCTTGTTTTTTTATAAGTCCCATGCTACTATGTACTTTCAAGGGCTTAAGTCCTTTTGTGTTATCTGACTCTGCTTCAGGGATGGAAAAAAAGAAAAAAATTGAAAAGAAAGTATTGATAGTAAAGAACATCAAAATACAGTAAAATAATGCTCTTTGATAAATTTTGGGCTAAGAAATCATAATGAAAGGACAAGGATGCATGATTACCTCACTGTTGGAGGAAGATCTAAAGAAGTTATCAGTCTTCTTTGAAATGACAGTTATAATACTCTCCGCTGCAGTTTGGGGGTCTCTCTCTTATCAGCATTTTCCAACAAATAAATGCAGGGAAAAAAAGACTCCTTAAATGTAATCTTTTAAACAGAGAGTCTTTTGTTTTATGGTTGTGCAAAAAGGACTTCAAACAAGCCATTTCAAAGAGAATTCTTGTCTAATGCTTTGAAGAAGTCATTGTTCTCAGATATTCTAGATAATCTGAATGCCTCTTTGGATTAAATATTACTTAAGTGAAACACTTTATTACTTGAATTTATAGGATTTCCATTTTTGCACACAGTGTTTCACATCGTAGAAGTTTCCAGTTGTGAAAGGAATAAACCAGCCAATTAATATGCTGGGCTTGTTTTATTATGCTGCACACCAGCAGTAATGGTAATGATAGATAAAGCCTCCTCTTGTTTTGCTTTGCAACTCCTCACCTTTACTTTTAGGTTATGGCTATTATACTGCCAATTTTGTTTCAACTTCGCTGATAAAACTTTAGTCTAATAATTAGTCCTGTGACTGCGTATCAGCATTGTTTCACATCTTGGCATTAGTAAGAATTGAAGAAAGCAAGGACAAATGGTGTGAAAATAAGAATATCTCTTGGTATTGACACTGGCCTCTAGGACTCAGATTCTTTCAGAGGAATAAATTTAAATAGCATTTCCAGCAGTTCATAGGGAGACATATGCCCTCGTCCAATGTTCGCTGTATCACAGATTGATAAAGTTCAGTACAATTAAAGGTCTCAATTAGAATCATCTACTTTCAGAAACAAAGACAGAACTCTGCCCTTTATTCCAAATCTTTGCCACTTTCATTATGACACATTACAAGGCTTACTCTAATCTTTTAAGAAGAACCACCAACTGTTTAAGGTTCTCATGGGAACTACTAAAGACTAATTATGACTAACCTAATTTTTCTGACAGCTGACTTTGATCATTCTGAAATATAATGTCATCAAATATGTCCAATAGTCACATGTTTAGTTAAAAGGATGTTTTCCTGCAGATCTGTCATAGGTGACAGTCAAAAGATTGAGTGTAAGTAATTCTGCTTCACTGACAATATGCATTCAACCCACATTTTCTTTCACAAAGAATAAAAAATATATTTACAAACTATGCAGCCCATGGCTTGTATGCCTGTGGTTTGGATGCAAGCAGACTGTACCAGTGGATCTTAGTGCCAAATTGTAACTTAGCAGTGATGTTTTGTTCACTTCCATTGCCATAATCACTATTTTTAACCAAAACCTTACCCAGAAAGTCTTGATCATTTTTCCTATTTGTTCAGGGTTTCCAGACATTAAGTGACCAGCTTGGAGTAAAAACGCAATAGATTTATTTGGGCTGCCATGTGTACAGAAACCTTCTTTATATTCATGGTATGTGCACAAGTCTGATGCTTTTGGAAAGCATTGTGCTTTGCTGTGTCAGCACTACCCAGCTGCTGTGGGCCTCAGCAACAGGTCTCATTCCACTGTGCTGGGTGGATTTACTGCACATCAGTCCACTGAGTGAACACTGCAGGTACAGGGAGCTTGCAATTCTGGGGAGCACTGGACTCGCATGATGCTCCTGTAGCTGTTTGATGTGTAGAGTCATCATGAAATGTATTCAGGCCAGCTGAAGAGAGCAGATTGGCACTCCCACCATGGTAGCTGCAGACTTCCTGGATGTGTGGACATATATTTTATCTTGAGAAATCTCAGATGCAAATGCCTCAACCCAGGCTCAAGGGGTGACTTGAAGAATCATGAATTTATTTGTTGCTGTATAGCATAAGCCAAGTGATGTGTGAATAGAAAAAGAATTGTTTCTCTACACACTATATACTCTATACAGGAACTAGAAAAAAAAGGTAAAAATGCCTGTAGAACTGCAGGATTTAATTTTAAAATTATAAAAATTCAGAAAATCCTTAGTTGAGATTCTAATTCTGTGGTTTACCACCCCCAAAATTCATCACACATCAACAGAAATCCCTTTCTACCCACTTTCTTTCTTGGCATTGCCTGACAGCCAATGGTATGTTACTGCATTTCATCAGCTGCATTTCATGATCTTTATGTAAACAACTTCCTTTGTTATGGCTGCAGAAATAGACTGGAGAGACAGACTGGCAAATGGAGCCCAACTTTTCCTCTGAGAAATTCATCTGCAGCCCTAAAATCATGCCAGCACCTGCCTGTTTTGGTGAAGTTCTCTGTAATAACCAAAACATGTCGTTCAGGCTCTACAGGTCCAAGTTGTAGTCAGGGTAGGAAGGTAGTATGGGAAGCCTCAGTGCTGTCTTTCAAGTCTTTATGGCTTTTACCTTTCAGATACAATTTGAAATGGAATTCCAGATATCTCCTAGACACTGGAAAGCAAAAAGGTACTTTTTAAACACCTATTTTCTGATAAATGACCCACTCTGTCTCTTGCAGACAAAGCCTGAGATTATGCAATTGTGGTTCATGTCTGCAAGTTCCAATCGAATATTTGGTGATGATAAATATGTTCAGGTGATGATGAATATGTCAAGGGGATGATTAAAAAAAAGAAGCCATTTTTTCCTACCTTTCAGCAAGAAAAGTTGGCATGGAATAATACAGATACTAACTATAAGTCAGTTCATATAGGGGTATATGAGAGCCTCTTTTAGCAGGATCCATGAATGCAGAAAGGGAAGGTCAGGTTTCTACGGGGAGAGGTCCTGGCATTTTAGTGAGGCATCCTGGCTTAGCTAAGGAATTAATTAAATCAGGGAATACAGAACATTGGCTTAATTCCTATAAGAAAATAAATGTGTGTTATACATTCTGAAGGGGGACATGAGTCTCTCAGCATCTTAATAAGGTGCATGTTCTTTTGTGTTGTCCAAAAGTAAAATAATTAATTCTGTGGTGATAAACATGGAGTAAACCTATTTCTCATAATTTATTAGGTGTGGTGACTGTTAAAGTGTAATCTAGAATGATCCCACCTTTGGGTAGCTGCCTGCAGGGTGCCTTTCAGACCACCCAGGAGCTGGTGGGCTGTTGTGGGTGCACGGATGGCTTCTTCATCATTCTCCATATGTTTAGCTGTCATTCTCCTGCCCTTTGGGAGAATAGATTTGTCTGAGTTTTACAAGCCATGTCCAGAAGTCTTGGTTAAGACATGCTACAGGGATGCAAAAAACGCTTACTGTCAAATTATTCCTGAAATGACCAAGGTTCTACATTATTTGTTTGCCTGTACCAAAGATGGGGGTTTACTGCTTTTGAATGGGAAGAGTATGTTTGGCACAGATTGATCCCATATCCAGCATGCATTTTTACTCCTTCCCTCAAATTCCAGTAGTTGCTAAAATCCACCTCATGGCAAGTTTTAGGAAAAATTCTGATTTTCACATGCTCAGCAGAGACTTAGTTGAACTTTTCTATTTGCACCCCAAATGATGTATCTGCACAGAGCATGATCCAGTGCAGGGAGATTCAGGACCATTCCAGCGACAGTGGGGCTCTGCCAGGTCTGAGAGCACAGGTCTTGGCCTCACTGTGTCCCTCAATCCGGCTAAGCCCATCCAGTAGAGGTATTGTTGCCTGAACAAAATTTAAAGAGAAGAAAAAAGAAATTATGAGAGGGGCACAAATGGAATGAGGGTGAGACATGAGGGATAGAAAGGGTGGAAAATAAGGGAGGACTAGAAATGCATAACAAAGAGACTGGACATAGGGAAATGAGAATGGTTGAGCAATGAGATAAGGACTGGGAGGAAGAGAAATAGGGATAGGGCTGGCAGAATGAGGAGGCTGGGACTTCAGTGAATGGAGAAATAGTGTGACAGGCCTGGAACAGGGACTGTTTTGAGGGGAAAGGACAGAAGAGCTCAGGTGCAGAATAGGTGTGAAGGAGAGTACATGTGAGCTTAGTTACCCAAGTGAAGTGTCTCCTCCTTCAGGTTGTTCTTCAGATGGGGGGTGGCAGCCTGAACCCCTGCCAGTGACTCAGATACTGCCAGTGGTGGAGGAACCACCCCGGCATGGCATTCATCTTCCGTTTCTAGCAACAAACTGGCAAATCTGCTCCTGAAATTTAAATATGTAAAAGTCTTCTTGTTGCAGGGGTTGCAGAGTTAGTCACTCAAAAACCAGGGCTGCCTGTGAAGTTTTGGTTCGCTTTGTTTGGAGATGAGCATGTGAGTAAATCAAAAGCATCTCTGTGTTTGGGCATCCCTAACTCTGACATTTCCTAATCTCTGTGGTTTTGCTTTTGGTATTTCCAGAGAAAGCTCTCCAGAAACTTTTACAAATAAAGATTTGGTTTTGTTTCTGTTTTTTTCTCTCCCCACCTCCCCAAAAAAGGAGATATTTTTAATACAAGATGCGTTTTTTTCAGAAGGAATAGAGCAGGAATTGTTAGCATAACATTGAAGACAATACTATTATTGCTTAACTTTAATCCTTAAAACTGTATCAAAATGAACAGGCTGTCTTAGTTCTGCCATTCCCTATTCACTGTACATGACTGCTGCTTTACAAAATATTTTTAGCACAGTTTTGTGTAGGTGACTGCGTGTGTGTAAGAGAAAGATATGTCATCTTTTTTCATTAGCCCACTCATCCATACGCTGGGATGAAAAACCAGCGTGTTTGTCTGTGTACAAGTATGTCTGTCTGCATAAATTAGAGGGTTTGCATCTGAATCAAGTGATGTGTTCCTTCAGCAGACAGAGCTGCCTTTCTCCCCAGGGCTGTTGAGCCTGTTCCTTGTTCTGAACTGTGCAGTGGAGAGGCAACAGTGGTGTTTCAAGCACTCTTATACCATCAAACATATTTATTATCATCCCAGAACAAAGCTATGGAGCCAAGGATATGGAGCCAAAGATACAGAGCCAAATCCAACTTCAGCCCTGGCTACCTGGAACCTGTCCACTGACCTTAATAGGACTTATAATTCAGCTACAAACAGTTCAAAAAGAGATAATGTAGGCACTTGTTTTGTTTTCCTTTGGACCATTTCACGTGTTACACTTAGCCATGTTTTCTTAGCATCACATTCACCCTCCATTTGGCAGGTACCTTTATTTAACTTTTACCTGCCAGCTTTGCAGACATCCTGTCTTTGTGTTGGCCTGTGTGTTGGAAGGCTGAAACAGGACCCTGGGTGCTTGCAGGAGAGATCTTTTCCTCTAGATTTACAATCTCCTTTCCCTCTTTACCAATCATCTGTGGTCTGGGCTGCCTGTGAGAGCTGAGCTTTGTTTTGGAGCCACATGTTTTCACAGATGTTGGAGGAGCATCGTTTTGTGAAGGGGGTAGAACAAGGCACAGTTAAGGATGAATGATGCCTGTTTCTAGGGATTGAAATTTGAGAAAAAGCCCTCAAGAAGTCAGGGTGGAGAAGTGTGTTTTAAGCATGCAGGTTTTTGGCACCTGTGCAGCCCTAGGACACATGAATGAGAGGAAAGGCCAGAGAGTGCCAGGGTTCAGCTCAGTAAGTATGCCAAAACTCAGGTGCTTTGATGGTTTCAGAGACATCAGTCCTGTCCCTGGGGATGTGGGGGTAGCAGGGCCAGGCAGCCCCAGCATTAAACTCCCATGCCTAACTCTGACTTCCAAACTTAGAACTGCAGCCTGGCTGGGGAAAGGCTGAGTTGAGCAAAGGAGGATAAAGGCTCCTGTTAAAGGGGCTCTTCCTTTGTTTTTGCCACCCATGTGCAAAAAAAAGCCTCAAACAGGCATCAGCAGACTTTTCCTGGGGTTTGGCCATGTTTTTTTCCAGCACCTGGGACTTCCAGTCAAGCTCCCATTCCAGTGCTCAGCAGCCTGCCCTAGGGACAATCTTTGGAGTTGTTTTCAGTGGAGTTGAAGAGTACCCCTCTGCTCCCAAAGCTCTTCTGCTTCCCTGTTCTTTTCACTGGGAAAGCAATGAATTACTCTAGCTTTGGAAAAGTGAAGTTTTAAACTTCTTCAGCTGCAAACTGTGTCAGTCAGCCAAACTTCATAGCATAAGACTTGGCTTGCTATCACCCTTTATAAAAAAATATATTTCCTTGATAGGTCGAGCACCAGCAATTCTCTTGGTTCCATAAAGAACATGAAAGAAGGGAGTTTGATGCCACAGGGAGCTTGCAGTGTGCAGTGTTTTAAGGGAAAGGTCCTCACTTCATGCACTGCTTTGTATTATTGTTCTTGAATATCCTGTTTCACATTATTTATGGCCACCGATTTTTTTTTTATTGTCTCTTTCCCAGGCAATAAAACACATTGCTGTAACACAGACACAAATCCAAAGAAGGATCACTTCACTTTAGGGACACTTGGGCTCTGCTGATAGACTTCATGGGGGCCTCTGGCTCTCCCAGCATGGTGCAAACCGGGACTCGAGACCTGCACACCACCAGGAGCACGGCTCTGGCCCCATGCACCATGGGTCATTCCTTTTTCTGGTTAGCCTGTCATCGACTCCAGTGCAGAGGAAGGTACACTGTCACTTTCTGAGCAAGATCTCAAGACAGACGTGTGAACTGGATTGAAAATAAGAGACACTGTGGGGTCTGGCTTTCTGGTGCAATTGTATCAACTTCAAGAGCACTTACCCTGATCGTTGCCTGTGCAGAAACAGATTTTGGCTCCATGTGCAGACTCTTGACTTGCACAATACAAGGAAAAGTCATGCCAGAACATAAATTAAGAAGCATGAATGGGTGAAACACAAAGGAGCTTATTTTGTGCTAATAGTTTAGCAAAGGCATTCAGACACTTCTAAAGTTAGCGCGTTGTGCTGCCAAGAGAAACAGTGAAGCAGGGGGAAAATACATCCCTGGATAGCTGTCTACCAGCAGATATGTCCTGTTTTTCATCTCAGACAAATACAGTGTGTCTCTGCCAAGTATACTCTTTGGTTCTCTTTGCCTTATGCAGGATAAATACTTCTTCCCCCTCTTTTCCAAAGTTAGTATAGTAATTAATGAAAAATCAAAGCTGCACCTGATAATAATGTGGTGCTTTATCTCTGGTATAGACTTTCAATCACAGATATTACTTTGCCTCATCAATTAGCTGGAACCTTTCTCAGCCTGTAATAGGGGCTGACGAATTCACACGTGGCTTCTGATGGCTCTTCCCAGCAGTGCTAATAGCCTTGGTTACCATTATATCAGCAAAGGGACTGCAAAGCAGAACTCTATGAGAAACACAAGACGTTTGGCAAATGCACATTTTATGACCAAAAGTACTGCTCTATAATCTATTCCTCACACTAAGAACCAGGAAGTGAGCAAAAAACTGTGCTTGAAGTTATTGTACAGCTTGATTTGGGCTTCCCTGTGTTTGTTTTATAATACAACTGCAAACATGAAATCCTGCCATTAAAGACCTTATCAAGCACATATGCAAACGTAGACTAAACAAAGGACACATTAGCAATCTTATTTCTGGCATTTCTCAACTTGTGAGTGCTGGACGCTGCAGTTTCAGTGTTCATTCATGCAATCAAATTTTTTACATGTAACTAACAGTATTGAATGTCCCTCAAGTAACACCACCAGCTGCTGAAACAGAAAGGGGTCTTAGCTGTGCACTGCATATTGTCAGTACCTACAGCAAGTAACAAGTATTTGCTCTTTTCCAGGGCCAAAGGTTGGCTGGGTGCCATTGAACATTCACCCTGCATTGCCATCCCCAGTGTTCTTTGTCTCTAGCATGGAACTGCTCTCTGCAGGAGCTGGTGTTGCAGTGCCTTGCACGGCTGGCTCTGAGACTGTTTGCAGAGGGGTCACTGCCACGAATGAAACAGGCAGGAGAGTCTGATGAGTGGCTGAAGGACTCACTTCACGGACAGGTTGGTGGTTGTTAATGATTTTATTGCTAATAATAAGCATACTGCTCCACATCAAGTCTGGGATCCCACAGAGACATGAGCAGGACCACAACTTCTGCACTGAGGCTGGAGCTGAACCCTGAGGCTGGAGCTGAGCCCCGGGACAGGAGCTGAGCCCCGTGGCTGAGACTTGCCAGTGCTGTGGTGGTGATGTTGGGACTAACAGGACCTCCATGACAGCCATCCCTTCCTGCATAAGCACCTGGCGGCTGGGAACAAGGCTCAGTTTGGATCTAGGCCTGCTGGGTGTGGAGGGGATGCCATCACTCACTAAACTCCTTTTCATAGCTGCTGGGGCCGGGCATCCAGCTGAGCAACTTCTGCTTCACTGTTTCTTGCAGGCACCACAGCCTTGGAGGTGCATCGGCATCTCTGAGGTGGTGATAGATTAAGAAGCTTTTCCTCCAAGCAGCCTAGGAGCACGCAGAGAGTTAGGCATATGCAGAACCTCTTCAGCAACAGGATCTATGTTGGCAATGTGCCCCTTTTACCTTTAGTCTAGGGTTGCCATTTCAGCATAAATCCAAGAAAGTTTTGGCAGTGGATTAACTTGATATAAACCACATAGCATTCCTCCTCTGCCAACATGTCCAGTCTGTAATTTATATTCTTTTTTTGATAGATTTCTTTTCTGAGAACAATTTGTATCATCATTCATTTTAAAGATAGATTGTTTTGCAGTGTTTGATAGATCAACTCCAGCATTTGGAAAGCTGGCATCCAGATGTACAGCTTGCAAAAAAACCTCCAAAAGACTCTTGTTAAGGGAGCAGTGGTGGTATGAGATCACCTTATATGGCCCTTGCTATCTTCCCTTGCAAGCTGAGAATTGATTTCTTTTGCAATGAAAATTCCTCAAAGCAATCCTTTATCACTTGTAGAAGAAGCACAAAATGGGAAAGTACAAGGCAGTGCAGTGCATTCAGAAAGAGGAATTATTAACAGTAATGTAACTTAATGGCACGGCAGCAGGGATAAATCTGGCTTGTGGACTCTGAAATTAAGGTTCAGGAAATAATAATCTTCTTTTAAAGATACAACCCAGATAATTAATCAGGATGAATAATATGGTAATACATGAACAGCAGCATTTAGAAACTCCTAGGGCTTTCAAGGCTCTGTTGAACCAAGCACACATCCTAACAGACTGCCCTGCCACAGAGAGTTTACAGTCTTGTGAGTTAAGGCTGATAAACAGTGGGATAAAGGAAGGATTAATACGCTCATTTTGCAAACAGGGAATCAAGCCACAGCATAATTAGAAGCTAAATTTACCAAAAGTGTGAAGACTTTGCTCTCAGATGTTGTGCTCACTGGAGGCCAGAACAGAGCCAGCAAACTCATGGCCTGAACGGCTGCACAGAAGAAACACCAAAGGATGGGATCTACTGTAGAAAAGAAATTGTGGTGAATGGAAGGTGAGATTCATCCTCAGGGAAACAGTAAGAAGAGGGATGGAGGGGAGGAGGGGGGGAGGCAAAGAGGGATGGAAGGACAGAGGAATGGAGGAATGGGGACATGTCTGAGAACACCTCAGTGCTTCTCACTGTGTTTCAGGACTCTTACTCAGCCTCTTTGCTCTCAAGAAGTTATTTGTCTTCACACTCATGGCCAAATCCCCGAGAATATTTGCTCTGGGGAGCTGAATACGGCCTAGTAGTTAGGTTTCATGTTTATTATGTTCCCCAACAAGTCTCAGAAAACAGCAAAAATAGTTTGGGGAGCAAATGGTCCGTCAGTGTCACCGGGGCAGTTGAGAGGTAGGCAAACCACAGCTCCCACCTGTTCCATCTGGCACATTTGCATCAGCCCACCCAAGAGCTTAGAGGATTCAGGTTTGCCTGTACAATGCAGAAGCAAATATTTCCAAACCTTTGTGTCAGCATCTTGTCCTCTCATGTATCCTTTCCAAAATACCACCTCTAATATTGCAGTTACTGCTGGGCTTTTGCATTCAGAGATGGATTTAGCAGAGGAGGTTAAGGATGCTACATGCACCCCACCTCCCACCCCCATTAGAAGAGATGGGATCTGTTGAGTAACAGCATATCCCCCCATTGGTGCTGTGCCCACAGTGCTGGGGAAGCTGCCACAATGCCAGTTTTTTCACACCCTCCCTCGGGAAATGGCTGGGGAGGTGCTGATGCTGTTCCCAGCAGCTGCTTATCAGATATCAACTGAAACGAGAGCTGCAAAAGTTGTAATGCCATATGTACATGGTAAAATCCTAGCCTGAGGTGATCTGTGAGCAGGTGAGTCCTCAGGCAGAAACCGGCTTCAGTTTTATCCTTGCAATCTGCCAGCGCGGGCCGGGACTGCCCAGCACCGTGGAACCCTCTTCCCAGGAAGCCCCCCCACCACCACTACTTTGAAATTCAGTGCTTACTGCATCTAAAATACATGGAAACCAGGCAGGGAAAGAGGGCTAAATGCCACAGGAAAGTGAAAATGGATCTCAACTCAAATGTAAATCTAACTGTTCTCGGATGGTGAAGGGGATCTCAGTTTTTCCTGGTGCTGCACACAGTACTGCAGGGAAAGGCAGTAAAACCTGAAGTCTCTTGGAAGGCAAAAGGTGCCCAGAGCAGGATCCATAAGCTGGGTCCTCTTTCGGGGTGATGCCTTGATGTCAGTAATATATTTTTTCTGACATAAAAAATAAAGATTTCTCTTCCTGGCAAGAGAAGCCAGTAGCCTAAATTCCTCTCCTCTTTGGACTGAATCACTTAAGCACATTACACTGCAAAGCACAAAACCCTCCCAAAGCCCACTTTTATACATAAACAATGCCTAATATTGTGTTCTGTTGCTCTCAGACCTTTCTCTACATTTCTGCCTAGCTCTTAATTTTCTTAGATTCTGCCATGTTTTATTTATGTTTATTAGGGCACAAGAAACACATCTTCCTGGGAAAGAATGTTGCAAGTTTGCAGACTTCTGCATTCACCTTTTAATGTGCTTTTCTACTCAGAAAAGATGTTACACTTGGAAGGTGTAAATTGAAATTGTTTTATGCTTACAGGAGGAAATGTATTTTCAAAACAGATTTGTGTCTCTCTCAAAACCTTTGAGGTGAATTATTCAGCTGAGATTGAAGTGCATTATATCTTACGATCCATAAATATGTCTGTTTAAATGAGAAGCAGGGCTGTGTTTTCTCAAAGCTGTGTTCTCACATTGCTTTGTTTCATAGTTGGAAGTTACCTCTGAGACTGCTCCAGGTTTAAAATTTCCTTGTTTCTTAAGTAGAATTGAATAACATAATTTTGGCTTTTCAGCTTGTAGAGAAAGCATTTATATACATGTTGCATATTTTTACTGATCTGGAAACAGAGGAGCTTTAATTAGGCTCTGTAGAGCAGACACTCATGAATGAAAATGAAAATTAGAGGAAAAAACCCTCTTGTTTTACATGTTGAGTTCTAACAGCAAATTGAAGAACAACAAAGCTCCTCTATGAACCTCCCTAAGGTTTCTTTTTAGGGTTTGCTCTTCTGGTGTGTCTGCGTGCACACATTTTTGTGTGTGATCAACTCTTTCATTTTCCCCACCATCCTATTTTCTAGGTTGCAATGCCGACTGTGATGAGCAGAGACGCTCCCATTGTCTGGGGAGGTGCAGGAGATGGGAAGATATCTGACTGCATCCCTTTCCCCTTTGATCAGAGCAGCTAATCAGGCAAATGGAAGCAATACAGATGAAGAAAGTAATTGAAGCCCAGTTCCTCCAAGGCATGTAAGCATGTTTTTCAAACCTTTGAGGATCTCAACACTTCTCTGCTCACAGAAAAGGGAAAGAAATAAATTGTGGACTGAAGATACATCTGAGGATGGTGGTCCTTTGCTGATGCCCTCCCTCTAATCCCTGCAGGTGTTGCATTAAGGTTGGTGTGCCAGCAGTGTCTGTAACCCAATGAAGGTGTCTGTAAGGTGTTTTGAATGTGGGTGCCATTCAAGCAGGGCATGATTTGTCTGCAAGAAAATACAGATGTTACAGTAGAGCAGATCACTGGGCTGTAGCAGATGTCATTGGCAGTGAGTAGAGAGGCTGAGTGGTGAAGTAACAGCAACATTTTCCCTTCTCAGCCTCATATCTTTAAAAGTAAGAGCAGGAGAAAGTAAATCCTGGTACCAGGGGACTTTGACTGCATCAGCACTAGTGAAGCAAGTCCTGTCGGAGTCTGGCATCTGCCCTGAGTCGGGCTGGCTTGGCTGCCCTGGTCTATGCCATGGACCTCTCCTCACCTCCAGAGCTTTGTGACTCTATCCAGACTGCTTTTGGGAATGATCCATAGTTTTTACTATCTTGTGAGCAGTGTGTGGGAGAGCACTAGAACATCCAGGTCAAAATCCTGCTAATAGAAAATTGAATTCCCATGCTCAGGCTGGTGCCCTGGCATTTTTCATTTTTTAGAATGCTGCACCTCATACCCAAGGGTACCCATCCAGACTGATTGACTTATATGAGCCTGAACTCTTAATATTTCACAGTGCTGCAGGCACCTTGACAGCAGGACAGAGCTCTCACCAGTATCCTGCAAAACTCCTCATGCCTCCTTGCCCTGTAGCCTGAGACACTGAGAGGGAGCAGAGGAGCTAAGAGCGTCCTGGGCTTTTGTGGTGGTGGGAGCCACAATACCACAACATAACTAAGAGCTTTGTCTGCAGACAGCAGGGATACGTTAAAATGAGCTTCTCCCCTCTCTTCCCACTGCATTTAGATTTCTGGGGTTTGGTAGTTAATAAAAGGAACTGTGATGGCTCCTTCTGCACTTGGCGCAAGGCTGGACTGTAAGCTGATGTAACATTTGTTTGAGAGTCCCATGTTGCTGTCTCTCCCTTTTCTGGAACCTGTGCTTTTGGTGTCACCCCAACTGCACAATTTTAGCAAGAACCTTTAGCCATCTTCCTAGAGATATCCCTGGCCTCTGGGTGGTTTGGCTCTCTGACCCTGCTAGGTGACCTAGAAAGAGGTGTGCTCCACAAAATGCAGTGATATTACTGACATAGGGAAAGAGAAGGAAACCTGATGTACCAAATCCTCTTTAACAGAAAAAAAAAGAGAGAGAGAGAGAAAAACAAAAGGGTTACATGGCAAATTTCTGTTTCTTTTTCTTTTTTGTTAGTGCTATTTAGGCATAACTGAGCTGATTGACAGTTATAGGAGGGATATTTATTCGGATACACCTGAAGCTTCATTGCTGTCTAGGATGCCCTTTGTGAGAGACTTCTAAGATCAGCTTCTAAGACAGACAGTGTTTGTGCACCAAGAGGCTCATGGAGAAAATGAATGTTATCTCTTGCTAGCAGAAAGGATATTTGCTCCCTGTCAGTGACTTGATGCTCTATGTGTTGGTCAAAGGCTGGGTTAATATTATGGGTTTGCTCTTCAGTTCCCACAGGTGGATGGCATTTGAGAGGCAACAACAGAAAGTGTTAGACAGCCTCGCAAGGGATGGACCAGCCAGGACAGGGTGTGATGAACAGACTGGGAAATCACAGTCTCCTAAATCATTTTGTCAGTTCTCCTTTTTTTTAGTAACAAAACAGAACAAACTGTGCTCCTTGCCCCAGAGGAAATGGGAACTTTTAAAGTGAAACTTCTTCTTTTTATATGGTATCCAGTTGCCTATTAGAGACAGGCAGTAGCCTCTACAGTTATTTCTTCTTTTTTTTTCCCAGCAATCTGCCTCATACTAACCACTGTTGGGCGAAGGTTCCTTGGCAGCATCTCAGGGATTTCAGGCTTGGGTCAAGAGCCATCAAGAGGCCATTCCCCTGGGATTGCCTGGATGTAGCCACACAGTTTGGGAGGTCAGGAAAGTTTAATAATGAGGTCAAGGCCAAACTATGCCATTTAGTGTCAGGACAGGACACAGATGCACCTGGGGCTCAGGAAGTGTGTGTGGGTACACAGCAGCACAGGATAGGATATATTAGACAAAATGGTCGAGACAGAAACAGATTAGTCGATATTGTGCTTGGAGTCCAGATGATTAGGACCCTTGCATCTGCAATGGTATTCACTTATTTATAGTGAAACCAGAACAGGAAAAATCCCCCTGAGTAATCCTGAGCCGTGGCCTTGGATGACATCACTTAATGTGCATCAGCAGAATATGGCCGGGTTCAACCTTTACAGCGAGGGCCAAAAAACCCTGGAGAAATGGAAACTCAGTGCTGGAAACCTCTAAGTAACCTTGTGAAATGATGACAGAGGCACAAGTCTGGCTCTGCTCCAGGAAAACCTTCTCTCACCTTTCTAATTAGTGGGGGTCTCATTAGGGAGCACAGGAGATTCATGGCCATTTTACCTGATGTGCTTTCTGTAACTGTTCTCTTTACAGAGCATGAGATGATTTTTCATAGCAGGTCTGGAGGGAACTGGAACTGTGCAAGCATTGTCCAGCCTCTTGTGTCAGAGCCTATTTAATGCCTAAGCTGATTAAATGACTACCTTTTTACAAATTACATCTCATATAGAGCCTGCAGGTGCTATGAAGAAGAATGAGAGAATTTCATAAAGGCAGTGAGTCTGAAGTATAAAATCTGAATATTGACTTCTAAAGGTTTGAAATCTATACGAAACAGGATCTGAAAGAGATTTTCAGCTCCCTCATCTATAAGCAAACTTCAGTTTTTCTTGGTGCTTTAAAATCCTGGGTATCAAAAATGAGGAAATGTATTACTAAATGCATTGACATCCAGAGCATTTAGGTACTGAAATGGGAAAGGGACCTCTTAAGTGCTGGGAGATGACTAAGGCTGGGAGGTGATGATGCTCCTTGGTCTCTCTCCACATGTTTCCAAGTTCTGCCCTTTACTCCTGGCAAAGTCACAGAGCATCTCTAGCTGACAGCCCTCTTCTTTCCCTTGTCCTTTGCAAATGGGAATTTGATTTATCTTCCCCTGCAGCCACAGCTGATACTACATATTGGAAATAGACCTCCAGAAATGTTCTCTTGAAACAGAGCCTATGCTCCAGATCATGACTTGGCTACCATCCTGTTATGGGTTTAGCCAGGTAGGCCTAAATTTGGGCCTTGGAATTCAGATTTGGGCCTGAAATTGTCAGCTGCCTTGAGCTGGGCCGGGCTAGCTGGCAGCTGACTTCTTCTAGCCAATGATGTTGTATTCCACACCATCTTACATCATCTCAATAGGAGTAAAATCCAGTGTGTGGGAGTGGCTTAGTTCAGTTCCACCATGGCTGAGGTGTAGGGAAGACGTATTGCCGGTATGATGCCCTGTTAGGCCTAGGTCCTGCTATTGCCACTCCTTGCCTTTTGTTTAAGTTCAGGGAAGTAGAAATATTTTGTTGTTACTCTTTCTGTTTCTTGCTGGATGTCTTGTGGTTTTGGAGTGCTTATGAATCTAGAGTAATACACTTTGTATTAATTGGGGAGCGGGAGGTTATTTCTTGTTACATATAACTTGTGTGTGTGTTATATTGTAGTTTTCTTTTAATTTTCTCTTTTCTGTATAAATACATGTAGTTAGTTTCAGAAGAAACCTGGCTTTAGAGGTTTTTTTCCCCTCTCACTCTTCTTTCTCCCTTTGGCTGGTTGAGGGGAGGAAGAACCTTTTTCTCTGTTCTTGGGCAGTTGGCATTTTGCCAGCTCAACCCAAGACACATCCTCATCCTTGGGAGCACCAGGGTAAGTGATGTTGCTGAAGATAATGCTGTAAAAATTAAATGGACAAGACTACAAGTATAAACTGTGCATCCAGTTTGAATTTCTACCCATCCCAGCAAGGAACAGAAATATACCACATAAGCTGTGTCCTTAGACCACATGAGACCAAGAGGCTCATACTCTGAATTTCAAATACAAGCACTTGTAAGGAATTGACCTTGCAAGACATGGCAATGCCCTGAAACAAAAGGGTTTGTATTGCTTTTAAAATCACATTCTCAGATTAATTTTTCCCATATCCATATAAATGTCTAATCCTCTTTTGAATTGTGCTAAGCTTTTGGCACTGGTACTGTCTTGGGAAGTAGATTCCAACACTGTAATATTTTTGAGTTGTTTTTTTTTTTTTTTTTGACAATGTGTTGTTTCTGGCTTGCGATTTCATTGAATACCCCTTCTTTCTTGTAGTATGAGAGGAAAATTAACTGCCTTTTCCAGCATTTTACCCTTGTATTATTTTGTTTATTTCAACTGTTTTTCTTCTAATCACCCTTTCTCCGAGATAAGAGGTCCTCATCTTCATGTCTTTTCTTCTCTTATGATTATTCTGTGCCCCGAACACATCCTGTGTCTTGCTCCAGTGGGATCAAGGCAGGAGCCACAAGCAGATGATGAGCTTATTTTATGAACACATTCAGGGAAGGCATAAACATGAGAGTATTAAAACTCCCTATGAACAATAAGAAAACAGAAAAATGGCTGAATTAATTGAGTAAATTATTGCCTGTTTATTACTTGTCCAGTTCTGTCACTAGTACTTCAGTGTAATGGTGACCAGCTAATTAAAAACTGTAGAATCAAATTTATCATCATGAATAGAAAAAAAAGATTTTGTGCTAAGGTTATTTGAAGGCTGAGCTTGCACATTTAGCTTGATTTATCCATGCTAATGTGATGTATTTGATCACTGATAATCATAACAAAGATTTAAAAAAGAAATAGTCACTGTTAATAACCCCATCAACTTTATCCCAAATGTTCTTGATGTGTTTTGTGTAAGGACATAAAATGGATAATCCCTGAAAGTGGGGGATTATTCAGTTTTTCTTCTTAAAGTTTCAAAGAGCATTTCAAATCCCAGAATTATTTATGTAATATTTCTGAAAATGAAAATCTTTGAAATGCTTACAATCAGTTAAAAGCATACTGTGGAAGGGCCGCAATGACAGGAGCTGCTCCCCATGTGGGATGAGAGCCAGCACAGTTGATCTGATTTTAGATCCCAAGAGACAGGATTATTGATCTTGCATTTTCGTGGTGAATGCTCTGTTCTGTGCACAGCTCTCCCTGCCTCACTCAGCCTCTTTTTTGCATTGGTGACCTTTCATGAGCTTTTTCCTTTGCAAAGAACATGCAACCACGGATGGTGCTGGCAAGTGGCCCAGACATCAACCTTTACTTTGTGGCCACATGAAACTTCTTGTGTCATGCTTGGGAAACTGCAATAACCTCTCAGCCAGCTTTCTTCCTTTCCAGGACTGTCCTGAATGAGCTTCTGAAATACATTAATGTTTCTGACATCACAGAAAAATACCTATATAACTAATCTTCTGTGCACAATAAAAGCTGATG
The DNA here is from genome assembly GCA_013396695.1 of Sakesphorus luctuosus. Taxonomy (NCBI): domain Eukaryota; kingdom Metazoa; phylum Chordata; class Aves; order Passeriformes; family Thamnophilidae; genus Sakesphorus; species Sakesphorus luctuosus. The sequence goes on from VWZD01013575.1 coordinate 87,061, forward strand.
GCTTTTTATAGTGAAAAATATTTTATGGGCTGAAATTTTTCGTGTCTTCACAGAAATTTAATTGAATTAAATTTTAGCAGTTACCTTAAGCACTGTAACTGGTGTCTGCATAAAGAATGCCATCAGCTGGGACTGCTCTGGCTGGTATGTAGGAGCTGACAAACCTCAGGTATTGGGGTCACCCTTGGTAGGGTTAAGGGAACTGTATTAATGACATTCAGAAGAGCTCAGGCATAGCAGCATCAGAAGGCTTGATCAGAAGGTTTACAACTAAGAGAGTTTATTTTTAGTTACATCTACCCTTTTTATATACTCTTATATTCAACATGTCATGACACTATTGGTTAACCAATTCACCTAAAATACATAGGAGCGTCCTATTGGTTACAAGGCACCATCCACTCTACAGGTAGCTCTCTGGTCCTTAAGGGTGAACTCCAAACTGCTTTCCTTCAAGGACATACACACTGTCACCCCTACACTCAGGGGGCTCTGGCAGGATGGGAAGGTCAAGGAGAGGTCTCCAAATATGGATTCCCACTCAGGTGGCTCTCTCCAGAGGCTGGAGAGACTTCACTCAAGCAGATCTTGCTGTCCATGGGCAATGGGTGCATCTGTTGAACCAGTAGCCCCTAACGGGTCCTATTGAGGTATTTTCCCTCTCCTGAGGCATGAAGCAATATAGATCCTTCTCACCTCACGAGACCTCATCTACAGAGTGAGAGGATCAGTGAGTTTGTAGGGATGGCTTGACATGCGTGGTGGGATCTGGAAGCAGCAGTGATGCTGCACAGCTTTGTCACTCAGCTCCACACTGAGTTGGTACAAAATACCTACATATTAGCTAATTTTTACATGCAGAAAAAGAAATGGCAGTCTGCAGTTTCTGAGCGTATGCTGGAAGACTGTACCTGAAAGCTGCATTGTCTCCATTTACAGTACATTTTGACCATTCGAAAAAGAAAAAATTATTGCAGTTGTAGGGCTTGGTCTGCTTGAGGGATAAATGCATGCGTAAAAAGGGCATCAAATAGGTAAAATTTGGTCTATGCTGCCCCAGCCTGAGCACAACTGCTAATACAAGGTGTCAGAAATTTGATTAGCAGCAGATTATCATTGTAGACTAAGTACTATAATAAGTCTAAAAACTGGCAAGCTGATTTCTCAGAGTATTCAATAATTCAATTCCTGGTTTCATCCCATAATGTCCAAGAGGAAGAGTAATAACCCATTTAAGGCAAATGTCAATGAACAAGACTGGATTTGTGCTGGATTTGTGGCTTCGTTCCTTTGCAGCTCTGGCTCTTGCTATCACCCAGAGCTGATTACAAAACACATAAAATCTGAAAACAGTAAAACATAAACGTGTAAATCATCTATCAGAAAAGTCCTCATGGTGGATATTTTAAAAGAGAAATTATACCTTATTCATATGAGACCAGAGTAAGCAGAAAACCTCATGATTACCAGCTTGAACAAGTATGTGAGGACTAGGGGGGCTTGCTGTGACTTACAATCTGCTCCATAAGGAGGTACAAGCAGTAGGTCTTTGACAAGTGGCAGCGACATTCCTGGGGAGGCACAGGGCCAGAACTGAGTGACTGAGCAAGGCAGGATGTGAAATACGCCTCATGAAACACATTGCCTGTAGTGTCCTATTACGTGGAGAACTGGAATGTATACATAAACCAAGGAAAATGATAAATTTACAGGGAGTTAGAGGTGCAGAGGTTGCGTCACTGACAGCCCATCCAAATCCCCTGATCTTATCCAAGCTCTTATTTCCTAATAATCCATATAATTAGAATTTTCAAAGAGCCATAGTTATGACCATTAAAGTTTTAGCAACAGCATGTGTATATATTATAAAAGAACATCAGCTCTGTATGAAACAAACATTTTAACACAAGCTGAAACTCAGAAACTTTTCTCTCCCTGTTCCAGTTGGCTGCCGAGCTCCAGCCTGCCAGGGCTGCACTCAACACAGCTGCAAACAGCCAGCAGCAGAGGGGAGCTTCAGAGGAGCCTAAAGATGCTTATATTTTCCATCTGGAAAGCAAAGCCAAGGGTGCCATTAATTTTCAGACAAGTAATAGTGCTGGAACAGCCCAAATGCCAAAGTAGTTCCCTGGTGAGGCTGCTTTAGTTATCATAATCAATAAGAATCTAATTTTGGGGAGAAAACCATGCCACCACTAAGAATAATGGTTCTGTGTTGTGCATATGCTGTGGGTCCTGGCTGGCAGGAGAGCTGCATGATGTGATAGTAGTTGCAGACACAGCGCATCAGCCTGCACCCCTGGCAGAGGTGGCTGCATGGCTGGCACTCTGAGTGTTGGTGCACGCTGTGCCGAGTGGGACAGCGGACAGTGCCTGGGAGTGGGTGGTGTAGCGATGTGACAATCTTAATTTCTCCCCAGAAGTGATGGATTAAGGGCTTCACACGTGACTGAGTCATGCAGGGAGCCAGTAAAGCAGCTGTAGGTTTTGTGAAGCTACTCTGCCTCTTCCATTATTGTCTTTCTGTTGTTTTCTCTGTCAGCTCTGTGACTCTTGTTGTTTCACAGCAGGGGTGAGACTGAATGTAGTTACATGATGTACACAATCAGCATTAAATTCTTCACTTATGCTCTTTTATTGCCGTGATACCTTTTTTCCCCCCAAACCCAGGGTCCTCCAAGGACCCCTGGTTTTGCCTGTGGTGCTTCAAAGTTTGTTTTCCCCATACTCATGCCTGTTTTATTCTTAGAACAAGCTCACTGATGATGACATCTTTGTTTCTTTTTGTCACTGTTTGAGTGTCTATTAAGAAACTTTCCACAAAGATAAAATTTTGCCTGTCTGAGTAGCTCAGCTGGATAGCTATGGAGATACTGAATAGCCTAGGAATAGGCCCAGTCTCTTCTGATATGCCATTTTTTTAGTTCTACCTATGGCTCCATTTCTTGTCTGTGCTTTGGTATAAAATCACTGCTTATTTAATAGTACTTATAAAATTGTGTGATCTCACAACTGTTAAATTTCATTCTATTTCATACAAAAGTGGTGGCTGTGTGTGTAAAATAATGACTGCTCCTTGCAGCTTCCTCTCTCATGACTTGTCTTCTACAATTTTATCACAGTAGCAGAGAGCTCTAGAGTAAAAGAAGAGCAACCATTTTGCAAAATCATTGCAAAATATAGAAACTTGCAACAAGGGTGAGCAGTTTGAATAATCATGGGAGTAAAGGAGGTGTGACCATTTCACACTGAGAAAAAATATCTTGTGGAGAAAATAAGTGACATATAGCTCTGACAGTGCTGAGAAGTTATCTCTGAAGCTCAGGGGAAGGAAGTGTTACCCACAGGATCCAGGGAGGCCAGCACCTGATTTTTTTCTTAGCACGTGCCTAGGAAAATATTCAAACACTTTAATAGTCCTATCAAGGTAGTTATCAGCATGTACAATCAGCAGGGAATGAACTGTGCATAGTACAATCAATTAAATGTACAATCTGCCCATTGGACCTCAGCAGATGAACGCTCTGTCAGGGCAAGTACAGAGCCCACCACACGCTGCATGGAAGATGCACTCATCACCGTGCTGGCAGCAGAATTGGAGCTGTGTTTTCCACTGAAAACCATTTCCATGTAAATCGTATGGAGTTATTTACAATATTACCTCTGGAGCTGGGGATTGTTTCCTTAATTCCCCATGCTGTCTGTGGAGGACAATTCACACCATATGCAGCAGACACCAAAATTCACAGGGCTCAGATAGTGCTGCAAAAATAGAAGCAGGGACCTGTTTTTAAATGTTTTGAAATTGCTGTATTGCTCAAGCTTTGTGGTGCCACAGGGAGAAGCACCAAAGGGAAAGCAGTCTTTTATCATAAATCCCAGGTTCTCTTCCAATACAGCTGGGAGGGGATGGGTCACGGGCTGGAGCGTGGAGGATGAAAAGGCATTTCTGTTCAGCAAGTGTTCATTGATCTGTGTGAAAAGAGTTCGTGGAGACCAAGCTGCCTTCTCCCTCCCAAGGCCCGTCCTTTTGGAGCTGTGTGGGTGGATGCTCTGAGCACATCTGCTCGTGGGAAGCCTGTTTGTGGCCAAACAGAGGGCCCTGGCTTCCTCCAGCAGTGGAAACACAAGAAGGTTTTTTTTAAAAAAAGGTCAGGGATTGCTGTGGCTTGCAGGAAATGTTTCTGTCTCTTGATTGCATTAGCAAGACCATGTCCTTGCTGGTTCAGAGGTGGGAGATGGACAGACTGGAGGCTGAGAAGGTGGCCCTGGTCTCCAGAGAGCAGAAGCCAGGCTTTGCCTGTGCCAGATGGCTCTGCCCTATGGGCATCTCTTCATCAGAGCTGTCATGGTACTGGCACAAGCCATCATCAGCCCCAGCCTCCTAGGACACAAAAATTACCAAATACTGTCACAGGCAGCTCTGCTCCTTTTGTAGTTGTTTTATTTGGTTTGAGCACTTTGCATTCTGCCCTCTGCCCTGGACTCCAGGCCCTGTCTGCCAGGAATTGCTCTGGCCACTGGCAAGGTAGGGATATCCACAGCAAACCCACAACCCCCCCAGGAGTTTTGCATCGATGAATCTGTAAATGCTGCTCTGCCCTCTCCTTGTGCACTTCTGGGATTTAGCTGCACCAGGGGAAATTATATTTAGAAATCCAAACAAGAGAGCCTGTGGGGCACCCAGCCACTGTGGCAGTGTGGGAACAGTGGAAATAAAGCATCCCAGTTGTTTCCAGACCTTTCACTTGGATTTGTTCTTATTTTTCTGCATCATTTCAATTTCTGATCTATAAGTCTCTGTCTCAAAAGCTACAGTCCAGTTTTAAGTTATCCAAAAAAAAATGCAACTGGTCTGAACATTATAAACAAAGGTTCTCTGGCTAAACTCCTGGGTTTAAGGTGTCCCAAAGCACTGAGTAAAAAATTAATTTCCAAACGCTTTGTGTAATGTCTTTTACTCTTCACCTCATCACTGTCCCTTATCTTAGGACAAAAAGTGAATTTTCTTGCTTGCTTCTGGAACCATTAGAGCATTTGCTATTTTAACAGTTGTGATCTGCAAAGCTTTGCAGTCCATATTATTTCAGATGGTTCACAGGAAACCAATTTTAGCTGTGACAAAATGTTCTGAACTTGCTACAATATTTCTATTGCTCTTTGGCTCTGGAGTGATTTTTCTTATTAGCTAGAGCTGACTGTGGCTTTTTTTATCAGATAATTCTGGAAAGCAGCAAATCAGTCTGGAGCTCAGCTACTCAAAGTGAAGTTGCTTTGCTTATTGATGCATGCTTTTAGATCACTTAAAGTGCAACAGGAGTCAGCAATTTAGCTGAATTGGTTTGGTTTTCAGCTTTGATTGAACTTCACAGTTTAGAACATTAGCAGAATTAATTTGCTGGAGATTCTTATCTTTCCCACTTAATTTGAATGAAGTGAGGTATGTAAATGTATGTACTTTGCAAGCTGTTATCTTTACTATTTCGAAACAAGATTGATTCAGGCAAAAATCTTTAAAATCCAAACACAGGATAATTGCTGGAGGCCTTGACTAGGGAAGAGGGTTCTGATTTTGCCTGGAATTTGTAGAGACAGCTTGATATGGTGTTTTTGCAGATCTGAGGAGGGACATGAAGGCTATTTTGCCAGCAGTGAATGTCACTTAAAGGCAGAGAGAGCAAAGATGCCTGCCTGTGGGAGACAGATAATCCTGGCTAATATTTATAAAGGAAACTCCTTAGGTGGGAAATGGCATCTGAGGAACATGGGGGAGACAAGACACAGCTGGGAGACAAAGCTGAAGAAGATCCTGGAGTTCAGACCAGGTTTTGAGGAGGTTATTGGGGGGATATTAGACAGCTGAATATTTTGAGGTGTATATTGATCCATGGGAAGAAAAATTACCTGGGAAGGAGCCTGTGATCATGGAGGCATAGGAAGCGGCTGAACCAGGCTCGAAGCGTATATTGACTGAGTCAGAGAAGGGAAAAGAGAAACAAAGGGAGGAGAAGGCATCAGACAGCAGCCAGCTCTACATGAAAAGAGGTGAAGAAACAGAGGCAGCTGAGGGGTATAAGAGTCGGATGAGAACAAGATATTCCACCACCCCATCATGTGGACAGAGCTGAAATACCTTTACCCTCGTTCTGATGCTCCCAGAGCCCCACTCTTCTGCTGGACCTTGGTTTCATGTCAGTAGGAGTGCAAGTGTTTGGGTCCAGGCGGGCAATAGATGGATAAGGTGTGAACGCAATAGCTGTGAAAGCAGTGAAGCCCATGGGAGAGAGTTGGGCTTTGCTCACAGATCTGCCTGAGCTACCAGCACTGGGGAGACTCCATATGACCCTCTGGAGAAGAGGGACCACTAGACATCATCAGGCTGCTGCATTTAGTGACCATTCTTAAATTCATACAAATGTGGTGTGCTGTTGTAGAGACCCTGGAGAGCAAGACCCTACATGGCCTGGAGGGTGATAGCTCCTATAGAACAGGATTTTGCATTGATAACATTTGCTGTACTAACCTTGCAGAATCATAGAATGTTTAGGTTGGAAGGGACCTTTAAACATGTTCTTCCAACCTCCCTTCCATGGACAGGAACACCTTCCACTATACCAGGTTGCTCTGGGTCCCATCCAATCTGGCCTTGACCACTTCCAGGAATGAGGCATCCACAGCTTCTCTGGGAAACTTGTTTCCATGCCTCACCACCCTCATAGTGAAAAAGCTCTTTCTTATATCGGATCTAAATCTACCCTCTTTCAGTTTAAAACTCCTGTCACTACATAACTTTGTAAAAACTCTCTCCATCTCTCTCTTTACCCCTTTTCTCTCCCATACAGCTCTGTGGTTTTGTTTGGTATTTTTTCAACTCCTGCAGAAAACGTGACTGTTGTTTATTGTTAAACACTGATTTATTTTTGGTGTTGCAGTATATATATTTATTTCTTGGCCTGAAAATGATATCATGACAAAGTTTGCTTTTATAGTGGAGGCTCATGTCAGCATGATTAATTTTCAGCATTGAATAGTCTGGCACTCAAGGCATGTGCTTTTGAGATAGTTTGTCCATCTTTTCATATTAGGAAGTATTTCCTTGCTCAGCATTTATGCCTGTGAAAAGAAATTTCCTGCAATACAAAGTCACTAAAATTTTTTCCAGCAAGAAGTAGATAAGCATCTAAATACGCCCTCTTTCAACTGCAGTTTGAAATCTTCCCTGCTTGGAAAGGGGGAATCTCTAAATAAGTAAGACATGGCAGTGATCCCACTAGGGAATGGGCTATGGCAAACAGCACTGGGAAAAACTTTGCTTTCTCAGGCACATGGATCTGTGATGCTGTCAGCAGTGCTTGTCCCTCAGCGATGCCTGGGCTCGCAGCCTGCCAGCAGCTGCAGTGAGATGGTCAGCTCTGCTCTGCAGGGCAGATGCTGAGGCAGAGCCACAGACACTGCAGGGCTGTGCTCTGCCACTCAGGGCCCCGGCAGTGCCTGTCCACTGGCTGCATTTCCACTAGCTGTGGGAACTCCAGCACAAGTCACCATTGCCTGGTCCTCAGCACCAGTTTCCCTCTCATCTGGTAAGATTTAAGGATGAAAGCAGGATGTCTCACTCAGCTCATCCTTAAAAGGAAAGGAAACACTGCTGAGCAACTTCAGTGGCCTTCGGGTTCTTCCCTTAAGAGAAACAAAGAGCACTTTGCCACCAGTTCTCTGGAACTGGCTGCAACATCAATGCCTCCAAGGGCTGCAAAATATGAAAGATAATAAAACTTTCAAAGAAAGCTTTAATGACCAATGTGTGGGAGTAATACAAAGGGCACCAAGCATGACAAATAAATACATGGCTGCAAAGACTTTTTTGTTGTACCACAAATTATGTAGGATGCTGTGGGCACAGGGAGATGCCTTATGGCTTTGCTCTCAGAGGTGGTTTTCCGCTGCAGGTGATAAGCATGTCACATCAATTGTCATCTGGATCTTGTTTCCTCTAAGCATGTAAAAAATGTTTCAAGTTGCGTTTCCAATTTATTCCACTGAACACCTCCAAAACCACACCAGAATAAGAAAATTAACAGTAGCACTTCACATTTAGAAGCTCTAAGGATTACAGATTTCTTATGCAGTATGAGCAAATCCTCTTTTTCTGAACATTAAAATTAGTCTTTCACCCAAAGTTGGGCACAAGAGAAAATGAGAGTCATTTTTAAAGCCTGAGCACTCTACAGCATTGATTTCTGAAAGAACCATAGGCTGTTGAATGCATTTGAAGATCTAGTTATTTATTGCAGTGCTTACATTTTCACTTAGTAGACCAATACTAAGCATTCATTTCCAAAAACGATTGGCATAAATGATTGCTGTAAATGACTTGCCAGGAATACAAAACAACACATGATAAATGAAACTAGAAGAAAGCGAGGGGATATGAGTAAGTTTGTCCCTGTTCTCCCAAAATTACTGTGAGTCTTAAAACTTGTCACACTGGTACTATGCCATCAGGCATAAATCCCAGGTATTTTTGGACAGCCTGAGGATGTACCTCAGCAACACCACATCCAGAAGGATGGTAAAGAGGTTTTTTTTGAATTGAAAAGTTGTCTGGAATAGTTGATTTCTTGACTGTCAGACTGAAAAGTAGGGAGAAAAATTAGCTGTCAGTCAAACCCAATGTGTTCTGCAGCTTTTCAGGCATTTCTCTCTGGATTCAAAGACCTTCTGAAAAACAGTGTTTGATTTCAGCCAAACCATCAGACTTAGGCCTGCTATGAAGTGCCTCATTTTTGGTCTCTGTGGGAAAAAGAAAGAGCAGAGTAGGAGCATAGTGGGGCTGTGTTTGTCCCTTTTCCCAGTGCAGTTTAGGTTTTCCAATCTTTTCGCAAGGTAAAGAGCAAATCGAGTTGAAAATGTCTGTCTTCTCCTTAACTGTGAACCTGTGTTCAGGAAAAGGCTGTAACTCAGTAATTTATCAGGCCTTGTAGTGGGGTGTGCAACAGTCCTTGCAGCTACCTCAGTAAATCTTCAGGCACCCCAGAAGCCCTGGGTTCCAGCTGCATGCAGCTTCCCTGACACCATGTTGGGGAGGGGAGGGGAGGAGNCACCTTGAATATTTCCAGGGATGAAGGGTCTTTCACCTCTCTAGGCAACCTGTTCCGGCGTACCACCACCCTTGTAAAAAACTTCTGCTTTTGAAGCAGCCCAGAATACCTGCCATGTTTCTGCTTAAAAGTGCTGTTGGGTGGGAAATAAACTCAAAAGAAAAATTATATCTCCATGCAAAAGAGAAATATTGTAAAAGTCATATTCTTCTAGCATGAACATGTACTTATTCAAGGGCTTTACTGGCTACTTGTAGCAGAAGAATTCTCGTTTATTAAAATACAGTTAAGAAGTGTTTAAATACAACTGTATTATCATACATACTATGTGCTCATGATAATTTTATCAGCCAACACGTAACTTCTTCAGGGACCAAGTCTGGTAAGTAATTAATTCCAATTAGTGTGTAAGTATTGCTGCTCTTTGTTGGGTGTTGTAGGAAGTGCCCAGGTATGAATGATTTGAATGGAACTGATTAAGTGTAGGTAGGATGGATTGAAAAATAAAGGCTTAATTCTGTCAAAGTTTTATGCCTTCAGAAATTGTGGTGTTTAGAATGGATATTCCTTTATTTAAACCAAACTGAAGCATCAGTAGCGTCTGAGTGTTGTCAACGACCTTTTGGGTTCATTTCCAGTAACAATTTTTACAAATGCAATTGCCTAAATGAAGATTTGGAAATCTTGGGAGGAGATGAGGAGCTGGAACAGGAAGAGGTGAACTGGTAACCCAGTGGCAAGAAAAAAAGAAACATAGCCCCCAAGTCCCAGATGGCATCAGAGGGGTTGTGCATGGGAACCAAAGCTTTGGAAAGGACATGTGCTCTGCCTTGAGACATATCTTCACTGCTTTTGAAGTTTGGATACATGCCTTAGACACAAAGCCCCCTTATCTTTGAGAAATCATGGTTTGGAGAGGGAAGGTGACTGTCAGGGAATGGCTGAAACAATTTCTTATATGTGAAGACAGCCTCAAATATATTTCAGATTGCATGTTCCAGAAGGCTTGTGTGGGCCCCTTGTTCCAGCTAACAGCCTGCAGTCTCAGGCCTCTGTTGAAGTGATGTCTGTACATCTTAATACAGTCACAGAGAGACCACATCTACTGCAAACGTTGCCCAACCATGATTTGCAAAAGGTCAATAATATATTTTTACATACTTAATAGAAAGTATAAAGGTAAAGTGCAGTCTTCCACAGATAACTAATATTACAGAAAAGCTTTTCTGAGAGGTGGGCCATTAGTATGTAAGTGGCTTTTTCCCCCCCCGCCAAAGAGTTTTCTAATATGCATGCATACGCTGTTTATTCCAGGCAGCTTAATGAACAGGCATCCCTGGGCAACACACTACAGTCACACTCCTATTCTTTCAGGCATCTCTCATTCAATGCTAAATCTTTACTAAGCAGATCCATCCAGAGATTACACACCCCTTACAGTAAAATGAATGAGGTTCTTCCCTGAATGTGTTAGAGATTGCTAAGGCCAAAACAAGGAATGTTGGAGCTTTCTTTTCTTTCTTCCCTCTTTAGAACATTTCCCCCCCCACCATATTTATTTTTAAGCCCAAAAATCTAAAATTGGATTCATATACTGAGAAGGAGGCTTTATTAAATAACCTTGTGGGCTAAAGTAATTCCAGCTTTATGGTGAGAGAGGCAAAGAAGGAGTAGGACAATCCTAAAATAGCAAGAATCAAAGAGGGGAATGTGAGAGGCTATGAGCAACTTCCTCCCTAAGAACAAATTCAGGATAGAGTTTTCTGGGAAAAAACATGTAGCTGTTTGTCTGATGATTATTTTAGTGTAAATACTACAGCAGCATGTTTTGCAACCAAGACTTGCATTAGAATTTATACTCCTCCTTTATTTTCTTGCAGTAATGACATCACGATTCCTACAAACCAGATGTTTATGGATTAAATATTTATGCCTTCTTTTTGCCTTTGGGTTTTTTAATGCAGTGCCCAGTTTTTACTGGAGATATTTAAACAGTGTAGAGTAATGGAAATGGAATAAAAAAAGTCCAAGGGACAAGGTAGTGAGGAAAGCAGAAAGAGGAAGAGAGAGGAAGAAAGAGAGGGTATGGGATTCACTCTCACATATGAATGCAGAAAAAGATCCAGATACAGAGTGTGAGTCAAGGGGATCCTTTGGTTTGAGTGCACCCAGAAGTCTGTGGTAGGTTAGCAATAACACTGTGCAAGCTCACTTAACAGTGGTTGTAGCATCTGCAGATGTGGAGAAACACTGAAAGTGTGGCAGCTGCAGGGACCAGCTGTCTATTGAAGATGAGTTCTTCAGCTGCCCATCTCACCTGCAGCAGTTTCTTTGTGTTGTGCCCAGTAGATCGGTGGGGCTTCAGGCACCTTGTTCATGTACAACAAGACCTACAAGACCATGAAAATAATTGAGGGATCCAGTTGTCTTTGAATTCTCAGGTGACACTGTGTGTACTGTGCAGCTGACTTGAACAAGAAGCATCTTTCAATGTTCGTACAGAGCTGAGCTTGACTATAAAGGGGGCCGTGATGGGCCTGTGAGGAGCAAGGAACAAGTGCAAAGTAACAGTGTGGCATCGCCTTCAGTTTTAAACCCCACATTTTCCCTATTTTTCTCACTGAGTGGAGGCTTTGGTTCTTGCTCTGGGTCTTGTTTGGGTAAGAGTTCTTTTCCCATTCTGTTCTGCATTTCTCAATGTTTGTGTTTCCTAATCTGCTTATAGAGAGCTGCATATTTTTCCTTGTAAAATGCAGCCTGGTGCCAGCATGCAGCATTAGTACCCAAAGCATGTGCTCCCAAGAGCAGCCAGGAGGAAGGAAGATGCTATAGATCCCATAAATGCATGTGAAGGAGGACAGTTAACTGCTGAATGGACTTCTGAGGCCTCTTTGCTACCTGAAACATTCAAAGCAAGTCTAGACAACTTTCTAATGAATGTCTCTGAGACCAAAAACCTTCCATCCATGATGAGCAGGTATCTTTGCATGTGCTAGTGAATAAAAACTTAGGCCTGAGGCTATGAGGAGTGCAAGAAGTGTTGCTCTCTCCAGAGTCTGACTTGCTGTTGTGTAGACCAGGGACAAGGGAGTCTGGGGACCACTGCTGTGGCTCACTAGCAGGTTTAGGGTGTGATGTGTTGAATTTTTGTTGTCCACGGGAGTTTTAGACAAGACCAATAGTCTGCCTCAGCCTTGAAATCTGAGAGTAAATAACTGAGTCCATTGAAACCAATGGGATTTTTGCTCTGGATTTGGCAGGAGCAGCATTCCTCCCTTTTACGTCTGCCCCTCTGGCTCTCCTGCAAACTTCCAAAGAGCATGAAGAGTCTGTGCTCCCTTTTGTTAGACAAAATGACCGGTGAGTGCTGATACCTATGAGACACACTGGTTGTGTCTGGCTTGAAGCCCTTCATGCTGCACAGACACCTTCACCACTGTGCCAGTGAGCACAGGGCAGGCACAATTGTTCTCCACGGAGTGGAAACAAGCAGGTCCCTGCTGGCCTGGCTCCACATTTTTCAGAGCAAAACCGCTTGCACAATGCCAGACTTTCCACAGACATGAAATATTGACTAGTCTTTTATCTTTTATAGCGGCAGGAGGATTTATATGTACTTTTTATTCTCTTAGCCAGACATTGTCGTGCCTTTGACCTTCCTGTTTGGTAGACTCGTTACCTATAAAGAGAGCTTGGTGGCTTTGTTTCAACACTTGTCAAATAGGGAATTGCCTTTTATAAGGATGAGTGGTGTTGCTTTCTGTTTACAAATATGGCCCTTTCTTCTTGGAAGCTGCGTACTACACAGTCCCCCGGGCTGTGCTTCCTGGCAAACCATCTGGATTGTCCATTACTCACTTGCAAGGAAATCGACTCAGCTTGAGCTTGTGGTTCTCAGAGCCAGGACACAGTGCTTGTAATGAGACAGAAATGAAAGAAAGCTTGCATTTTTCTCTATGCAGACTGTGACATTTGTTATTTCCCAGTGCAGTCCTACCCTTCCCTGGAACATATGCAAGACACTGCATTTATTTATTTCAATAAAGGAAATGTGTTACTGTTAAAGATGGGGAAGAGAAAATCTGCAGGTTAGGTGAGATTGGTGTAAGTCCAATGCGAACAGCTATTAATGCCAAGTAAAATGCAATTCTTGAGAAAACAAATAAAAAAGTAAACAAAGAATTTGGGATGCAAACACTTGCCAATATAGGATGATGAAGTATTTAGACTCCTCAAACTGATACCACTTGTCTAATCAGGTCTTAATTTCTAAATGTTCCAGTTCTCTTGTTTGAAAAACAAGACTTATTTGGAGGTGGATTTGAAACCAAATCCTATTTCAGAAAACTAAGAGATGTGAAAACTGAGGTTCTAGTCCAGTCTAACAGCACAGCCTGTGGGCAGAGCAAGCTCTGTCTGAATAAGAGGGGAAGGGATCTTTGTGTCCTTCTCACTTACCCAGTGTGGGAAGGCTGGCACCCCTCCCTGGCTGTTGAGAGGTCAGTTCTCTCTGTGTTGCTGAACCCAGGTTTATTACATCTAGATATGGACATGTAAGTATGACCATTTATTGTGTTATTAATAGCAATTGCTAATAATAAATTGACTGCATGTGCCACATTAGAAAGCACTCGAGTCAGCAAATAAACATTAGGAATGGACGTTAAATGAGGAGCTGTGAAGATGTACCTTACAGGGCTATTCCCCTGTGGGAATGAGGGAGGGGAAAGGTGTAGCTTTGTGCACATCCATGAGCTGGTGCTTGGCTGTCCTTGCAAAGCTTATGAGAGTCCTCTGTTGAGATCAAAGAGTCAGCTCATCCAAGGGTCAAGCCATGGGCCCTGGGAGTATTTTCAGCTGTGCCCCTCTCCCACAGGCACAGCCTGCCTCTCCCTCTCACTTTCCTGATGTGTTTACAGAAGTTAGGTTTTTCTAAGTGTTGTCTATCCTTTGTGACTCCTCAAGCCCCATGACTTTCATGTGATCCACACATATCTGCACATCTTTATCTGGGTTGAAAATTAAGTTACTGGTAAAAATAAAAACAGTCAGCCAATAACAAAGACAAACAAACAAACAAACAAAAATGAACAACCAGCCAACTAAGACAGCCATTTATCTGCCTCAGGGTCTCATACTTGAGTCCTTTGGTCATGGTCCAGTCAGAGATGACATGCAGTTCAGTCTACCATGTGGCCAGCTTCATTCTGTCTGGACTAAATTCCTCAATACATGAAGCAAGGAGTTCTTATTACTATTTTAGCTAGTAGTATATCACAGGAAAAAGGATCCTGTATCTCTGTGCAATGATGTAATAGGACACTAATGCTGCTACAGCTTTTTTGGACTTCTTTGGGATGTGCATGGCACAAAGATAGCTGTTCTGCCTCAACCCGAGTGACACTGAGTCTGGTCTAAGGAGACAAAGTCTCCTGAGCATGGATGAAGTGTGAGTCCAATATTGCCAGGGTAAGGAACTGATATGCTTATAGGGTTAGAGGTGGGGTCATTATCTGGGGCTGATGGAGGTGGAGGCAGGTCTCTCAGGCAGCACTGGAGAGCATCCTAGGTACCAGACTGTCTAATGCTGGAGTAGGGCTTTCTAAATACTTGCTTTTTGTGAATCTTTTACTTTATATAAAACCATTCTTCTTTGGGTCAGCAAAAGCTGCAATGTACTAGGTGTTGTGATTCTAAGTGTTGGTAGATGAGATATCCAGTGTCTGCTTCAATAAACATGCCCTATTTTTGTAATACTAGAACTCCTTCTGCGGCAGAGACACCCTCCATAGTGATGGAAGACTTGAACCTAGAGGAATCTAAACCAGATCTCAGTGTCTGATGTTGCACCTGTACTAATGAGTAAATAAAGCAGCAAGCCACCTGTTTTCTCATTATCATGCATACATCATGACTCAGCTTACTTCCATGAGGGCAATGTCTCTTCCTTACCAAATAAAGAGACTGCTTTCTGAGGAGACAGCCCTCTGGGGTAAAACTATTCTGGAGTTTGTACTAACAGTCCTGCAGGATGGATAAGGGGTGTGTGGCCATGGCCCAGCCCCTCCCCCTGCTCATCTTACTGGTACAGGAACAGTCTGGCTGCTCACTGCTCCTCTGTGCATCTTTCTTTTGCAAGAAAAAGGGACTGATCAGCATAAGGTGTCTAATTCTGGTTGAAGGGAAGTGGCTCTGCTTAGCCTTAGTGGATAATTTGGACAGTTCTCTTGTATCTTCTGTAAATCTCTTTTTAATGGCCTCTCTCACCATGAATCACAACCCAGGACAGTGAACTGTAAAATCTGAGCCTTACCACAAAGACTACAGGCAGTACCTAGATAAATCCCAGTGGTGAATCAAAGTTCTTGCTGTTTTACATTTGCTCTGAAGTGCCAGACTCTGTGCACTTTCCATGACTGGCAGCAGGAATATAAATATGGGGATGTCTGGCTGTCAGCAGCCACCCTCAACCCCAGCCGGGGATCACAGCTTCTCCCTTGCATCTCTTCTGGCAGTTTGAGGGTCAGTCCAGGCATTTTTCTCTCCTGCTCCCCAGTCCTGGTGGTCCAGAGGAGAACCCTCCCTGCTTTCCCTTTCATTCCACATGCCATGTGTACTGACTCAGAGTGCTCCATCACCACACTCTTCGTTGTCCAGTGACAGGTTGCTGGCACTGGTATGTACACTTGATGCATAACAGCACCCTGCACTCCTTTCCCCTTCCTATCTCCCTTATACAGATGATGTGCTAAGATTGGAGTTATGACAGCAATCCCAGCAGGCCAGAGCTAAGCTCCTGAGTTCACAGTCCCCATCATTTTGCATGATTTCTAGCTCCTCTGAGTGGCTTCCCACACTCATAGCAAGAGTTTTAAGAGCTCATTGCTTTGCTTATGGTATCAATCCTTATCATCCGTCCCTGTGCAGGACCATATTTGCACATGGATTTCATCTATTAAGGTTGAAAGCTGTTCTGAGGGATGGACTATCCTAAATTTCTACTGAGGCTTTTCGTCTGTTTGCCTCATGCTCCTGCCTTTCCTTTTCACTTGGGAGTAGGCCACAAAAACCTGTCTTTGTTCTTTTGCTGGTGGCATTTGAGGACCTGTTGGACATAGGACACTCCATCTAACCAAACTCACAAAGGAGACAACCCACCGCCCCGAGTTGGGCTGCAGCCTACCCCATCCACTGCCTTTGCACAGCCCTGTGGGCATGAAGGAGCAGTGGAAAGCAGCCCTGGGTAGAGATCTGTGGTGGTTTTGGCTGGGATAGAATTTTCTTCATAGTAGCTGGTGTGGGACTGTGTTTTGAATTTGTGCTGGGAACAGTGTTGGTAAGTCAGGAATATTTTCATTATTGCTGACCAGTGTTTATACAGTGTTGAGCACTTTTCTGCTCCTCACCCCACCCCACCAGTGAGGGTGCACAAGAAGATGGGAGGTCACACAGATGGGACAGCTGAGACAGGGATATCCCATACCATATGGCATCATGCTCAGTATATGAAGTGAGGGGAGAAGGAGGGAGGGAGGGACATTTGGAGTGATGGTGTTTGCCTTCCCAAGTCACTGTTATGTGTCATGGGGCCCTGCTTTCCTGGGGGCGGCTGAACTCCTGCCTGCCCATGGGAACCAACAAATTAATTCCTTGTTTTGCTTTGCTTGTACATGCAGCTTTTGCTTTCTCTATCAAACTGTCTTTATCTCAACCCACCAGTTTTCTCACTTTTATTCTCCTGATCCTCTCCCCATCACACAGGCTGGGGGAAGTGAGTGAGTGGCTGTATGGGCCTGAGTCACTGACTGGGGTTAAACCATGACAAGGCTCCAAGAGCACTTTAGGATAGATCTATCCTAGACTACAAGTCTGCCAGTATGGCAAGACAGGTAGCAGGGATGAGGAGGGTGCACTCACGACAGAGGAGAGCAGGGAACACTAGTCTCCTTCAAATGTCATTGCTATCAAATACACAAGGATGAACTTGACATCTATCCCTGTAAAAGACAAAGTCCACACATGCCATCATCCCATCTCTTTGCTCCACCAAGATCTGTGGTTGAAATAGAGCACATGTTTGAATGCTTCATTGGGTCAGGGCCCAAATTCATTTTGAACAGTGGTAGATAAGGAGGGATATACAGTTTAAGTGAAGACAAAATTGATGTGCAGATGGTTGATTATTTCTTCCAGACACAGCTTTCATGAGCAATGTGACCTCAAAGGACTGTGCACAGCCTTTCCATGCTGTCTGTGAGGAGTTTCACCAGTGCTGCCGTGATGCAGGGTCCTGCTGACTGATGTTGTTCCAGCTACACCTTCACAGGGTAGACTGAAGCAGTGCTAGAATGGGCAGTGGGCACTAACAACGTTGTGTGACCAAGCTCCTTTGCAGGAATGGTGAAGTATTAACCCAGCTGCACTGTGCCCTTACTATCAACCAGTGGAGGTCTGGTGACTGGGCCAAAGAATTTGGACATCCTGGAGTCTGCTTCTTGAATTGGCAATGATATAGAGAGTGCTTCTGCTCCAATGGAAACAAAGCCACACTCTTCTTCATTTTAGTGGGCTTGCAGTGGGTGATTCAGAGTGATGAGCTGCAACTTCTTGTTTGTTTTGGGACCATGCCTGGGAGCATCACATATGAGTCAGAGTACTGGTGTGCTGGGTACTGTAGAAACACAGAAAAAAAATAGGTATCTAGGTACATCTAAATTTCAAAATGTTAGGCTGTTTTGACTCAGTGGTTAATGCACAGCACTGCTTTAACTTTTGCATGGAAACCTTTGGATTGTAGAGAGCCCTGGGATCACTTCAATACTCACCATAGGAGCTCAGGTTAGGTAGATTAGCCTGCCCTAATGGTGCTGGCATGCAACAGGCATGGCAGGAATGACCACAGACATGGTCATGCTCTTGCTTTTACTTCTAAACAGTTTTTCAATCTGATGGAGTAGGAGGGGAGATGAGGGTGCATTTGAGACCATCTTGGGGGGTGGGATTAAAAGAAAGGGAGGAGAAAACAGAGTGGAATGTTACTACTTTATCCTAACCCCCAAAAGATTCTGTGAGAGATTAAATCAGCAGCGAACACATAAGTGAATGAAATAGAGTTGTTTCTAAAAACATCTTGTTTGCATTCAATGAGAATGCAGGCTGAAGCTTTCACTTGCTTAGATCTTTATTGGTATTTGCAGCCTTTGAAGCTGCAGATGTCCACACAGTAAGTAACCACAGAGCATGCCCAGGGCAGGGACAGAGGGAAGGAGAGTAGGGACAATGGCATCACTCCGTATTCATGTTTTCCAGGTGCTGGAAACCACCCAGTGCCAGATGGTGACTCAGAACCAGCATAAGGGTGGGATACAGCTGATGCATGAACCCCTGTGGTCCTGAAAGGCTCTTTGAGTGAGCAGGACAGACTGGAGGATACAGATGTCTCAGCTCTCTCTCTTTTCCCACCACAGAAATACCTGAAAGTGATACAGAAGAAGTGCCACCTCTGTGGCAGGGATATCCTCCAGTCTGGAAGGCATTTTCATGTGACAGGTACACGCAAGTGTGGTCCTAGGAGGTGACACGGGCCACCATTTGTGATGTTTCACCCCTTTATCTGTGCAGTAATAATGCCAAAGACAGAAGCTGGGGAGCTCTATGCTACCCTGACCTGCTATTCAGGGAATCATTGCAGTTGTTCCTCCAGCACTTAGTTTTTAGCACAGAGCATATTTACAGAAAAAGCAGCTGTAGAACATTCCAGGTGGGGTTTTTTTCAAGGTGAAAAGCCCCCATGCTCAGTGCCCACAGTGAGTGCACACCTACTGGTGTCACAGAAAGCACTTGGTGCAGCTGTAGGCTGCTGCTCTGCATGAGTTGGGGCAATTCAGGGCACAGAAGTTTTTGGGTGCCCATCACAGTGAGTGCCCAGGTATGGGGTGCTGTCTGATGGTTATGTGTGTGACTGCTTGGGCTGGGAAAAATAACTATGGGGCAGTCCATGCCCTTCTGGGAGCAGCTGCTTAGTTTTAGGACACTGTTCCAAGAAGGGACTGTGCTGATGCCAGCAGTTGTTTTAAGGTTTTCAGGTTTTTTTCTGCCTGGATCTTGAGGACCTAGTTCTGAGCAAGTGCTTTTTACTCTGTGGATGTCCTACAGACTTTTTATTCTGAAATTCATAGAATTACAGAGTGGTTTGGGTTGGAAGTGGCTTATAAGATAACCTAGTTCTAAACCCCCTGACATAGGCAGAGACACCTTGCACTAGAGAAGGCTGCTCAAAACTCCATCCAGCCTGGCTTTGAACACTTACAAGGGTGGGTCATTCGCAGCTTCTCAGAACAGTCTGTTGCAGTGCCTCATCACCCACTTAAATTTAATTAAATTGAAGTTTAGGTGAATGAAAAAAAGAATATTTAAAGTCCAGTAAATGTTTCTTTTCTCCTTCTCTCTTTTGTGGTCCTGCTTGAAAAGCAAGAATCCTTTTGGATATCCTCACTGGGGCTCTCTCTACAGGGTACCCAACTTCCTGGCAGGTGAGACACTCCCCGAGGCCCAGGATTTCTTCCGCACTGGACATCAACGTATGAAAAGAGCTGGTGCTGTGGAGATGGGATGGTCTGTCTGGGGACAGAGTGGTCTGTCTGGGACAGGTCCTTCCTTATCAGGCTGCTGACTGATGGGACCACTTTACCTCAGTGGGGCTTGAGTAGCCTCCAGCAGCCTGGAGGAATGACTGGAATTTGTGGAGTTGTGTCAGCAGACCCCAAGGGTCTTGCCGACAAGAAATGCCAGTGCTATATCTGCCCGGTGGTTTTGAACAATTGGTAGGAAATAGGTCAGAATAAATACTGCTGCTTGACCTCTGTCCTTTCCCATTTTGTCCACAAAAGTTCAAGAAATTCCAGGGATTGGGAACCAAACATCTGCGTTTCCCTTCAGGAGGTGGCAAATGCTGTGTTCGTCCAGGAATCAGGCAAGGCATATTTAGAAAATGAGATTCAGAAACCACTGGTGAGTGGGTGAATCCATCTGAGCTGCTGCTCTCCTGGTAGAAAGTTTGCATAAGCTTGAGCACATATTTATATCTTCATCCACATGCACTGGATCTTGCATACAGAAACACAAACTGACAGGCACTACGTTTTCTAAGTCTGGGCTTGTTTTGTTGATGCAAATAACTTTAAAAAATGAGGATTTGAGGATGGTGAGCCTGGTTTCCAAGCTGAAATGTAGGCACTCTGTGCTGTGGTGGGGTGCCCTACGGGAGGTCTGCCTTGGCTAGGAGGTGGGCACAGTGTTTGCAGCAGTAAGGAGGCAAAGACCAAAGGGTGCCCTAAATCACACTGGGCACTAGTGGTTAGGGAACTAAGTTGAGGCTAATGCCACTTTTGAAGAGAGCAGCTGGGACACCATTAGGATTTAGTGCCACCCATTTCTGCACACAGGCCTTCCCAGCCCACTGGCATCTGAACTTCTCAGGGTCCCCAGTGATGAACTAAGACCCCCCTTTGGCCTGGGAATAGCTAACCTACCTGGTCTGTTCAAGCAGAGGACTTTGCTCCAGACTTGCTGCCTGTGGAGACAGCTGATCCAACCTTCCAAGTAGCCTTTATGGGACTGTAGTGGACAATCTGGGTGGGTCCCATGCCTTTTCTATGTAACCCATACCTGGAGCTTTGGCTATGCAGCTGCTTCCCTGCTGGCTTGGGCAAAGTGTTTCCAGCACTGGTGCTCAGACCAGGGTCTCAAGATGACTGCTGTTTCAGTAGAACTCTTTGTTCCCATTCTAAACTCCATGAAATTTTTGCATGTCACAGGAAATACTTCTCTTACCTTCAGCCTCAACAGCATTGGAGAAGTACACCAGTATGCAGTTTGAGGTTGGAAACTGTCTTGGGTTGAGCTGGCAAAATGCCAACTGCCCAAGTACAGANACCATGTTCGGCTCGCACTTCGGCCATGGCAGAACTGCCTAAGCCACTCCCACACACTGGATTTTACTCCTTTTGAGATGATGTAGTATGGTGTGGAATACAATATTATTGGCTAGAAGAAGTCAGCTGTTCGCTGGCTCAGCCCAGCTCAAGGCAGCTGACAATTTCAGGCCCAAATCTGAACTCCAAGGCCCAAATTTAGGCCCATCAGCCAAACCCATAACAGAAACATTTAATTTTGACTTATCCAAGGTGGGGAGCACCATAAAATTTCTGCATAGTTCTGCAGAGGAAGATCTTGCCCTAATTGCATCAACCATCAACAGCATCTGTCATGTTTTCAGTTTAGGACTGTTTTCTCAGCCAGCAGAGACACAAGAGCTTAGGGGTGATGGATCAGCTGGCACTAGATACAATGCACCACCTCTTCCTTCTGAGAGTCTGAAGGCCAGAAAACAAGTGGGAAATTTTAGAAACAAAGAACTGTGAAGGTCCCACAGCATGGCTCGTTCCTTATAGTATTGCATATGCTGAGACCAAGTGCCTGAAGTCAGATGCCCCTTGGGTGCACAGCTTGGACTTGCATGGCGTGATAGTTGGAGCAAGGAGCAGCTTGGGGTTAAATAAATGTTTCAGAGATATTCTACCTTGTCATGACTCATTTCCGAGGTTACAAAAATGAGAAAGTTCCCAGTTTTTTTATGGACAAAGCTTAGTAGTCTCTGAGAGGAGCTACTGGGAGAAATACTTCATGGATAAATGAAAAATACTAAAATACAAGAAGAGTTATAGTACTTTGTTGTTTAGACATATTCAGTTTGTCCTTCTGCCCTTTGGAGGAGAGATGGAAAAACAAAGTACTTCAGGTCTCCTGGTGGCTTCTTGAGAACAGTTTGTGTTCTGGATATTGCCAAATTCCAGCAGAATTTCTCCTGAGGACCAAAGGAACAACTTGTGACAACCAAAAACTTTATCGATTTGTCTTGTGTCCACTCCACTTGTGTTTTGGAACCTGACGGTACATGTGGGATGACTGTGAGGTGATTGTAACAAACTGTTCCCTGAGATGTTTCACCATGATACTCAGAACAGGATAGACAGTACCACCAAAATAACTTGCTACCAAGTTGCTCATGCTGATCTATTGCCAACTGCTTTAGCAATTCTTTCCTGCGCACTCTCCTCTTGCCATAAACAGACGTTCCTGCAGCAGAGTGCATCTGGAATCTTGAGTATATTTTTGCAAGCCATAAAGCAAAGCAGTGTGTCTCCGTAGCAGATTATAATATTTTGATATTTCCCAGATCACTTGTGCTCTCGAGCTTTATCACTGCCCAGAGTCTTTCAGAAGAGTGCTCATCACACATGTGCCCTAAATAATGTGAGCTCTGTACTGGCGATATTTATAGCTATTCAAACTTGCTCATTTCTGCCTGTGCGGTTTCAAAACAATTCTTGAGTGATGGCATTTTTCATCTTTAGTGTATTTTTCTTTAGTTCTGAACACAGAACACCAAACACATTTGTAATTACTGCCATTATTGCTGCTGGATGCCCTATTAGGCCTACAAAATGCACTCAGATTTAAAGGTAGAATTCTAATTACAGCACAGACCTGGGGAGAAAGGATGGCATTTGGAGGTAGAAAGCACTTATACGAACACCAAGAGAAGTGGCAGTGCATATTGCAGCCACTTCCACTTCATAGAAATGATGCTGTTTAATTTTTAAATTCTTGTATTTGAGCATCCAGCTCGGAAGATCAGGAAAGGCTGTGTGACATCTCATGCCATTGTTTTTATGGAATCACAATGGCCATTCACAGCAGGGAATTGTTTTGGGGTCATCCAGCTCCCCTCTAATGGCTGCAATGAGTCAAGTTTCATGCAGCCATCAGATAATCTCATAGAAGAATTCGAAACAGTCTTATCTCCAAAATACAGAGAGAAAAGAGGAGTATGTGAGTGTCATTGTAAGTGGTTTGCTAGAATGACAGAAGTGTGCAAACTCTTTGTGATGTTGTGTAACATTGCTCTGCACATGTTGTTCTCCTCCTTCTGCTTCTGCAAATCAACCATTTATGTAATTATAGCTGCTATTGGCAAAAGGCACTGAGAGCACTAGCTGGCTTCTGAAGAAAACTGCTGCTGAGACAGCAGCACTTTCAGCTCACAGAAATTTAGAAAGAGTTTGAGGACACTTGTCTTTCAGCCTTATGCAATTCAGTGAAAAATGATCTTACTGCCCCCTTGATGGTGTTTGCCTCTAAATTAAAAATAATGATCTGGAGTGGCCAAAAATCAGATCTCTTTCCCATTCATTTGTAAGGAACAGTGTTATCACCATCTCTACTTATATTTTGTCTGCTTATGGAACCCCAGAGACTGAATCTAGATTATCATTAACAAGGCTATGAAAATTAGACTCTTATGGAACCCTGCTTATGTGGAAGGCTCCTTAGGACAGGTGCTCATCTCATGTGAATACTCAGATCCAGCCAAAAGATGTGTATATATGTCTACTTATGTATCCACTCATTATGTACATATATCTGACTACTCTCTGTGCAAATCTAGAAGGCCAGCTTGGATGGGGCCCCGAGTAACTTGACCTAGTGGGTGGCATCCCTGTGCATGGCAAGAGGCTTCGAATTAGGTGATCTTTAATGTCCTCTCCAACTCAGGACTTTCTAGAAGTGTTCTAGAAAGACCTTCTAGAATTTCTAGTAAAATTGTTGCTCGGATTCACTTTTACCTCTTGCTGTGTGCAAGAGAGACTGCATTGCTGGCTGGATTTAGGTGGCTTTTAAGAGAATTTAACTTGGATATTGTAGCTGCTTGTCTGAATAGACTCTGCAGGGAGCTGTGGGCTGGCAATCCTGGGCAGCAGATGGTCTTAATTCTCTTGAATTTACTGCTTGATGCCTCTGGCTCCCTCCTGCAATGGTATCAATGACAACACAAGTGTTGGGTTTAGGGTTTGGCACAAAACCTTTGGATTCCTTAAATCACAGCAAACTAACCCCTGGCTTTGCAGTCTCCAGTGGAAAAAGGGTGTTGCTCCTTGCCTGGCACAGGCACTCTGCCCACACAGGAGGGTGTGATTCACATTATGAACCTGTAAATGGGTAACTGCTGTCTGACTTATGTGATAGCAATTTTTGTACTCACCATCTTCCAAACCAAAGAGAAGTGGTAATGTGTTTCTGAATTTTACTAAAAAAAAAAAAATCAAAGAAAAAAAAAAGAAGAAAAACAAAAAGAAAAAAGGAGGAAGAAGTATTTGAATTTCCTCCAGGATTTGCTCTTCAGTGACAAATTGTGACAGACTAAGTGAGAGAAAGCAACATTTTCAAGGTGTCATGCCTGTGAGCACTCAGAGGAGAGAGAAGTTTGCAGTAAGACTTTGGGCTTCATGTGCTGGATGATGTACAAACACTGAACAAAACCATGGCTCCGCTCTAGACACAGGCAACTAGTAGAAGTAAGGAAGGATTGCTCTCATCCCTGAAGATGTGGACACCAAAAGCACAGCACAGGTATTACAGAGTTAGCAATTCACCCAGCAACTGGTTTGGCTCCTGCTAAAGAAAGGATGCTGTGTTTATGGGACATTTAGTCTGATTGCTCTGATATTTTGGGTTTATCTCAGGGTCACCCAGAAAGTCTGAAGGCAGTGTCAGCAACTGAACTGAGATAGTTTCAGTTTTGGCACAGGGCACTCACCAGAAGACACGTAAGCATGCATTATGATGATGGTGTGTTTCTCATCCCATCAGTTTCTCCAGAAGCCTTGGATACTTCAGGAAGTTTTTCAGCACATTTAGGAAATGTTCATGGACTCAGGGAATAATTTAGACTGGAAAGGACCTGTGGAGAGCATATAACCCAGCCTCCCACTATTGCCTAAGGAAGGGCTGAAATCTTTAAGCATCCGGGTCCAAGTTTGAGTGTGCCCTCTAACTCTGCTGTTGCAGGATTCTCCCTTCCACCCATTCAACTTGTCAAGTCCTTACACAATGGATTCCAATCTACCAGTAAGTCGCTTTTTATTGGCACTGTTTCTGTCTAATCTGGTCACTTAAAGAGGCCCTCCCTGTTAAAGGCCTTATATCTTTCTGGACTTGTGGTTTCATGTTTCTTCCCTAAGAGCAGGCAGCTTTTGTTGTTACTGTCCCCATGATGTGCAACAGGACCATATGACTGGCTTGAGGCTGAGCCTTGGGATGTGCAAAGTCATGTTGCCAGAGCAAAGTGTGCCCAGAAACCCTGGCAGGCACTTTGGTGTCTGAGCAAACCAAACAGCCCCTGACACCATGCAGGAATGTCTCCTGCTTCGTAGGATTTACACACAGATAATCCAAGTTGACAAATTGAGATCCCACCCTTGGGGACCCTTTGGGCTGACCAACAACTGGCTCTGTTTGGTTAAAGTGTGAATGAGGTTTCTTTCATTGCTGCTTTGCTGCTTTGTGCTTCTGTTTGGGGTTTCGCCCTTTGAGTTTCTGAGTAGTGATGAGCTGACAGGCTTTCTTTGCATCTCGGACCAGCCTGATGCAGACAGCATCCTGGCAAGTGCCCTCACACCACCCATCCTGTCGGCAGCGCCATCAGCCCAACCAGGGGATGTCACCAGGGGCTCTGCATTTTCTTGTTGGGTCTAATTGGGACCTGCCAGCTATGGTAGTTATTTTATTGCTGTGGTTACCTGGAAAAAGGCTATTTTAACACACTTAAAGCTCATGCTTTACTTATTTGAAATGCTTTCTGTGAGTTCTTCACACTGAGCTAAACTTACAAATGTTGCATCCTTATAAGCCTTGTACCCCAAATTATGGCCCTAAAAGATGAGACTCTGTGGTAGTTCTTGCAGTTTGGGCTGGGATCTAAGAAAGCTGATAGCCCCTTCCAAGCCCTGGGAGAATGCATGGTGGAATATTAAAGTTTTTCTAAAGGAGCCCACAGCATTATTGACTCCCAGACACCCCAGAGGGTAAACCACAGCATGGTACTAATGGGAGCAGTATGAATCTGTCATAAATCCATTATGTACTCAAACTCCATGTTCCAGTGAATCAGTGAAATCAAAACAGCACTGAGAGGTCAATTCAGGATTCATGCACATGTCACTGGCACCAGACTCTGCCTATTGAATATCAAAATCTAAAATGAAAAGAAATTTACAATATTTCTGAAATATTTAGGCCTTCAATGAATGGCTCTCTCAAGACCATTCAGAGGTGATTTTGCTATACCATTGTTTTTGTATGAGAGCATTTGTACTGAGTGAAGTATGGACATAGCTGCACACTGGGGCAAGTACATGTGAGAAGTCTGGTGGAAATCCTGCACAAGAAGTGTTCAGCAGTTAAATATGTTTCTGGAAAACTGTAGCAACAGTAAGCAAAACCAAATTTATACTCACCATTGGTGTTCAAGGGCTTCATTTCTTTAACTTTCTCCTGCTATGAAATAAATAACAAACCAAATAGTCCAATTAAGGAAATTTGATGACTTGGATATTTGGTGAAAAAGAGAAACCTTGATGGATTTTGTCATAGTTTGCAATGTGCAGTAGAACACACTGGCCTGTACATTCCCCGAGTCTTTGCACACTTGCTGTAAAAACCATTTATCATTTAAGAAGGGTATGATCATATTGATGTCCTTATTCACTTCTGTTAGGACAAAGTGAGAAGGATAGGTATAGAAGAAGTGGAAATTCATACATGTCTTTACTAGTGAAGACACAGACCTGCAGAGTCATATTCAAATAATAAACCTGAAGGGTTTAATGTTGCCTTTGCAAAGTTAAATGTAGCACTTTGGGGCAAGAATGGGGAGACACGCTGAGATGAGAAGTCAGGCATAAGTGGTGAGTTCTGGCTACTCCTGCAGTCACCAAGGGCAGACTTCCTAGCCCAGAAATGCAACTGCCTAACTCCATCAGCCATGCAGGACTTGACCAGACAGGACAGAGCAGACTTTCAAATTACACCATAACAATCATGATGGCAAAGGCCACAGCATCTTAAACCTCTCTAAATCAGGGTTGCCTGTGCTGGTTTTAGTGTTCCTGCAGGGAGCCAGGTTAGGGAGCTAAGCAGACTGAAAACTGATCACTTTTTGGCTTTTCTCTCCATGTAGGTGCAGGGGAGCCGTTTCCAGCTCCAAGGTGCTGTTGAGGTGTGAGAAGGGTTGGTCCTGCAGTGTTGCTCCACAAGTCAGGAGCTGGTCCTACTATATGCACAGCTTTAGCCTCAGGGATATCTGTCATCCTGCGGTCCAGGACTGGGCATGGAGCCACACTTCAGTAGCTTGTCTGGCACAGAGGCAGTAGCTCCCAGTCATGGTTCATACAACCGGCTTGACTGGGGATGCTGCTCGCCTCTCTCACCATCACAGTTCCCATCACAGCTCGTGTGGGGTTTCAAGTGCTGGTTTAAATCCCTGCATATTGACTGGAGTTCAAGTTCCATTTGGTGGTAATAACAAACATGTGCAGTGCTAGAGGTTTCTAATGCACTATGCTAATTCAGTGACTTTCTAGAGAGCTGGTTAGTGGGTTTGAAGGGTCCAGTTAAAACAATTTATCCAATTTACAGGCTTACCTGCTAAGGGGGCACAGGGAGCAGCAAAAATTCAGTATGAGCCATACCTAGCTTTGACATATTTTCCTTCTCAGTTTCTGACTGCTGTTGCAGTCAGATTTGGGGTTCCTGACTTTCTGACAACAAGCTCAGCACATAAACACAGTGCTTCCTCCAGAAGGTTTTGTTTAGAGATGTGCTAATAATAAATAAGGAGGTTACTTGGTTATGAACATGTTTTCAAAGGTTGGCCTGAACAACCTGAGAACCTTTTGTCTCTTGTAAAAAACAAGATTTGGGTTGCTGCAGGGAGGAAAGCAGAGATCAAAGTGTGAGGTCCTGTTTGAGTTTCAGAGTTTATTCTTATCCCTGCACTGGACAAATCACAGCAGCAAGCCCCCCAGTTCGGGGAGATGGGCAAGAGCTGGGGGCTGGTGCCAGTTACAAAAATAAGATGGGGCAGCCTTTGCTCAGGGCATGGATGCCCAGAGAAGGTGAGGAGGGGAGGCAGGCCCGTGAGAGGGACACACCCAGTCCCTGCTCAGTTCCAGCTACTGAACTCCCCCTTGCACAGTGCCTCTGTAACAACACAGCAAGCCTGTTCCTGAAAGCTCCTGGGGCCCATCACGGTGAAACATCGATAGAAATCTGTGTGCAGTGATGCTGTGTGTGGTATGAAACCTGCTGCAGGGGAGGTATGTGGAGAGAGGGAGGGAAAGAAATGCTTGGGATTATTTCTGTTTTGTACCCAAGGGTGCCATTTGTTCATATAAGTATCCATAGCAGAATAAAATACTTTTTATTGAAACATTTTTCTTTGCTTGCTGGCAGCCACTCTGCTCCAATTATCTCTTCCATCGTATTCCTTGAAGCCAGGCTCCAAGGTAAACAAGTAAAAACTTGACAGTTGGAATGCAAAGCCTCAGCTGAGACAGAAAGCTTTACAAAATCACATTCTGCACATTTATATTGTCTGGGGTATCAGCAGTGGAAATGGAAATAGAGATTTCCCAATCTCACCAGAGACAACACCTTGCTGCCCCACCTTTGAGAAATCTCCAGTCCACAGCAAAGACTGGATCCATCTCAATTAACAAAGACCCAAGCAGGCACACTGTCAGCTTGCTCCTGGTCTGGATTTCCCACATTCCTGTGTTTTGGGGTGTAACTCACTGAGAAATTATTTTGCATTAGTAAAGAATCACTTGCAATGATAATGCATTGCAAAGTCGTGTTGCTTTAGCATGAAATTTTACTTCAAAAGAGAATGATTCCCATAATGTAGATGTGTCTGTCTTCAACATAATTTCAGAATAAAACACTTTTTATTAGTTTTTAAAGTGGGATTCTTGATTTATTTTTCACAGTAGTGTTCAATATCACAATTTAAAATTTAAAAATTAAATCCTAACAATACAATTGTTTTGAGAGAACATTACTTTGGTGAAGACACATGAAATTTCAGAATGATTCAAATCACTATACCCCTTGCAACAAAAAATTTTGATCCCGAGTATGTGTCTCCCTGAAGACCTGTTGGGCAGGTGAGAGGGAAAAGAAAACCATCATTGATTTTTTTCTATGATAAGGACAATGTATGAAAAACAACTACTCTGGAGAAGTGTTAGTACAACCTTCTGCTTAACTATAGAGAGGTTTTGAATTTCTTCTACTAGTTCCCTACAGCAGGAAAAAAACTTTCTGTGTCTGGGATCATGTTTGCGAGAAATACAGGTTATTGTCTTACTTCCTTCAAAACAATTCAGATTTTACATTTCTCCAGACAGAGAACAAACTCCAGGCTGAGGCTTTTCTGGAAGATGGTTCTCCCAGGGAAAGTCTTCTGCCGAGTTGTGAACCTCTGCTGCAGCAGCACCATCAGCATCCTGATACACAATGCAAGGCACTGCATAGAAAATGCGGCTGGGAAAGGTTGTAGCATCCATATGAATGAGATCTTGTCTGTTCCTTGACCTTTCTTGCACAGACATGTTCTCTTTTCATATGTTTTAAACTCAATTCCTTGGGTCAGCTTGGTGCCCTTGCACCTGCTTAGTATATCAGGGCAGGTCAGTGATCACGCTTGAAAATCAGCTGAAAATCAGCTAAAAATCAGTTAAAACCTGGACCAAACCTAATTTCTAGCCAGATCAGCAAAGCCATTCCACAAAATTCCAGTGTTCCTCATCAAATCTGATGAGGAGGGAGAAGACTGGAGGGATGGAAAGGTGAAAGAGCAGGTCAACCACTGGGGTTAAGCCAGTAATAAATCCACATCCTTGGAAGAGCTGTTTGCATATGCAGAGTCTTCTGGGACCCTCTAGTTCCAAGTGGTAAGAATTTCTTGTACTGGTGCCACCATCTGTGCTCAATGCACATCTATAAATGCCATGAACATATCTAGGTATTAAGAACACATCCATCCCAGTGATGCTCCCCTGGGCCTGACACAGACACTGTAGAGGTGTAGCTTGGGTGTGCAAAACTGCTTCCCGTCCTGTCAGCCCTTCCCCAACCAGGATCATCTTCTGTTTGTGTTATAAAAAGCCCCCATTTTTCATCGATGACATCCAGGGAGCTCCACATTTGGCCTGTATAATTCATCAGCTGGGTCTCTGCTGACTTTGCTGCTCCTGGCTTGGCTGTGTCCCACTCCCACTGTGGCTCGATGACAGCCTGAGGATTGCTGCTATTCCTTTCTTTCCAGCCTGACATGCTTCCCACCAAAGGCAGAGCACAGTGCTTCTGGGAGCTGGGCTGGGTGGGAACCACAAGCAGCTGTTCGAAGTCTGTGCAGAGACAAAAATCCCCAGCTGTAGCTGTCTGTTCAAATAAACTTGTAGAGGCCAGGCACTGCAATGTGAGAAATGCATTCTTAGAGGACATGGATTCAAAGGAGGTGGCATGTGAAGGGATTAGAGGAGACCAGCTCCATGGTTGTCAAAATAGTACCACACAGAAATCCAAGTGTTGAGCTAAGCCCATCTGCAGGATGGAGCAGATGACCCAAACTTTATTTTAAAAGGGAAGTGTTTAACAAGTTGCATGGAAAATTTGTATGAAAAATATCTTAATTTTTCTGGGTGAAAGTCTGAAGTTTAGCGTTCAGATGGGTCTCATGAACAACCTAGGGAGCTGAGATGTGAGGAGAGTGGCTCAGAGGTGTGTTTCTCATCTCCTTACCCAATCCCAAGGTTACCGAGTGCCAAAAAAGCACTTGGTGTAATTTAGAAGAGCTTTTGAGTACCCTGAAGAGGGTATTGACTCCATCTCTGAAAACAGCCTTCTATTCAGGAATGAACCAGAGCACTGTGACTTCTGTTTATCCTGCTGTGGTGCAGAAGTACAAGAGAGGAAAAAGAGGCTTTGGAGGACTTAGCACAATACTTGAGCCCAGTCCTAGATGCCCCTCTCTGAAGAAAAGCTTCAGTGAACTCCTTCAAGCAACCCTAGGCATGTCGGAAGTGTGGGGAGGGACACGGCTTTGCTTCTCACCGGCAGCTGGCCCAGAGCAGGGAATCCAAATGTCTGAGGGAGGACATCTGGAGAGTTGTTGCCTGTGTCTGATCCAGCTGTCTGGGACTCCCAGTAAGGTCAAGAGAGATAAACAGACAGAGGATGTGATTCATCCGTGATGTTGTGGGAGCTTGAGTCAGAGAGGTGCTACTCTTGAAGTCTAGAGGAGTGACACCCACCCACACCAAGGGGCTCAGAGAGGATTCACAGGCTTAACAAGATCTGGGTTTCTTGTTCACTTCATTCTACAGGATCAGTATGCTGGGCTCAAGACCAGCTGAGGTGCTCTCTAAGGTCATGCATGAAGAGTTTTGAGGATGTTGAGTGATGTACCTGGGCAAAGGCAATGGCAAGAAGCAGGAACCTGATGCACACCTTTTACTGTGACCCTGGAGCCCTTCTTGGGAGACTCCACTGCATGGTTCACAGGTCTCCTGCAAAGTCACTGTGGTTCCTAAGTGTAGTTGAATGCTGGATGCCAGGTTGTGCCACAGGGCCATACTTGGCACATGGAGTGTGAGCACAGAAGGATCACAGCCCAATAGAACTGCCCTCATGGCTCTGGCTGTGGGGCTTGGCCATGCCTGGGACATGGTTTGGAGACTGCAGTGCTGCAGCTCCTGACGGCCAGCAGATCCGAGACTACAGACAACTGGCTAAGCTGGGGCACAGGAAGGTGAGGCCGTAGGTGCTAAAACTCTTCAGACCTTGAATCTACTGTAGAAAATTTGTGGGAGCTGGGGATGCAGCTGTGGCATAGCTGGTCTCTGCAAGGGATCAGCACAGAGACTTTGGCTGCAAGAGCCAGGAAGGCTGGGACTTGACAAGGAGGGGTTGGAAAGGCAGAAGTTACATGGGACTGTGATGTCAACTGAGCTGGAGGTGTGAGGGGGATCTTCAGAAAATGAAATATTTCGGAATGTGACTTCTGATGGCAGGAGTTTTGCCCATGTCCCAAAAAAAGTATGATGATTGAAATAGGTATAAGACCATTATTCTACTCTGAGGATTGTCAGCTCAGTTTGGGCACCTTGCGGTAGGGGCTACATAATCTGTTGTACATATGAGCATTGTATGTAGCTGTCCAGACTCAGAAATAAGAACAGATGGTGTGGTAAAAAGTTTGGAAGGTGAATTTGGGGGGAGGAACAGGGAGAGGGTTCTGTTTTGATCCCAAAAGAGAATGGCACTGAAAGGGCTCTGGTCCTTACTCCAATTCAAAAGTGGAAAGAAAATGCTGATATGCTTGCCAGATCTATACAAAGTTATGATCTTGGTCTTGAGTTCCTTCCTCAGGCAAAGTTGAGGAATGCCAGCTGCTTTGACAACCTCTGCTCCTTCTTTCAGGACAAATTCCTTGCTGTGGGGACCTCACTTCAGAAAGAGCTTTCAGTGCAGTGCACAAATGTACATTTTTGTGCAACTTGTACTGTTTCTCACAACTTCTGCCTGGTACAACCTCACTGGCACTTATCCTGCTCCATAGGAAGCCAAATGAAAAGGCAGTACTGAGAGGCAGGCAGGGATGATGCCCACCCAAGCTATGAGATCCTCAGAAGCAAAGTCGATATGCACAAATAAAGAATGTTAGAAAAAATGTAAGTGGATAAGGCAGGTGTGTGTGGGCTGAAATGGAAAGCCAGGGGCTGGTGTGATAGATTTATGACAAGACTGGAGGAGAGGCTGAGGAGATCTACTTATTATAGTTTAAAAAATGGTCCCATCAGAATACTGTCAAGAATGCTCCACTGTGCAAATTTATGACACGCAGTGGGAGTGATCATGTCTTCTGTATAAGCTGGCTATAAGAAATCTCCACCTTTGTCCCATGAATATTATTCACAAAAGTGCAGTAGAATTTTTTTTTTCCTTGAGGAAGTTGTTTGCATATTGGTAGGGGAAAAAAGCTCATAGATTATTGATAACTGAAAAATGACTTGATTTTTGCAGCTGCAAATTGGTATTTCAATGTTTGTTTGAAATTTATTTTCAATTCCAGTTTTTAATTTTAAATGAAGCATGTTTTTTCCAGAAATACATATAAGCCTTGAAAACATATTTTTTCTGCTTGAAAATATTTTGCAGGAAGATATGTCAGCTTCTCTTCTTAACCATTATTGCCACCTGCTCACAAAAGTAGCTCCCATACAATGCCAGGTAACCCAAATAATATATAATTTAGTCATAAGAAAGAAATATTTCAGAGTTTTGCATACAAACAATTCTTCATTTTAGGCAAACTGGGGATTTAAAACTTTCTGGCAGATTCTTCAAGAGTATGGTCATGTAGCATTGTGCAAGTATCCTCAGGCCATCAGTGAGGGACCATGGCCCGAGAACTTGCTCTATGAGAGACTAAGGGGCATGGAGTTTTTCAGTCTGGAAAAGAGATATTTTGGGGACACCTCAAGGCAACCTGCCAGTGTCTCCCAGAGAAGGCAGAGCTAGGTTCTTTTTGGAGATGTGCAGCAGCGAGAGAGACAGTGGTCGTAAAATATTCCTGCGAGGTTCAAATATCATGCAGAGAAGAGGTTTCTGCCATAAGGACAGTGGAGCCTTGGAGCAGGCTGCCCAGAGGTTATGCAGTCTGCTGGGCTGGCTTGTATGCAAATGAGAAACTTTCCATCTGAGGATTATTTACTGAGAAGAAGCTGAGTTGCATGTTCTGCATTAATGAGTTTTCAGGAGGGAAATGTCAGAACGCAGTAGTAAGAGTCCCACAAAAATGCCAGTGGTTTTGCAGTTGGGTATTTCTCTGTGGAATTAAGTCCCATCAGAAAGGATGAGGCTTTGTACATCTGATAACAAGATAAATATCTCTATAACTGAAAAAAAAGGATAAATTCAAGGAGATCACCATTATTTCATGTATCTTAGAATGAATGCACTGAAATAACTGAAACTTCATTTTAAGGGACAAATTTACTGTTTCACAAAATGTCTCATGTCTCTGTCTTACCCTTTTTATCAGGTGAGAAGATCAGATGGCGAGTTTTTGTTGTTTTGATTAAGAACATCCATTCTTCTCATAAGGGTTAATGGAGAATTTTAAATCTGTGGGCATAAGTGATTGTCATGGGTTTAGCCAGGTGGGCTTAAATTTAGGCTTTAAAATTCAGATTAGGCCTAGAGTTGTCAGCTGACTTGAGCTGGGCTGGGCTAGCTAACAGCTGACTTCTTNTTATATTGTAGTTTTATTTCAATTTTCTCTTTTCTGTATAAATACATGCAGTTAGTTTCAGCATAAACCTAGTTTGAGGGGGGTTTTTCCCCTCTCCCTCTTCTTTCTCCCTTTAGCTGGTTGGGGGAGGAGGAACTCTTTTTCTCTGTACTTGGGCAGTTGGCATTTTGCCAGCTCAACCCAAGACAGTGATACAATATTAAGTTAGAGAAGAGTTTATACCTAAGAAGCCTTATTGATGGTGGGGGTTCATAAATAGAAAGCTAACTTTTAGCTCCTGAATGGAGTTGCTTCTCTAAACATAGCACATTTCTTTTGTAAACCAAAGAAACACATTTTATGGGATCATATTATTTTTTGTACTAGTGGCAATTATAGGATGTCATATTCCAGGTTGAATTTTATATATGAGAGGCCCACATATGCATGACATTTTATAAAAACTACCCTCCAAAGACCCTCCATGGAGGTAGATATTTTTAAATTTTAATTTGGACATGTTTTTCTTAGTGAGTTTTTGATTAACATTTTGTAAGTGTCCATCACCTTAAATGTTTCTTAAATCCTCAAGCACAAAGGTGGAAAACAAAGACCAGTTCTTTCCAACTATCTTCATATTCATTTATTATCTGCTGAAAGGAATAACTTCCCCTACTTGTTCAGAAGCCAAACTGAAAAATCTCTACAAGATTTCAAAGAACTGCCCTGATACCAAGAAGTGGGCAGTAATAAATTGTCTTATGTTTTCCTTCTACAGCCCAGGAGGACAGAAGTTCAAGGACCCTTTGCATAACTAAGTTTGATATTAGAAGCATTCCTCCACTTCAGAGGCACCTGCCATTTGAGGCTGCTGAGGGGTAACAGGGTCAAACAGCAAATAGTACAATAAATTCCCTGAAATTTATAAACCTGCAAGTTTAGACTGGAGAATTTGCTGTCATGCTTCTGAGCATCTGCTGCTACTCAGGAAGGAAAGCAAGAATTTTTCCCTTCTCCTTTTTTTTTTTCATTTCAATTACAGGGACTAGGTTAGGACTTAAGGAGCTGCGCTATCTCTTGGTGTCTGTTTTGGATTTAATTGACTAATGGCCAGATTGGAAATACTGACTCTTCTGATTTCCAGTATCTATTGTTGGTCATGCTGTGGCTGAGAGAGAACTGGCTCTTGGGAGTGGCCTCAGTTTGCATGACTGTGAATGGATTCAATTTACCCTGCATGAAGAATAAACAGAAGCATATCCTTTGCCAGGGCTGTCAGTATTCAAAGGGGTGAATTTTGATGGATAAAGGAAACTAACACAGTCATCTGGCCTGAGTGGCACAGAGCCTGGAGAGTGGAAAAGATGGATTTATTTAAGGCACAGCTACTAAAACTATCCAGAAATATTCAAAGAATAAAATTCACAGGAAAGGGCAACGCTAAGTTAAGCAGACAACTAATGGGGCTTAATAAAAAAAATGAAAAGATGACAAATAGATATAGCTGTGTCAGAGCTAGGAAAATGAGAACTGCTGAGTGGAGACATGAGTTAGATCTGACAGATATGAAGTAGCAAATTGTTCTTTGCCCATTTGAACAGAACAAGAAGAATGGAAAAAGTGAAGAACAAGAACAGATCAAGGATGCTCTAGATACAGTTCCCAGATTAAAGATCCATACTTGAGCACCTAATGCAGGACTTAAGCATAATTGAAACCTCTGGACCAGCTGCCTCCTTTTCTGTAATGACCTGGCTGGAGTTCAGGAGTGCTCTTCTGTTTGCATGTGCCCATGCTGCTTTCCTTGCATGCTCTTACTTGCAAGCAGCTGTGCAAATCACCATTTAGAAACGATTTGCAAGGCGCAGATTATATGTGGTAGGCAGATTTGCTTAAGATGGCACTTCACAGCACAGTAACAAGAAAACGTATTGCACCTCTATCCTTACAGTGGAAAAACAAGGGGTAAGTTAGCAGACAAGGTAGGGAAAGTACACAGGAATGAATCACATAATACCAGCAATAACCACACAGGCTGCACACAAGGTCGAGACCACAGAAATGAGGGTGGGGAGAGGAGAGCTGCTATTTAGACAAAGAGGAGCTGACTTTATAGCAAATGCAGTACAGCCTGGAGTTAAAGGTCTTCTCAAAGGTTGCTCTGGGAAAACTCCATTACTGTGATTGGCTAAATCAGCCTGAATTGCTCACTTCCAGATGTTACAATATAAACCTCACTCTTACCATTTTAGGACATTTGCTAGCTTTTCTGTTGTGATGTGCTGATGAAGTCCTGCTTCCATGGCCCTTGCCAGTTCTGTCCCCTTTTATTCACGTAGACAATGGTCTGGAGATGAATTACTGTTTGGGGAGATCTGATTTCCAGCGTTTAACTTCATAATAAAATACAGGCAGTCAGGTATATTGATTCAGAGCCACTTGCGGTGACATCACATCTACTCTGTTGTTCCTAAGGGCTTGGAGATAAGCAGAGCCCACAATTTCATTGGAGTTGACGTGTTAGGGAAAACAGGGGTCACACAACTAAGACTGAATTTGGCTTGAGAAGAATTGAAATCAGTTCTCAATTCAGCTAAGATTTTACCTGTCTCTGTTTTTTAAATGGAAAATATACCGCCAAACCAAAAAAGAACAAAACCAAAACCAACACCTTCCAGGCCATTAATTTGCTACTTACTGTATAGTGTCCAGAGAGAGGAAATGTATAAAATATCTTGTGAACTAGCAAGACCTGCTAGGAAATCGTATTATGTGTCTCTCTGTTCAACAGGCTGGAAAGTCTTAATGTTTCCTGTCATCTTAAACTTCCTCTTTGCTTTATAAATAATTCCTGGATGCAAAACATTTTCTAGTGCCTTGGCCCTGCACTCAGGAATGTGTGCTGAGCCAATCTCCCAGAGACATAAAACACTCAGACAATCGTCCTTTTGGGGCATTGCCAAGTGCTGTAGATTTTCAAGTGGGTCTTGCATATTGAAATGCGGCTTTGCAGATCATCATCACCTGGAGAACAGGAAAATTGCTTCACAGGAGAGAGGGTTTGCAAAAGTGGTGAAAATGATTTTCTGGGTCTCATGATGATTTGAACTGAGATACTGAGCCAAATTGCCCTTTCCCTCTTCTCAGGGCAGAAAATCTGGTAAAACACAGAACAGTGCAGAGTATCTTCTCTCATATTCCCAGTGTTCAGGAAAAGTCAACCCTGGATCTTCCCAGAGAACATCCAGGACCCAGTGCTGGGGACAAAGAAGGAAAGACGCCTCGGATCCTTCCTCATTCTGCTTTCTACTCCTTGAGCAAACCCCACCAAGAGGTGGGTGAAGCTGCTCACACCTGATGTGACCTGCCCAGATCAGCAGGACTCCCAGGAGTTTTCTCCTGGTATTTGCTTCAGAGTATTGCACCTCTGCTCATTCATTGTGGGCAGGGCTGGAACACCACAGCTGAATCCATGAAAACCAAGCTAAACGCTCTCACTGCAGCAATCCTGCTGCTATTTCATCAGGTCTATATGTAATTGTTTCTGTTGCTGGAGGGCTCCATCACCCCCTTCATTAAAATGCAAATTTTACATTAATTAAAAATGCTGAGAGCATTTGCACAATTTATGACCAAATCTTAGAGTCCAGAAACCCCCACGCTGGGGAGGGGCAGTAAGACAGTTTTGAAACTGCTGAAATAAATCCTTATCTCAGAGCACTGGGGATGTTTTAGCTGATAAGGGAGGTTCTTCTTGGACTTTTAAAATTAATTTGCTCACCCTAGATTGGGAAACAGATGAAGCAGAAGGAGTTTGAGCAGAATTATATTCTTACAGATAAGTGTACTAACTAAAACTATTCATACACAAAAGAAAGAAAGAAGCAAGGTCCCAGATTATGCTCTGATGCAGCAGTAAAAATTTTACATATTCCCCTGTATAACTGATCTTCTCTTACAGCACTGGGGACTTGTTTGCTGGGATCCCTCAATTTGACTGGAGTAAATCCCAACTGCTCATAACCAGTCAGGAATGGTAAAATTTCTCCTGAGATGTGCTGCTCCTCTGTGCCAAGTAACAGGACAGCAAAAGGAGGCCCTCAGGCTGTACCTGTCTGTTTTTCATTCTTTGAGCTGGTGCCTTTCTACCTGTTCTTTCCTCTGAGGTGAGGAGCTGGAGAGGTGCTGGGAGAGCCTGGGCTCAGTGGTGCTCTGCACCTTGCTCTATTATGGGTATGGCTGCAGTAGGGTCCATGCCTGGCAGCAGGAAGGTGGGATTGGTTGGGGTCTGAAACCCTCTGTGTGACCTCCTGGCACATTCACAGCATGTGAAACCACCCTTGGCATCTTGGCAGTGACCGAAGCCCTTTCACTCTGTTCAAGGGGAAGAAGGTGAGTGATCTTCCTGCTTGGAAGTGCCTGGGGTAAAGGATCAGGTGTAGGAAGTCTATGGCTGAGGCTCCACCTCCTGCCTGGATTCAGCTAGCCCAGCTTCAATTTCCAGTGCTTTCACCTGTCTTGAAAGCCCGGCAGCCACATCTTGCTGGCCTGGTATGTGCCTCTGAGATGCAGTCTTTCCCTTGTTTTCCTTAAGCTATTAGCAATTCCTAGCTCGTTTACATCCTTTTGCCTTGGGGAAACCTGTGGCAAACCTGTTCCTTACTTCTTCTGGGCACAAGCAAATCACAGCATGTCATTGGGGAAAAAAACCCCATCCCCACAGCTGGAAAAATAAAGCTGATGTGAACACACATTCCATCTCGGAAGTGAAATAAATGGCAATGGAGGGTGGCAGGTCTGTGCATGCCCTGGCCTCATTGCAGGAACAAGAGAAGCAGAAGTGTGACCAGTGTCCAGTGCCTGTGCCTGCTGAGCATGCCAGGCTGTGTGGGGAGAGCTGGGTGGGCTGGCACAGGGATCTCTCCCAGCGTGACATTGGATGTGCCTACTTCTGCTGCCTGTCACACCTGTGTCCAAGATTCCTCTTTCTGTTTCATCTCCTGGAGAGGGTAAACACATGCACCAACCCCAGCAATGCCTGTCCAGAGCCTACTTCTGGCACATGTATGAATCAGCAGCAATTTCTACCAAGGTAAATTTTGTTACTGATGATAAAACTCGTGTAAGCTAGGTCAGAATCCAGCCTCCCGAGGGACAATTAATGGGCCCTGGAGAGTCTGGGTATGTGTGTGTACGTGCATGCTTATGTGAGCAAGAGGAAGGGAGGC
The DNA here is from genome assembly GCA_013396695.1 of Sakesphorus luctuosus. Classification (NCBI taxonomy): domain Eukaryota; kingdom Metazoa; phylum Chordata; class Aves; order Passeriformes; family Thamnophilidae; genus Sakesphorus; species Sakesphorus luctuosus. The sequence goes on from VWZD01013575.1 coordinate 126,585, forward strand.
AGGAACTCAAGCTACTGCTATTATTTTCATTGCAGTGCCCTGTCTGAGATGGGCTTCTCTAGTGCTAAAGTCTCTACAAGCCAGGAATAAGGCAAAGGTTCTTTCTGCAGAGACCCCACTCTCTGGTTCAGTACAGAAGGAACGGGTGACAGGCATGAAAATGTGGGAGTGTAGAAGGCCAGGGTAATTATAGACACTTGCCTTTGCCCAGCTTCACTGTAGGCACAGTGACACTGTCGGTCCCAGAGCACACGTGCCTTTCTGCAGATTAGGTTAGTGATTTCAGATTGGTGAATTCCTGCAAATTTAGGACAGTGACAGGTCTGGTCTGTTATTTATACAGTGACTGAACACAGGCATTAATTTCTGTAAGGCGAGATGCTTTATGGCTCCCTATGGATTGTACAATGGATACAGAATTGCTGTCCTTCTGGTCATAGATAAATCATCTACAAGAGTTCAGTATCATCTGAGACTACATTATTGGGATCATTTCCACATTCTCAGCCCTGGTACTTAAATGCAGTAAATAAAGAAGAGAAAGATGATTTGTTTTTCATTCAGTTGAACTATTCCAAGATTTCAGGGGGGAAAAAAAAGTCATCCTGATAGGTCCAGAGTTATAAATAGCAACACTGCATGTACAGGGGAAAATGCTGCATTCCCCCAGATACTTGTAAGAAAAAGGATCAAGAGAATGTGCAATTTGTAAAATTTATGGTGGTCCTTGGCCAGATGTGATGTGTCAGTAGATGCAAGGCACATACCAAACATGAAGTTGAACAGCCAGTAAAGATTTATCTCTCCCGGCATCTCCGTCCCAATAACACCATATGTTTATATGGACTGTAAATATATTATTGCAAATTGAAGGTCTGCCTCATCACTTCTTATGGGAATATCATGGATTTTTTTTTTCTGAAGGACACTGAGAGTAATCCATGCTCCCACTTATCTCCTGGGTCTATTTTCATTTAAAATAAAATCTAAAATATGCATTCCTTTTTCTTAGTAAGCAACAAGATTCCTGAAATTAGAGAAAGGCAGCAGGCAGCAGTCAGCCATCTCATTTCCATGCTTCTTGTTGTAAAGCCTTGTTTTCATATGTAAGGATTTTTAAAAATTTTACATTTTCCTTGTGCTGTACACACATCCCATCATTCAAGCTGGGTGTAAAACAACTCCCCCGACTGAAAAGCTGCCAAAAATCCAGGATCATCCCCAGTCTGCAACAGGAATAGTCCTGGAAATCTGTCAAAGCAGAAGTGAGAAATGGGGGCTGGGGCTCTTGTGCTTCCCCAGCAGTCTGGGATCCTCAGCCAGGCTGGAGTTCAGTGCCCCGGTTTGCCCCATCGGTGTCAGGGACACTGGGACAAGACAAAGCTGCTGCTGGCTGAGCCTGGTGTGGTGAGAGGGACACGCACGGGAGGAGCAATGGGCAAGAGAAGGTCCGAATGTGTAATGGGATATGAGGGCAGGGCTGTCTCGGTGAGAACTGCCCAGGATAGAGGCACTGCCCCGCTTAAAGTCCTCCCCTGAGCACAGAGGCAGCCAAGGCCACTCGCTGCTGTTTTGGCTGACTGTCCTGTGCAGCTGGAGGGATGCAAGCCATAATATCCTAGAGGAAACTAAGCTGTTTTCCCAGGCACCTATTCCCAGGAGCCGGTGGCAGGTGGGGATGCCCTCAGGATAGCAGCCCCCACACCCTGGCCAGGGAAGGGAGGGTCCCTTGAACCCTCTGCTGAGACTGAAGACTTGCCAGCAGCAGGAAATGGTATCTAATACATGCATACCCTTGGGTAATTGTGGTAACCAAAATAATATTCTGTGCTCCATGGAGATGAGATTTTTGTGGTTAACCATGTGTAACTCACACATTAAGCAGTTCCTGCTCACAGTGAGGGCTACATTACATTTAATGTCATTTTATTTAACTATAGTATAAGGTGTTGCTTTTTTTCTAGTCTAATCCAGGTCTATGTGAATTTGTCACTTCTTCTGCCCTGCAGGGCTGCTCCCAGGTCGCAGCTATCCCATGGAGAGACACACAGATTTACAGGGTATATCCTCACTGGTGAATTCAAACAGCCAGGACCTGTTCCCCAGCCTCAGACAGGTGTTCTACCCATTAGTGCCATCTCCACATCCCCAGTCAGGTTGCCCACATCCAAACGCCCAGCTGGGAACAGGCTCTGGTCCCTCTAAAATCCTAAACTGTCCCCTTGGATTGCAAGGGCAGTGCTGGTGGCCCAGACCTAAACTGAGCTATGTCATTGTTTAACAGTACATGTGATCAAGGTTTGGGGTTTAAACCTGAAAACCTGGACCTTCAGGATGAGTTTGCCAGTATGGATGTAATCTCTGTTTTCCTTATGGGGAAGGAGAAGAAACAAGAAAAACTTCTCTCTTATTTACATAAACTATTATTCTGCTTACCCCAAATTCTGCTTTACTAACACATTAACTTTGCTGGAATCTGTTTAGGTTTTGATTTCACAAGAGATAAGAGACTCTGTACATCACCACTGCTGTGAAAGGAGGTGCAAGAGGCAGTTGAAGGCCACGAGCATCACCCTGGTTACTCAGACTAGGGTTGTAGGTCCAGACACAGTGCTTTCAAGGAGGGCAGCACTGCCTGCAGTGTGGTCTGGGCCAAACCCAACATCCTACCAGTTTAGTGACATTCATTGCTTAGCTTTCTAGCTGAGATGGAACCAGGGATACCTGATTTTGAGCTAAATGGTGTAAAACACGTGCTTAAAAGTTACCTGTCTGACCCCAGGCACAGCAGTGTCAGCAGGACTGAGTCTCGCCTCTTGGTGGGTCTGGCCATCAGAAATACATCTGAGATCCCATATGAAATGTTTGGAAGTAGCACGGTGAATGCAGGGCCCACCCCAGCCTTGTTCAAATAAATCCAGTCTCTCTCTCACCTTCCTAACTTTGTGGTGCAAAACCACAAAACACTTCCTGATACAAAATGAAAAGGCAAGGAGAGTCACTCCCTGAAGTGATGTTTATTTTCCAGGCTGGCAGGATTTCAACCCTTGGACCAGTCTTCTAAGACAGAAATTGCCCAGCTAGCTGAAGACCACCTTCTGTTTCTGGATTAATGTGTTTGGCTTCTGTTGATTTATGGGAGCTGTGACTTCATGACCTCAACACATGCTCTGAAGAAAGTGAGCTTGCAAAAGAAACCAGGAGTTACCCACTGAAAAACAAAGCAAAGGGTGATGGATTCAGATTGTAACTGTGCACCGTGCCTGGGGCTCAGATGCCCAGTGCCATCACCATCAGGGAGCATCTGTGGCTGCTTAGCTGGGAGGAGGGAGATAGAGAGAGACAACATTTGCCAGTCCCTTCCTGAGGTGCTCAGTGCTTTCATCCCCTCATAAACCACCGGCTACTTGTCCTCAGCTATTTCCAGAATCCTCAGGGGGTTTCTGGGGTGGCTGATCCCCTCTGGCCACTGGCTCATTGGCCAGCCCAGCATAGAGGATGCTGTGCCTCCAAGTTCAGCCTAAACAAGGTGAGGGCCACAAGAATATTACTTGATTAGAGCTATATCATGGTCCAGTCACAGGCAGTCTGATGTATTTTCTTTATCTGAGTGGAAAAAGCACCAACTGCAACTCTGCCCCAGCGTAAAGGTAACCAGGTTGACCCAGGTATCTGCAGTAGGCAAGTCCTCACAGGCTTTCAGCAATGGCAGAAGGAAGAAAGACAGACCAGCGATAGCAGGGGGACAGCTTTCCACACACGCTGAGTTGGCAAGGACACAAAGGACACACACAGACTATTCAATTTTTTTTCCTAATTTCATCTGACATTTAGCAATCGTAACTTTTCATTCGGGTAATAAATGGGTTTGTCCTTTCCAGCAAAACTGCTGTGGACATATTATTCCCTTTATGGTGTGTTTTGCTGAATTCCAGATGTTGCTGTTTATTCAAGTCAAAGTTCAACCAAAGAAGGGTCAAGGAAAAAAAAAGATGTTTTGATGAAAGCAAAAAAGAAAATGAAAGATTTTGAAAACTGTTAGTTTGTACAAGTATTACTGTTATATGAAGCTTTACACTGAGCTGAATTACAGCAACGCAGTGAATCATACCAAGGGAGTGAAAATGACTGTCAGTGCTTGCTTCTCCCATTAACCTTTTTTAAAGTGAACTTGTAAAATAATATGTGATCTGGGAGATGAGGAACAAATGACAACTCACTGAGCTGACCTCCACAGGAGAAATTAGCCTCTTTCCTGATGTAATGATGAAAGAATAACCCTTAGCTTATCCAGTCTACTCCTATATTAAGTGCCTCTCTCTACAGGCAGGGATGGAGCAAGCAGAGGAAACACATGCTTATTTGGATGCCTGTTTGGGTTATGCCCAGTTTCTGTCTCAGATGAGATCCAGTGTGCTAGGTGCTGTACAAAAAGAAACTTGACCCGTACTAGAGTACCGATAGGCTAAAATAAGACACCATAGTCCTTTCTCAAAGATGACAAGATGAAACATTCTTCAGTTGCTTTCTCAATACTTGAAAAATCATTGCTTGCCTTTTAATTAGCTTTTAATCTTGGGAACCAGTCCCTCTGGAATGAGTGCAGGTGGCTGTGGAGCAGCCTTGGGGTGGCTCTGAATAGCAAACCTCTGACTATACTCTCATCTTGGTTCTGGAGTGAGAAGATGACATAAAGCCAAATTTATTTGCTCTACATAATTAAACTGAGTCTGTGAATTTGCCTACAATTTGGTAGATTTCCTCCATAATGCAAACGAAAAGAAGCAGAGCAAAATCAAGAGGTTTCTTTTAATCACATGGAAAACATTCACAACAGTGGCTTGCTACCTGCTGTTGTTAGCTGAATGCTGCTGAGATATTTAGCAGCCTATTTGAACTAACTGCACTTCCTGGAACTGTATTTTAGGATCCCAGTTCAGCTTTTCGTTCTGGTCAAGGGGGATGAAACTACCCCTGATGGGTTACCAACCCCGGCATGAGGAGGTTTTGATGTGTGAGTCCTTCCTGTCTGCCCATCTGCCTCTAGGCTTCCGTGATGAGGGGCAGAAGTGGAGAGAGAGCGTTCTCTGTGACCAATGGGCATGATGGAGAGGTTTCCTGTAGCCTTCGGGAACTGGGAACTGCCTCCTCAGGAGGCCCAGAGGCTGATATCTCCCCAGTTCTATAGAGGTGGAAATAGAGGTGTGTGGCATCAGGTCTGAAGAGACCTTATGCTGGGTTGGAAACGAGCAGCAATGCAAAATCAGCACAAAGAACAAACAGTGGGTAGCTTTTCCTTGTCCAGTTTTCATGTTTGGCAAATTCATGATCAACCTTTTGCTTCAGTAACACTTGGTTCTTACAGAGTTGAGCTTGCCACAAGGGATTAGTCACAGAGACACATGCTGGGGGCCTGCCTCTGCCACCTGTCAACTCACAGCTCTGCCTCCACCCTGCAGCCATCCAAGAATCACAGAACTTCTGGTTGGAAAAGACCTCTAAGAACACTGAGTACAATTATTAACCCAGCACTGCCAAGTGTCCCACTACACCATGTCCCTAAATGCTACATCTACACATCTTTTAAATACCTTCAGGGATGGTAACAACTTCCCTGAACAGCCTGTTTTAATGGTTGACTATTCTTTCAGTGAAGAAACTTTTCCAAATAGCCAAACTAATCCTCCACTGGTGCCACTTGAGGCTTCTGCAATCCATCTTGTGAAGGATTCTGGGTGGCCTTAGCATGGGTTTCTGGGTGCTGGCTGGAGACTGACACACAGCCAGAAATGTTGGTGAAGCCAAGTGAAGGGCTGTTTCCAGACTGAATCTGGCCCTGTGTCTTCATCTTCATGTGAGACATCACAGGGAGATGGGAAGGACATATCAGTGCTGGGAGCATTTGCCCTGAAGCAGCAGAGCCAAAGGGCAAAGAACAAAGACTAGAATATGAAATGCTTATGCTCATACAGATTTTTTGGAGTACCTTTTCCTCTGCTCATGAAGAGATCTGATCTTATTTCCCTCAGGTGCACTTTCTCCCTACTCAAGGACTAGTAGGTGGTTGTCCTTATGAACCTTTGTGGCTCCCTGCCACAAAACTACCAAAAGTCACTTGACAGCTCCCCAGGGCTTCTCTTTCCCTTGGGCTTGGTACCTCCTTAATTAAAAACTCACATGTTATCAAACGGATTTTTTTTTTCAATTTGATTTGGCTGCCTTTGGGAAGGGGGAAGGGGAAATAACCTCTCCTCTACTTCCTAGTAGGAATATTTGCCTATGGATACAGCTTAATCTGACTTTTAAGCAAACAGTTCAATATTTGCTTTTCACCACATCGAAACTTGCTGTTAGCATTCCTGGAACAGAATTTAATACATGTTGATGTTAGTTAGGGACCAGTGATTTGGCTGTTGTATGTAGGTATAATCTGCTTCAATTCAGCAGAGTCAATACATTTCAGCAGAGAAGCTGGACTCATATATTTCACAGTTGTATCAAGTTTTGTTTCCAAAGAGAAGTTGCAATCAAGATAGAAAAAACCCACAATGAATGGAAAATTACCTGCATGAGATTAAACAGGAATCAGCACGGGCACCTGGCAGGGGTGGAGGAGAGATTCGTTTTAAGGAAGGCAGTGCTGGTGCAGGTTGAATTACTTCTGTCCCCTGCCTGACTGCCTAGACCTACATATCTCATGTTTCCCAGGTCACAAGGGTATTCATTTTTACTTACAGTATAGCCTCTGCTAGGGGCACTAATGCTCCTTTACATAGCATTAATCAGCCTGCAGTCTACACAGACAAGGTAAGTAGAAAGTGGGAGATAACGTTATAGTTATGCTTATTTATGAGCTGGGAAGATTCAGGGAAGGAGATTAAGGGACATGCCGGTGGCAGTCTGTGGCAGATGGAACAGTTACAGGCTGATCTCCCAAGATCCCTGTTATTGTCCTCCTTGTATGAGCATCTCTCCCCTGAGAACAACCTTTTTTCATTGGGACAAATGAAATTTGAGCTATGCCAACTAGCTCTGCAACAGGACCTTTCCAAAGGAGGGACTTATTTTGCAAACAGATATACTTTTTCTTTGCAACTTAGTGATAGGTACCCAACAGATCTAACCCACATATCAGTGCTGCCTTTGGCTTACTGGGCATATGGGACCCAGCAGAGCTGGATCAGGCTCCATCCCAGTGGTCCCTGGGGAGCTGAAATAGGGTAATTTGCCCTCCCTGTATCAACAGGCGATGATGCTTTGAAAGCAACTGCTACTGAATGTTGCCATGGGAAAGACCAGGTGCTGGACTATCTCCTCTGGGCCTGTAAATACCTCGATGTGTAATATGATGGCCAAGCTGATGTCCTTGCATCTTCAGATGTTATCTATGACACGTAAACAGTGGGTTGTCCCCTGCCTTCCTGTTTCTCAGTATATCTCTGTGCATTAACATCACTGTGTCTCATGCTGGTGGCACCAATGGCCGTGTCGAAATGTGACTTGGACAGACAGTGAGCTGGCCATAGATGCTCCTAGAAATAGGAACACAGAGCTGTGTCCATGTCTGGTGCCAGCCAGGAGGTCAGGGTTCAAAGGTCACCTTTGAAATCCATCTTGATGCTGTCCCTGAACAACTATTCCACATGGAGACTTTTGGTTTAACCAATCATTAAGAGGCATTTTAATACAATGGTATCACCGCCTTAACTAGTCAGAGAGGGGCTTCCTTCCCTTATTCCCAAAATTGCACTTGGGCTCACAAAATTATCCTGTCATGCCAGTGAAAGGCAGAGACTCCAAGCTGTTCATCTCCCATGGCTGAAGCAGAGAAAGAAGCAGAGGGATGCACCTTCATACCCTTCCTGGGGTCACAGAGCTGGTGAGGAGTGGTGGCATGGGTTTAATCACCAGAGCACTCAGGGTCTGGGACATGTGCCCTGCACAGTGGTATGATCTGAGAAGCCATTTAAGGTCTCAGCTGGGAAACAAATACAGAAAAGATAACCACGGATTACAGGGCTGTTTGGGATCTATGTACATACACTGTTTTGACAGCAGAAATTAGAAACAGTTCATTTTTGTTGACCTGTGCCCTACAATCTGTTTAAAAGCAATTCCTGCTTTTTATCTGAGAAACCGATAGTGGAAAACATTGCTTGCGTGGAAAATATCATCTTGGTCATCTCTTGCCCAATGGTTTGTTTCCTAATTCTGATTAACCAAGCTAATACTCATACTTCCTTGGCACTACCTGAGTGTGCGTCCCAAAGGTGCTGTTGCTGCTGACTGTTTGGATGGGTCTGTGTTGATGAGTCAGAGCTGACATATCTATGATGAACTGATAAAAGGAGGATAGTACTTCAGGCAACACAAACCACACACATCAGTCTATTCCATAATACTTTCACCAGTGGTGGAGGAGGAAAGTGGAAAAGGAAGATATAGGAAGGAGAAAGGGAATAGGAGGGAAAACAGGGCATGAATCAGGCAGGACACATTAAAAAAAAACCAAAACCAAACATTTCCAAAGCAGAGAAAAGTGGCTCCCATACAGAAATCTGTTCTGTTTTGTCCTGCTTACTTAACAGAAGTGCTGCAGGCTTCTCACACCTCTCTTTTTGTTACTGATGAGAGTGTGAGAGAACCAGGCTGTTTCAGCATATTGCTCCTTCTCACTATTGGACTTGACCTCCTTCTTGATCTTCCCTTCTTGGGAAAGTGACAAGGTGGAGGCAGGGGGCTGGAGGTCCAGCGCATCCTTCCTGCAAGGTGAACTAAGGCCAGCAAGACAAGTATGCATCTAGGAGGGGACAGGCTTGACCAAATAGTTGTTGCAGTGTTACTGTCAGAGTCTGATGCTATGAGCAAGGCAGGAGCTGTAAGGGGAGGAAGGAAAGATCCTGCTTTTAGGGTTGGTTTCACTCTACTCTGAGGTGTGTAGGTAGGAGTCAATGGTACCTGTGTGGGAGCAAGAGCATTGCTGCTCCTGTGATTGGTAGAGGATTTTGCTCAATTAATCTAAAAAATTAGTCCTCTCTTTACAAACCTGTCTGGAAAAGGAGAATAGCAGCTCATTTCAGAAACTTTAAGTATGTTTCTCTGGTGCTGAGGTTCAGGTGGCTCCAAGAAACCCCTCACAACAGAGAGAGCCTTTGCTAGGCTTATGTCTGTGTCCCCCCAGCCATTGCTCAGCTCAGTTAGCCCCCAAAAACCTCCTTAAGAAACTACAATTGCAGACTACTTGGCAGTGTGAATCAGTGCATGCTACTTGCATGTTTTTGTCCTTTGATCTTTCCACAGCACCATACTGCCAGGACCATAACTGGGCTTTCCCCATTGTTGCAGTTACAGAACTGCAGAGGATGCAGAGTCAGAGCCAGGGCCAGGCTGTTTCTCCTCTGAGACTGGTTTTTATCCTCATGCTATGGTGCTGGAAATCTGCATTCATGGAATGTACTCTCAGCTGGCTGTGTTCTGCCTACCTGCTGCTGGCGTAACGCTCTCAGGACATGACAGACAACTGGATCCCAGTTCAAACCTGCTTCTTTCCTTTCTAAAGCACTGATGTTGGCCATCTCTTTCATAAATCAGTTGTCATCCTCACCTCCCTAGCTCCATACCATCACTGCTACCCTATGCAGGTTCACAAGCCCTAATCCTCTCTCCATTCAGGTGTGCTCTTAACTCCATTGTGCAGAGCAGGACAACACGAGGCCAATTGCCCTGGAATGACTCATCCATGACAGCTGCACTCTTGTCCCAAAACCAGGGTAGAAACAGAGAAAGTGCCTGATGGAGACAGTCCATAGCTCATGCCCTGTTCAGCAGTTGCTTGTGAGAGTGTTAGCCTTGAGGACAAAAACCATATTGGCAATGGAGCAAGTATTCCATCGAAATGGAAGTCTCCAGGCCTGTGCCCTGGTCCTATTTATTCCCTAAATCAGACATGATCCAAATTATCTAACTTCAGTAAGCTATGTAGGGAAAATATCCGGCTAATTAATTGTAAAAGATAGATCCTCACTCTGGGAATGTTGCAGATCCTACCCAACACTCAATGCAAAGCCTAGAGGCTCTTGGTTGTGAAGGAAAAACAACAGGCTGCATTTCCTGCCCAGCTCTGTACCCGCACATGGAGGGTTTGCATTCACTGGGCAGCATTTGTGCTGCTACCTCTGTGTCCTCTTGCTCACAGATATTTCACAGACACATCAGCTTACAATTAGGCAGTCACATTTTTGCTGTGGCGTCCTCTAACTCACCAGTTCTCACAGAGCAGGATCTGGGCAGGAAACATCTGCTTCATTGACTACAGCAGCTAGAGTGGTCAAGTGAGCTGTGGCAAAATCAGGAGTAAACATAGCCTGTGCATAACAAAGCGATGTCCGGGAACAAATTCTTTCTATCAGAAAGAAAACCGATTCTTACCTTTGTTTCCCTGAATCCCGTCTGTTTCCCTGTTAAGCCCCAACAATTTCAAGCATCTCAGGCATGCAAGGAAATACTGCTGACGTCAGGCAGCCAGAGGCTGAGAAGAGGGGATGGAGCTCAGGAAGTCTGGGCCCCTGACTGTAAAACATACACTGTGGAGAGCATATTCTGGGTCATAAAAGGGTTTCCCTGGTGCTCAACATGTCTGAGACAATTTTCTATTTAAAGTCCCCAGCTGTAGCCTGAGGAAGGGGCAGCAGAGCACCAAGTGACTCATCCATCCTGTCCAAGAGAATCCCGAGGCAGGAAGTTTCCTGCCTTTGGAAAGAAAACAAGACACTCAGTCGCTACTATTGCCAGAGGGGAATACAGCACCATCCAACAGGGGCCTCAGTGACGTCATCCAGGAACCCAGACGTAAAGTTCCTCTGCCGTTAATGCCTCACACTCAGAAAAACACAGGCCGGGGGGTCTCTCATTGACGGGTCCATTATGCTGGAGTAGGTCCACAAAATGAGTGCAGGCTGCCCCACCACAAAGACCAGTTGCAGTCAGGTTGTACCAGTGTAGGAAGTGGTTCATGGTCCCTGGCACTATGCTCTTCCTGGATGCTGGAAACAAGGGGAGCCTCCCATTCCACTCTGCTGCTCCTGAATGCCAACTGTGGTCAAGGCGACCAAGTCCATGCTTACACTGGTTCATGAGCTGCAGAGTATGTCAGTGTCTGGTCACCTCACAAGAGGACTTCTATGGCAAATTATTCATCAGAGGAAGGTTCAAGTTACAAAACACTGTCATTCACTGAATCAACATTGAATCATGTCCATACTCAGCACAAAGGCAGACTTTAGCCATAGAAATGCTTAAACTGATGACTCTTATGAATAAAGGTGTGAAGCTGATAAAATACAGGACATTAGCTGAGCTCTACATCTATTTATAAACCAGTTATCAACAGCACTCAAGTTTTACATTTGTACTTTAGGCTAAACTTCATGGCATTTTGTATATTTAAAATGGGATCAAGGAAGATATTTTCAGATTTTTTGGGGTCTCTTTTCTCCCTCATTGAGTGTTTCAATGAGAGCATCCCGGAGAGTATAGAAAAGCAATTAGTCTGCATCTTACCAGAATCACTGCAGTCAGACCTGTAAAATGCTGACCTGCTAAAATTCAGTGCACTGATTCAATCACGCACACATCATATTAATAACTTAACTTTTTACAGGAATGTTTCATATTGGGTCAGACAGTTTTTATTGTCACTCCACCTTCATCTCAGATGGAAAAGACATGGTAGGTCACCTCGTCTGTCAAAGACAATACCAAGAACTTGGTCTACTTCCTAACAAGCAATGTTTGTAACCATTTTCTGCATCAGATTATGCTAACGTAAAAAACATTTTCATTTATTTGCATTAGCTCTAAATTAAGCATTGTATTTATCTATGGATTCCATAAAAAGTCCTCTTTTTATTTTATTCATTAAAGCAGAGAAGTAAATTTCTACTTGAAATATTTAGTAAACAAATAAGGGAACGTATCTTTGTCTACAAGTGTGCAATCCTCACTAATGGTGTCTTTATGGAAGAAGTTTGTAAATATTTGGCAGAAGAGGTGGGATTTGTCCAGCCAACTCCAGATGTTCACAGTGTAAATTTCTGCCTATGAACTAAGAGTCTAGACTGATTTTATAGTCAATGGAGATACACAGGCACTTCAGGAAGCATTTTCTCTTATCCTAATGTCTGAAATGGCTCTGAAACTGCCTGTTTCTTTTCCGTGGCTGTAAAGGGAACCTGAAATGACTGGCACTGATGCAGATGTCCAGCCTACGCCTGCACTGGAAAGTTAAAATGTAAGGGATCATTCTTTGGCACAGAAGATGAGGGGCAAGGAATGGCACTAAATACTCTTGCCCTCAGAAGCAGTGAAGAAATGTCAAAGTGACTGCTACTGCCCTGACCTGAACCCACCAGGCCTTTGGGAGAGCACTGGGTGGCCCAGGCTCAAATAATGCTGGGGCCTGTTCAGACAGCTGGGGTGGTGTAGAACTGTGGATAGCTACAGGAGGAAACCATGGTAGCTGGGCCAGGAACAGAGATTTACATTGCCAAACAATAGAAGAGAATGCTACCAAATGTTGTGGAGGTGTTCAGGTCCTCCTCTGCTGCCTTCACTGCCTGTAATTATGAATTATTTGGTTGCTACTTGGATGCTGTTGGTGTTTCTACTGCACTGACTATGGTTGTTGGTTAATATTTGGCTGCTTTGACCTTTTCTCCTATCCTTCCTGAAGCATAAAAGTATTTTTTGTCAGTGCCTCCAACTCTTTTCACAAACCATGTGGGAAGAGGATGGCTCATTTACCTCCATAGAGATTTCCCTAAATTGATTTCCCTCTAGTGGATTTGTGCTGCTGGAAAGATTAAGCTTTTCACTTACTATTTGGTGATTTCTAAAATAATTGAGGATAGGATTGCGAGATCAAACAATGCCTTTGCTAAACCTAGAGGATTTCCTGAGTGAATTTTTGCTGCTCCTTTGATGTCAACACATGGTTCTTGTCATCTATAGCAGAGTCAATTGACAACTGCACCCACCAAGGCACCAACATCCTTTCATAAACCCTCAGTCTGGTTGGAACATTAGTTGCCAATATAATGGAAAAATCTAATAGTTTTTTCATCTAGCTTTCATAGTGGAAGCACACTGTTTTATGTTTATTTTTTGTACAGTAAAAACGTTTATTTGTAAACTGTTTCATTATTTTTATGTAAAATGTCTCATTTTTCATCTTTCAGTAGTCCTCTCTTGTGTCTGCAAGACAGAAAGGTCACAGTCATAAAGAGCTATTGCTGTGGGTATGTACCATGTATGCTAAATCTATCCAAGACAGATTCTGACCACAGTTTTAGCAGTGCAAATATAGCATGACCATGACCAGAGTCTGTCTGCTGGGGAAATAGCACCTGAATTAATTTCATACAGCTGGGGCATCTGACTCTTCACATTTATAGGCTTTATCTCAGCAGTTTCAGCGAGACTTCTCCATAGAGCAGCATAAATGAGGGGCAAGTCTGAGGATAGACAGAAATGAAAAATAAAACTCAAAGCCAAGGCACTGATGTTTCAGTCCAATTGCAACATAAAAAGTAATAGAAATGAGATGTGAGAATCTGATAGGAATCTAGAAATCCTGACATGGCATTACAACTGCTTCTTTGTAGCCTGAAGTGTTGTTCTTTAGTGATGCATTACTGAGTATTTTATCTATATGCCTTCTCTTCCATGTAAAAATATCAGTATTCAATTAAGGAAGCTTATTTTTGTTGTGAGTCATTACATTTTGTTCCTGAAGCTTTAAAACAGAAGAAAAAAATATTGACAGGAAGAATGCTCATATATATCACAGGCAGAATTCCTAAAGACAAGGATTTTTTGAAAATTGGTTTGCAGACCAATTTTTGCACAAATGAGAAGTGCCATGAAAAATGATAATCGATATTAATTAAATCTTTTGGTGTTAGAGAACAAATGGAGGCACATGTGAAAGCTGAAGGGATTTGTAATGTGACTCAGTCTTTTTGCCTCTAGGTCACCACTTCAGAGTTGGTGTGGGCTAGTAGCAACTGAAAGTCATTATTCTCTGACAACTGTTTGGAGACCTCTGGGAAATGAGTTTGTGTTATCCTCCTAGCAGTGGTAGTGACTGAAGCAGCATCAAGTAATCTATCCTCCCTACAGGGGGTAATTGGTATTTTCCTCCATGATAGCAAACAGAGGGTCTGTAGCTAAAACAGGCATAGAGAAAAATTATCATCCTCTCATTGTATCACCAGCATCACCACATTGTTATTTTCAGCTCCTAAAGTGCTAATGCTGTGTGCCCCTTGTCACCATGGGGTCTGGACACCAGAAATAGGCACTGTCACCGGGATACCCCACTATCCTGGGTCTGGCATTGCTCTCCTTATCAGTAATGCTCCTGCAGAAGGAAGAGTTGCAGAATGGAAAGGAGGTGAACCTCTCCAAACAGCCCTAGGATCTGTCATTGCTCTGTACCACATGTGCTGCCTGTGATGGCACAGCTTCTGTTCATTTCTGTATATGGAACATGGACACAAAACACTATAAATGACCTGTTGGGCAGTTTCCTCCAGATCACCATCTGACTCCCCTGCCAGTCACTCCTGCCCTCCTGAAATTTTGGCTTGGACTCTTGACTGGCAGCATCAGCATATGCCCACCAGTGGTGCACCTCTGAGCACATGATCATGGTAACCAGAGTGCCCAAGGCAGCTTTAGATGAGCTGCTGAAGTTAAATATCAACAAGCCTTGGATGAGGAAAAGCTGGTAGAATGCATTTGGGCCTTGTTGGCATTTTACATTTTTGTAAAGAAATGTCTCCATCACATTTTGGTCCAGTACTAACACTCCCCAGATCCAGGTTTACTGTCCCACTGAACTTCAGTGTTAGAGATGCTGACACACATCCCGGTGGAAGCTATCTCAGTTTACCCTGACCATGTCCAAAAAGTTGGGGTTCAACCTCCACTGAGGTTTCCTGTCATTTCCCTGGCGGAGGCTGACTGATGCAGGGGTCTACACCCAGAGATGCTTTCCTGGCAGAACTTTACTTTCTGTGCTTTTTCCTTCTGCCTCCCTGTGCTCTCAGACTTGCTGTGCTTTGTGATTGATACAGCCTCTTGCAGACAGTGCTTCACAATAAAAAACCAAAGATTCAAGCCAGATGCATTGCCAACTGGAGAGGCCTGTCTCACCCCACTGACTGAAAGCTGCTTGGAATGATGCAGTCACACCTAGATATGGACCTTTGAGGTGCCTGATAGAAGGACACTGGCATCTTAACATATGTATTTCTAGAGAGAACCAACGAAATGGAGCTAATATTCAGAAGAAGGAAAAAAATACTTTGGAGGCCTGGAAAAATATGTTAAAAGAGTTGAAGTGATCAGTTTGATTTATAAAGGAAAACAAGATTTAGTGGCAACACAAGGTACAGTCAATAAAAAGGTTACAGTGTTAAAGAGCCTTTTAAATCTAATGGAGAAGGACATGATAAGAAGTAGTGGCTGGAAACTGAAGCCAAATTCAAGAGCAATCTCATAAACTGTAACTCCTATAAAGCACTATGCAACCAAGGGAAATGAAGTTTAATGATGAGCCTGTGTCAAAACAGATCATTATTGGGAGGTGACAGCTATGCCACCAGCTGCAACAAATGTTTAAGCATTGGGACTATCTGGGTGTTATGATCAAACTCAAAGGATGGTCAATTGGCCAATGCATGGCCTGAGGAACCACAGTCCAAACCTGGGATCCAATTGCATATTAATAGGAGCCTCATGCCATTTAAGGAGTTCTTGGCAGTCAGATATACACACAGGACTGGACAGTTAAGACACATGGCCTACAGAAAACCCATTTGGAGTAGAAGCTAGAAACTAGGAAGGATACATTAATGAGTCTGCAAGGATGATGGACTATGACAAGGAGGTGGCTGAATCTTGTCCCAGTTCCTAGAATTCTCTTACAGTGGAGAGCTCTAAGTAGGCTGTTCAGAAATAGGGATCTGAAATAAATCTGGTGAACCATAACAAGAAACCCCCTATTTGTCTCTGTTCCTTGCAAAATGAGAGCAGGGAATTTGGCTTAGATGTTGATATCTTGCTGTAGACATCTAGTGCTATATGAAATGAGTCCAGCAATCAGTAACTAAATGAAGTATCTGATACCATAATAATGTTTTTTAGGTGTCTTGGATTCTAAATTGCAAGATTTTAGCTTTTTCATCTAAATTTTGGGCAATAATAAACAACCAAAGGCCACCAATTCAATGTTTTACCTTAGGCCAAACTAAACAAATGAGCTGGACTCTATGAGTTGTTCCAGTGCTCTAAAAATAATAAACCAAAACCAAAACCAAAACCCCCATACACACATTGAAATCAGAAACAGCCCAGGCCAACTTGTGAAGTTTGATGAATATATAACTACTGATGTGATAAGCATTGCTACTTTCAGGAATCTCTTTTCTTGAATATAGATTCCGAGCAGTTTGATGACAATCCCATGCCAATGCGGTTGCAGTTGCGCAATGTCCAAGCACAAGACCCTGAAAGTTGCTCAGCAATATGCAGTGAAGCAATCAGGAAAGAAAAGGAGAGGAAGAAATACACCAACCCAGAGTAAGGGAAAGATCAGAAGATCATTTGCTCCAGTGTCCTTTGACATTGTGTTGCCACTGCAGCAAAGCAACATAAACCCTCCTCAATCTTCTCCTTGGACTTTCCATCTGTAATAGACAATCATACCCTTCGAATGACTGCACTTTCCACCACTCCTGCATGAGATTAGTGTGTAGTCTAGGACTGAATCATGAAGGAAGGTGCAGAGAAGTGGCAGCAAAGACAAACATCTTGACCAAGGCTGGCGGGTGTGCAGGACAGTGAAGCCAGCTGGGTGTGGGGAAGCAGAACTTTGCTCCATGTACACCCAGTGCTGTTGGAGAAGCACGTGGTACCACGCCCTGCAAACACAGCACTGCAGGACTTACAGCTGCCAGTTTGCAGAGGCACACAGAGGTCAAGATTATTTTTAGAGATCTAAAATTAATGGCCTTCTTTTCTGAGTCACTGGAAACACATTGTTTGTTTGGGGGCGGTTTCTGCTAAGAAATGCTCAACACCTTTAAAGGTGTGTTTACCTGCCGTATGTGCTGGTTAGGTTTTGGAGGGCTGACATACTCAAAGAAAAGCCAGTATCTGAATCAGTCATGTTGTTTTTTAGGGCAAACAGAGTATCACATTAAATTGGGCAACAAGTGCTGCTGTCAAGATGTCCCTATTGTCCCCAAAGGAAAGTGGGCCAGCTGGGGCATCTTCTCTTGATGTCATGCTGTGGAAGGGTTTAAGTAAGATTTTGAAGTTCATGCCAAAGGCAAGGGGAAGATGTACTGTAGTCTCTGAGTGTAAATGGCAGTATCAGGTCTTTGACCTGGTTACAGCAACTGCATAAGTGGCGCTTTCAAATTGCTAAAACACTCTTGTTCGGGTTTATTTGATGTTAATTTGTCCTTTTCAGACAATTCCCAGCACCTCAGAGCCACCACAAGCCTAGGACCATACCCTCCTGTTTTGAAAGACAGTGGCAGTCTGGACCCAACCAGGCTGTGACAGCTGCCCTCAGGAACAGAATATGTGCTCTAGTAGTGGTTTGTTTGGCCTTTAGATGAAACTGTGATGTCTGAACAGCACAAATGAGACTCACAAAAGTTTGTGAGGAAATATGTATGGTTTTAAGGTGTCAGCAGGGCCTGTCATTGTGTTAGCAGGTGTTACTTACCACTCCTCTCTCCTTTGCAGGCTTCCTCTAAGCTGATTAACTATTTTAAAACGATCTTGTCTATACTGGGATTTTAATACTTCATCATAACTCCTGGAGTGTCCCTGAAAATTTAAATAGCTCCCAGTCAGCAAAAGATGCTCTCCTGGCCTCACAGGTGATGGAAGGACAGGTGACAGTGAGAGGTGGCCAAAGACATTGCCCTGGAGTATTGCTTAAGTCCTTGGACTGCGGGTCTACAAATGTTGCTGCATGTTCTCTCATCTGAGCTGGTCCCAAGCTGAGCTCTGCCAGCTCTTCATGGCGAGAGTGCAATTGCACTTGGGTTTGGTTGTTGAATATTTAAGGTGCTTGAGAAATCTCATGGCATCCAGGTCTTGACAAAGTCAAGAAGATGGATGTGTAACTCCTGCCTTAGCCATAGGACCTGGAGTCTCCACAAGGGCTCCAGACACTGGACCCAAGGCAGGAGTTACAAATCCATCTCCTTGGCTCTATCAAGACCAGAGCCTTGCGCCAGCTACCATTTAGGTGCTCTAGAAACTCAGAAACTAAAACACAAGTGGAGTTTAGATGGCCCTGGTTGAGGCAGAATAGTAGGGTGAAATTCTGTATCTAGAAATTCTCCACCTTTGAGGAACTTCACACTGCAGAGTGTCCTTCAGCATCTTATCATGCCAAAATACTCACCTGAGCCCTATGGATGAGTATTCCTCCTTTGCCTCATGATGACAGGAAGGCTGTTGTCTGGATCCTGCCCAGCTAAGGATAGATCCTGGCTGGGTTACATGTCCAGGCACTGGGAGGACAAGCATCTCTCCCTGGATCTCATCCAAACTTTCAAAGCAGCAGGGCCAAGGGAGTCATGTGAAACCTAACCACAAAGTTAGCAGTTAAAGGGCTTCAGCACTTAAATCATTGGCAATCATTGTTTAAAAGTAAAAAATTAATTGACCTTGCTGATACCTACCTGATGCACTCCACCAAAAATGTACTGCTTACTTTTTTTTTTTCTGTGGCCTATGTTACCTTCTTAGGAAAAAAGTTAGGAAGAAAATGTCCGTGAACAGCCTAATCCAGCAGAATGAAATGACAATTACTGTGTAGTCAGACAGCATGGAGACTGTACTTTTAATGTAATTAATTCTTCCATGGCTTAATAAATTCATTACACTGGTGTAGTCAAGACTGAAAAAGCACAATGATGAGGGTCCTTTTGTTTTTAAATGTGTAAGCATTTAGATATTTAAAGTGAAATTTTGCCTATTCTGAGGCCTTGGCTTCTGCATTATTGAAGTAAGGCACCTACAAAAATATGCTTCTTTTCTGACATAATATTTTTATTTGTTTCCTTTCCATGTGCCTCATAAAATTGGACTGATTTTTAAAAAAGATAAATGAAATTGCCTGTACTTTTAGATCCTCAAATCCTCTGGAAACAAAAAGAAAACCAGTTTTACCATGCCTCTGTGTATCAGAAGAGCAGGACTTCTGCAGGTTTCACCACACCTTAAAGGTGTGAATGGGACACTTGTATCCCTTGTAGAAAAGTGCTCCATTTTTCAATACAGGATGATATGTCAAAGGTTTCAAAGCAGACAGAATGCAATTTGAATGGGAATCACCCAAATCCCCAAAATTTAGTCAGCATTAAGTTACAGTCATTGTGAAAGAGTGGCAGACAAACCTTCCCTCCCCTGGCTCTGGCCACTCATTCCCATTAGGTCATCTGTGACACTTTAGGGTTCATGCAGTTGTACCATCAGGGAAAACATCTGATCTCAGGAGAAAAGGAAAAAAGAAAGAAGTTTGCTAGTTGATTAGTTCCCTGAACTGACTTAGTGCACACTTTTTGCTTTCATATTCCTCTAGCCAGAATCATCTTCTGGTGGCATGGATTTCTCTTCATTAGCCAATAGTACATGGGCTCAGTCATAGCATGTCCAGCAAATAATTCTTCCTTTTGTTTTGGACCAGAGTGGGAGTACCAAGGCAAGAAGCAGAGTGACATTCCAGGGTCTCCAAGGTCCAGTCTGTGTTTCTCAGCCTTGTGCTGGATATGAGAGCTTGGCTCATTCTTAAGGGACATTGCAAAGAAATTTGCAGAGTGAGTTATTTAGAATCATCCTTGTCCACACAGTCTCAGTCCAATATAAATATATGCAAAAATGATAAAAGCTTACTGAAACCTGGCTTACCTTGGCTTAGGCACAATCTCAGATACCTCAATGCTCACTTTCATTTGTTAACTCTGAAGAGCTAATGAGCAAGGTGAGGGATGTGCCAGCAAGGACAGCCGGTGAATCCACACAACTGTATTTGTGACTCTCATGCTGAGGGTATTTATTTGCACCTGCAGTGCTAGTGAGTGTACAGGCAGTGTGCTCCTTCTTTATAAGGGTGACAACTTTGAACAGTGCCATCCCTTGGCCGTCTTGTTCTTCAAGGACTGATCCCAATGACAGCTGGAGCACTGACATTTATCAGGGCCTGGCTGGAGTCTCATATGCACTTTGGTCACTGCACTTGCAGAAGGAGAAGCTGGAGGTGCTTCAGAAGGAAACAGCATGAATGATTTAAGGTCTAGAAGATATGGTTTGTGGGTTTAAAGTACTTGAAGAACATCAGTCTGGGACAGGGAAAGAAATGTTTGAAACAAGGCAAAAATGCCATTGGAAAGGAAGGGAATAATCTGCCTCTGGGCCTAGAAATAGGCCAGATATTATGAACATTGACTGCAGCAAAAGGATTTCAGTTAGAAATTATGAAAAACTTTCTCAACCTAAAATAACACAGAAGTTTGATGCCCAAGGCAAACTATGAAGTTTTCACACCACCGTCTTGGGGTTTTTTTAAGAGCTGATTAGAGGAGCACCTGTCAGGATTAGTTTCAGTACTGTCAAACCTGTCTTGGGGCAAGGGATCTGCACAGTGACCTCTTGAATTTCCTTTCAGGCTCATTTTCTCTGATGCTATTAACCTGTGGAACTTTGTCACAGAAAGTCATTTCCCCATGTCAAGTGAGGTTTCTGGGTGTGCTGTGGCACCTTCACAATGCATGGCTGTGCTGCAGAGCTGTTCAAAGCAGGAATGCAGAGCCCATCGATGCAGCACAGAAATGCAAAGCTGGAATATGAACAAGAGCCTTCAATCAATGGTGCAGCTCTTGAGAGGGGTGCCCTGCAATTCTTAAGGACAGGAGATGGTGAAGACCTCAGTTTAAGTGACTGATCTGAAAGGGCAAGGTGCGTATGTATTGATATCTGCAGGGAAAGAGGTTGTGTGTGAGTTGTGCATTTGCCCTTAAAGCTCAAAGCCATTGCAGACTCCCAGAAGGCCATAAGCTGTGTGCCTTGATGAATCATTTCTGTACAAAGAAGACTTGCTCCCTAACAAGACAGTGGAAATGTGTCCACCCCAAATGTGTACCCACAGTCACCAACAAATGTAGTTTTGCTCAGTAAACCTTGACCCATGATGTCTGAAGCAGTTTTGTAACTCCAAAGTCAAATGCATCGTCCACCAAATGACTTTTCTTATTTGGATTCCATGGAAATGCACACTCTTTACTGGCATTCTGTGCTTTATTTGCCATCTCCAGAGTGATAGATCCTGTCTAGGTAACTGAAAAAGAGCATACCAGGAGTTTTCTCATTGCAAACACTTTAGGGGCTGAGAAAAATCTTGCACAAGACGAGCTCACAGCAAATGAAACATAGTAGGAACAATGCAAAGCTTTCTAGTCCCACAGAGGCAGTGGAGCTGACTCTTGTATTCAAATACACATGGACAGTTACTCATCTCTACAGGTACACACAGAAAATGGGAGCTGCTCCTGGTAATCCCTTTCCCAGCTGTGAAGCATTCACAGTTCACAAGTGCTGTAGCCAGGCTGAAAGTGTACCTCCCACATGGGATGTGCCTCTACAGGGAGAGCTGGAACCAGCAGCAGGTCTTACAGGAGAGCATGGTTCTGAAGGAGGGGTGCAGGCTCAGAGAGGGAGGTGGAAGAGGAGGAGGCGATGCTGCACTCATGACACTTCCTCTCACATGAACACCAGGCACAGGATTCATGGCAGGAAATGTCGCCCTTGGATAATTTGCTTCAATATCTCACAACACCTTTGAGGCTGTGAGGAACAACAGCCAGGCATGTTGTGGTTGTGTGGGTATTTTGGCACAAAACCTCCCCTGACCAATTTTTTTGGTATCAGCAGACTCCCCAGTGCAAACATGATCTGGGTTTATATGCACATTTTCCATGGGCTACTGACATGGCAGAAAAGAAGGGAACATATCACAATCCTAAACTCTCAAAATCACACCAGCTGCTGTTCCGGTGTGCTCAGTGATGCACTGCCAGCTTCCTTTCATTCTCAGCTTGAGAGCCACAGCTGGTCCTGTGCATACAGCTGCTGCTACAGGTTCCATGTTTCAATGAGGCTCTGCTTCACAGTGCAGCTTCAAAGAGGCTCAGGATGAGCCCAGCTGTTTTGGACACCTCTGAGAAACAAAGGAAATAAAACTTCCTTTTACTTCATCAGTCACACTGTTTAATGTTGGCAGTTGGTGTGTGTATTTGCCATAAACAGTTCCTGCAGGGTAGGAGAACTAGCCAAGCCTCAGTGGCAATATTAGCAAATAATTTTCACTAATATTTCTCTGGTTTTGAGGCAGTAAAAAAGATGTGATCTGGCAAAAAGCTGTGGGAAGAAAGGCCATATTTCTAACCAGCCAAGACTTACATCATCATCTCCAGGAATTTCTTCTATGCAGGGAGCACAGAGCAGCCCCTCTCTAGAAGGTCAACAGGGTTACTTAAACTTGGATAGTTTTACACAGCTGGGCAAATGAATCTGGCAAAACCGAGGTGCCAGAAACCTCTGTCATTCAGACTAAAAGGGTTGAGAGGCCAGGATAACTCTGAAGCTGCAAACCACTGTTAACAGTTGAAATAGCTGGTCTGATGGTGTCTTTTCCAACAAAAACGTCTGCAGCCTCTGTCATCCATCACTGTCTTTGGAATGGGAGTGTGTGCCTAGACAAGAGGCTACCCAAACCCAGTGCCTCTTCTATTTGTACCAACACATCGGGAAATAAGACTGGTAAAGGCTTAGGAGTCATTCCTAGAGTGCAGTATGCCACTGGAGCTGCTCCAGTCAGCAAAGGTGACACCGGAATGCTCGTCCTGGAAGGAAATTGCTGAATGCCAGGCAGGGAGGGAGTGGGTGCCTGCAAGGACTGTGTCGGCTGCAGGAGCAGGGTCTGGTTGCACATTCCTCAGCCCTGAGTCACTTGCTGACCCCTAACCCCACTGCAGCTCCAGGCACAATTTTCCTGCCTTACATCTGTGGGAGAGTGTCTTCTCAAAGAGGAGTGATGAAAAGCAACCACTGAAGTCTATAAAACACCACTCCTCTGAGGCAACGCTGTGCTTTGAGGATTCAGTCAGAGGTGGCTCACAAAGGGACTTTTCTTCTTTCTGCCAGGTTAGAGGAATGGAGGGTGGCCCAAAATGCTTGTTAATTTTGCAAGACACACAAATGGCATGATGCAGCGATGGCAGACATCTGCAGAGCATGAAATGAGAGGTTTCAATATTCATAGTTTATCTAGAGTTAGTGAATGATCAACAGATGATCATTAGCCAGATGCTCTGCTAGTTGCTGGTCCTAGACAGGCAGCTTGGTGTTTTGGAGGCTGCTACAAGGCCAAGAAGGCCTTATTAAAATGTTTCTAGCAAAAGTTTCTATAGGTAGAAAATGAGGTGCAATATTGGCAGTAGCTCCATGTCAGCTCAGTCCATATATCTGATGTGACTGCTGGCTGCAAAGAGACAGTGCACACACACACAGGAGATTCCAGCCTCACCAAAGTGATGGAGGAAAGGCCAAGACCCAGCTTCTGGCTGAAAATCCTGGGGCTATTTTTTGGTATCTTCCAAATGTTGTGACTTCCCCTGCAAACTGAAGTCCATCAGGAGAGGCTAGTCTAAATAGTTGTGTATACTGAGCTGCGTGGGGTTTGCTTGACAGGCAGCGGACAGACTCGTATTTCCCAGGAATGAAATAGGGTTTAGCGTGCCCAGAGCCTTGTCCCTCAACCCCACGAATGGCAGGAGATGTTATGGCACATCAACACATAAGGTTAGGAGAGGAGGGATGCATTTCACCTAAATCTTGACACCTGCTCCATCTGAACTTGAAACCTGAAATTCCCTCTCTGGTTGTTACACAGAAAAAGACGCTTTTAGAATTTGGTTAATTTTCAAATAGAAGCGTAAAATGGGATAAAAATATTGCTCTCCCAGAGCCTTGCAGCTGACCCCTGGGAGCAAAACAGGTCCATAATACTATTCTGTATTTTCCTAGCTCTCACCTGAAGCACTTCTCATTCTGGCTATTTTTCTTAAAAAAAACCCCAACCAAACAAAAACCCCTAACAAAAACAAAACAAAACAAAACAAAGCCCCAAACAAACAACCTCCCCCTTTTTTAACATTCTGTTTAAACAAGTATTAAGGGAAGTAAAGAGAGCTGAAAATGACAAGATTGGCTGTCCTTCCTCAAGTATGAGTAGTTAGTCTTGTATAAAAGAAGCAGATGTTGCTTTTTTCTAATGACTCTCATGTGCTCAGGGTGAAAATCCAACATTCTGCAGTGATGGTGACAGGGAGGTGATACCAGCAGGGCTGGACAGTTAGGTACCTGCTTAAATGCTCCAGCAGCCTGCAATCCCAACTGACAGGTTGTCTTGGGTTGAGCAGAGTTCCCGGGAGCATTGTTATAGAAACATTCCTTGTTATCTACTTTGCTGTAGAACATTCTGAACAAATAGTCCAAACAATGTTCTCTTGCTACTGGATGCTCGTTTTATTCCTGTTACTGACTGTTTCTGTGAGTTCAAACAGCTCCAATTGTACCTGCTGGGAATGCAGCCACTGCAAAGAGCCAACAAAGCCACTGCAAAGAGCTTACAGTCAAAGCAAGCTGTCTTTCTCTCCTGCCTCACCTCGACAAAGAGCAAACCCCAAGTGCGAGTCACATGGTGAACTGTCATCCTTCCTGTGTGACCAGGGGAAAGACATGAAGAAGTGGGACAGTGCATCTACTTCTGTGCTTGAAGTCCATGACACAGGTGAATGGATTGGTGTAAAAAAGAGGAAAACTTAGACCGTGTTTTTCCAAATAAGGGAAGCTTTAGTCTTCATCCTTCCCTTACTGGCTTAAAAGGATATAATTGTCTCAGAATACAATCAAGTCATATTCCAGATGTCCAAAGTATTTTGAAAAAGGATGTTTATTAATGACCTGGGGACTGAAGATAAACAGACTGCACAAAAATAAGCCCTGAGGTACAATGGTGGAGTTAACCTCTGCATGCCAGAGGTCTGGGTAGCCCAGGGAGTGGGCAGATAGGGGTGCACAGGCAGTGAGCCTGCTTCAGGCACAGCTCAGAGCTTCTACTTATGGTAGTAAAAAATTACGGTGCTGCAGAGGGTGAATACAGATTTGCTGTAGAAGTGTCTTCTCCTATTGTCTGCTTACATGATCAATTATAACGAGAGAAAATTCTGGCCTCATCGCTCATGTCAAAAGGGGCAGCCAATCCATCTTCATGTAGCAAACACTGCCACGAGAACAAAGGGAGGTTTTACCAGTCTTTCCTTTTGGACACCCATAATTTATAAACCCGCAGCAATATTTTTGCTGGAACAACATCCATGCGAAAGCAGCAACCACAATAAAAGAAATCCTCTTTACTCAGCTTCACATCCCCCCATCTAGCACATAAAACCTCCCTGCTCAAGATCAATAATACATGTTCTGAGCAGGCTGAGATTCCACTTCCCATTCTGCACACACATATTCCCATAGGGAAAGGCCAAAAGATTCAAATTCCACTTCTGAACTACATTGCACAGTCTGAAACTCAGTGAATTTGGGCTCTGTGATAACCATGGAGGAGAGATACTCGTGTCAAGGACACACTGTTAAATGGCCTTCCTGTCAGCCCAGTTTAAGCAGTGCCAGTCCCAGCTGATTACACATATCCCAGGTCTGTGCAGGAAAAGCCCAACTCCATCCACCTGCCCTTCAGGGTGGATTTATTCCATCTGTTCAATGGCTCAGTTGGTACTCATGTCAAGGGATGGAGCAGTAAATTGCCTCTACTTAAAAAATTGCTACTGTCTCAAAAGTGTTGATGTAAATAAATAAATAAGCTTGCATATAATTTATTAAAAATATATATTGTTAGAAATACACAATTTAAAAATAAAAACATTTATGTACATAAATAGAAGTTAAATAAACTCATAACCACAAAGGATTGTAATTAAAATATAATGATAGTCAGGTATTGTCCTTCACTGGGACACTACAGCTAAGTAATTGCTAGACATGGATGAGGCTCCCAGTTTGCTCCTCCTGGTTTGATGTGCCTGGCTTTAGTCAAAGTCTGCCCACTGCTTTGGTGTATGTGCCAGGCACTCTGCTGTCTGCGGGCTCAGAACTGGAAGCAAACCCTTTCTACCAACTCTGAGGAGCCCCTGTCCTACTCAAGCTACGCTCTGTACCTCCCTGGTCCCAGCCCATTTCTCTGTCAACATCAGCCTCACCAGCTTAGCTCTTCATTTGTTCTATTCTACACTGGCCTCTGACATCTCCCTTCCTTATCCATTACTCACACTCAGCAATTGATATTTTGGATGTGTAGATCAGGGCTGAAGACTTCTTTCTTGACCTTGTCTAAGCCACTGAATTTCTTTGTATAAGTTTGTAAGCTATAAAATTGAGTCTTAATTCCTGTGTCACACTGTGCATCATCTGCTTAGTCTTCAGAGTAGGTCCTTGAATCTCTCTAGTATGTGACTCAAGAACAGAATTTCAAAGTAATATGGAAAACCTGGGCCAAAGCTCTTCTCAGACTCTGTGATTTCTTACTACATATGGATATACAAATCTTTGGGGTATGTAAAAACTTTGTGAACCTTGGTCTTACCTGAGACCTATGCCAAGCACTAATAATGGATGTGAAAACCAGGAATCCCATGGAGATATGTCAAAACACCCATCCTGCCCACCCACATGTAGCTTTTCTGGCTTGTTCCCATGTTCTCCTGATAGAAAAGGGTTAATATGACCTTTATGTTCCAGACACACTTGCACTAAGATCTAAGACTTTTCAATATATAAGAAAAATAAAGGTCAAGTAAAAATAAAGTGATAAAAATGCTTGGCACATGGCAAAGTACAGTAGAATGACCCAGTTGGGAAAACTGCATATTTGACCTCTTCAAAAACGTATGAAAAATACTTCCCTGACTCATCAACTCTTTGTCTCATTTACCTGCTGTGTGCAGTCTTCCCAGGCTAATCGGAGTCAGCTGGAATTCGGCTGCATTTGCAAAGCTGTTGCTGACAACTAACCTAATAACTCATCATTTCTGCCCGTGCCTTTATCTCATCCAGGAGAAACAATTTCACATTCGGGTGGAGTAAGGGCCTGTTGATTCAGAAGAGCCCAATTTACTCAGCCTGTTTGTGCATCACCAGTTGAAGGTCCTCTCAGCAAACATACCATAGTGTCTGAAGTCTGTGAGGTGTTTACCAAGCCCATTTCTAGGGCTCTCCCCCAAGGAAGCACCAGGCATTATCATCAGTTGACATTAGTTAACTCTTCTGCTTAATGCATCCCCACAAGAGATATTGCAAACACACATATATCAGCTGGCATTAAGATGGAAAATAACTCAGGCCCCATTACAAGCCATGTCCAGCTGTATTCATGCTTTGCTGCAGTTGCTACCTTGAGGTCAAAAGTTGAAATAAAAAAGCTTTCTTAGTATTGTATTTATAATGTTCTTATTGGCAATGAGCTAAGCTGGCTGGATCATTGAACTAATCCTTGTATTCACTGAGTGGAAACTCCAAAATGTTGACAAAGTGCTGCTATTTAATCTCCAGGAATGCTTTTTGTTCTAAACCAGAGGCGTCTAAGACATTACAAATGATACCAAGAGGCTTTGAGTTTATCACAGTATTTTGATGTTTGAAAGAGAGGAGATCCAAAGAGAAGATGTTTGAGAATTTTTCAACTCCTGTTTTTTTAACCATTGTGTATCAGCTTTTTGAAATAGAAGCTTTTAATGGAAGTAGTAGTTTTGGTTAAATACAGGTTTGTAGCTCCACAGTAGACTCAGTAGTCAGTCAATCCTGAATGAATACACTGTTCCGTCAGAAAATTAGGTATTGGGTTTAGATCTCTGTTTCTGTTATTCAAAGCAAAGATGGCTCTGGAAATGGAACAGTTCAAGCAAGTGTTTGACTAACTACTGCTGCAAGCAGATTTTATCTGCCTTTTTCTTTTAAAATCCCCCAAATTATCACCAAACTGTAAATGATTCTCTTCTCCATACATGTACCCTCCATCCAGACACCAGACAATTCAAAGGATTCCACTTTGCATCCAGGATGTCACTCGAGAGCAAGTTCCCACTGCCCAGGAAGGTGGTTTGGCTGGCTCCTCTCATAGGGCTGTCCTCCTTCTGCCTGGCTAGTGCTAAAGAGGATGGGTCAGGTGGAAGACCTAAGTACTGGAGCAGCAGAGGAGCAGCCTGGAGTGAGTCCATCTTGTCTGAAGGCAAATAATTTGCTTGGTTCATCAGTGGCTACCAACATCATCCCCTACCTCAGGCCACCAAACAATCAGCCAAGTGTTAGCTACCATTTCCTTGTGGTTGGAAGCTGGGTGAGGTACCATGGCATGGATGACATGCAGCAACAACCATCCTTTCCAGACTCATGACCAATGTGCTTCTGATGGGATACAACTTCCTAATAATACTATGGCAAGCAGTGTTTTGGGGATATCCTGATCAAGAGCTGAGGTGACATGAGGGAGCAGTGCTGGGACAAAGCTCACTGTGCCATCACCCAAGGAAGAACTCAAGCTCCTGGCCTAGAGCACAACCTCGCTGAAACTAAGGAAGCCCCAGCTGCATATCTAGTCTGTCCCTGGCTTTGCTGAAACCAGGCAGAACAATTCAAATTTGGGGATTTTAGGTTCCTTGTGGGCTCCCATTTCTCCTCTCATACTCAGTGTTGTGTGAAACTGAATATCATTGTTTTGAGGAGCCTATAAAACTGCCACTGAGGACCTGGTTGTCCTTGGAAACAGATTGCAATCTCAACATGTTTCCAAAATGAACAAGAAATATCTGGAGACTGAACTGAATTTGTGGGACAGAAAGAAAAACCACTAGCCCTGTGTTTTAAAGCTGCCAAGGAAGATGCAGTTTCATGAGGAGGTTAACCAAAAAGCCTTTTGAAAGAAACAAAAAAATCCAGCCAAGAACATTTGCAACCTCCCCAAAAGAATATGAGCTACTTTCTAAATAAGTCCTTTCTAGATGCTTAAAGATGTGCAAAGTGAGAGGGTTCCTGGCATGACAGTAGCAATGCCTTTTGTTTGGCAAAATGCCACCTCCAGCGCATTTCAGCTCATAAGTGATTATTTTCCCTGCAGGCATCTCTGAACCTCGATATAGCAGCACACAGAAAAAGGGGCACCTTTCCTCTGAACAGATTAGCAGCAGTCTGAAGGAAATACAATGAGTTTGTTGGACAAATATTTTCAGCTCATGGCTGTTTTCTGAAACCTAAACAGTCCTTTGGAAGGGGAGCAAGGCTGGCTGTGTTTACAATCCAGATTTAAATATACTGACACACTGCCAGGTTTGGAGCTGTGTATCAAACAAAGGTCAGTGAAAGCTCAAACTCCTTCTGACAGGTTATTTTGTGCTTAAATAAATTCAGATAAATCGTACAATGAGTTTATCTGTAGCTTTCAAAAGACTGGCGTGCACCACAGCAAGGCTGCAGGCTGTTAGCCAGCTGGTATAGGTGCTCATCTGTACAGTCCAGGACAGAGCTGCTTTATCAGAGTACAAGTACCTGAAATGAGTATCTTTCCCAAAGAGAGGAAGGCTCATGATAAGGAAAAATAATGGAATATTGATGATATTATTTATACTTGTAACATAAGGCATGCTAGTGCTTCCAAGTTATGTCCAAAGGAGCCCAAATGTGGCCATATTTTCTCAAATTGTTTTCTGTCAGTGGCTAGTGGAGTCTGCAGAGGAAATGGTGCTCTGCTCAGTTTCTGCAGATGGGGATCAGACCCACTTAGCCCTGCCATCCTTTGCCTGCTCCTGCAGAGCACCAAGGCACTCTGCTTCTTCAAACCCATTCACAGAGCATGGCTGCACAACTCAGCCATTTTCATTCTTTTCACTCAAAAATTGAAAGGACTTGATGTGCCAAACCTGCTCCCTGATAGTGGTGTGCACTTTCAACACCACCAAAGAGACAAGTATTCAGTTTAGAGCTGTGTGTGCTTAGGCCAACAACCACCTAGAGACCCCTCTCCCCCAAACAGAAGCACACATGCAAGGATCAAATCAGGTTTACAAGGAATTTATTAAAGGATGGTTCTGCATTATTGGTTTTATTAATTGAGATGACTACTCCAGTGTAGTAAATGATAACATTAATTATTCATCTTTTCACTCCCTCCTCCCTGCTTTTTTCATTTTGCATTGCTTCTTTCTTTGTCTCCTCAGTTGTTTCAAGAACAGCAACATAATCTTCCCCCTGTTTTGCAATCCTTTGTAATTACACTTTTGCCAGCGTGACCCCATGAAAACTCTTGCACTGTGAGCAAAAGGAATCAGTGATAACAGGGTTGTATGTTAGGCAGAGAGAAAACTGTCATTTACTTGTGTCTTAAGAAAGACACTCATCAGGAAATAGGCAGACATCAGAACAGTTATTTATCAGAACTTCCCTTTTATTTAAGGGAAGCAATGAAGAAGTAGTAGGAGTGAACTGGAGAAAAACTTTGCAGGGATCACTTGTTGCAGTAGAAGGCAGTGAGTTGTGTCAGTGATGTGCAGCTCGCTCATTTTTAATTTCTCCTCATTGATTTATCAGAATTAATTTATACTGCCATTTTTCAGGAGTAAGATGTTGTTCTACAATTACATGACAGGATTACAATTTCTCCTGGGAATCAAAATCCATCTCTGCCTACCCTGCAGAATAGTCCTTGGTAAAATACCTGGGAAACTGGGCTGGAAGAGCAGGTGCAATGTCCAGCAGCTCTGACCAAGCACTTTGATTCACAGAATGCTGGAATCATTACGTTTGGTAAAAACCTTCTAAGATCATTGATTCCAACCATTAACACAGCACCACTATGGTCACCACTAAGCCATATCCCAAAGTGCCACATCCATGCATGTGTCTTTTGAACCCTTCCAGGAATGGTAATTTCACCACTTCCCTGGGCACCATATTCCAACACACAACGACTCCTGTTGTGTAAGTAATGAAATTTTTCCTGATATCTAATCTAAACCTCTCCTGGTCCAACCTGAGGCCATTTCCTCTCACCCTGTCAAACTTGTGTCCTTGGTCGGAACACAAGTCTTCCCATACAGAGAGGAAATCCTGCTGGTACAGGAAGTCAGCCTGCCCACCCCTCCTTGGGCATTGCCTCCCCTCAAGAGGTATGCCTTGCTCTGCCCCAAACCCCAAAACTGGCAGAGCAACTGCATTCCTCAAAATCACTTGCTTTTGCAGGCACAGGCAGGGGTAACTGCAGTGGAGGCTGAATCTCTTTGGAAGACATGCTTTGGTGTGGGCTCTTGTAATATGGATTTTCTCCATCCTGGACAGCTCTTAATGGTTTAAGTCATGTTAAGGCATGTGTTACTCAACACCAAAAATGACCCAGAGAAAACCCAGCTTTCAGGGAAAGCTGTGAAAAAAATTAATCTTTTTCCTCTAATGGGATCAGAAAAGGTCCTGAAAGTAGCTGTGGGATTGAAGAGGGATGATCAGACAGTCCTGGCCTTGCCCATGAGCAATCGGGGTCTCTCAGAGGCAACCAGCCTTTCAGAGGGCAAAACAGGCATCTTTTACAATGGCTGCCTTGGGCACTAAAATCTGATATCCATGTCCAATCACTTTTCCCACTGGGATAAAGAAACCACTCCAGAATGGTTCTAACGATTAAAGCTTTTTTCACAATATTGACATTTGGAGACAATAGAGTCAGAAAGCTAGGAGGGAATGTTCTTCTGAAGGTGACATGTAAGACTAGCTAATCCAAACACCAGGTCCTATCATGAGGCTTTTTTAATGACATAGCACTGTTCCTTTAAGTCAAACATGTTTCAGCTCACAGCACTAATAACAAATTGCATTGATGTTTAAAACTGTACCAGTCAGTGTAATTACTCTGTCATCCCTTGTGGCTAAGTCCTCCTCCTTTCTCTTTATGAGACATCCATAAATACAAAATGATTTATCCAAGTACCACCATGTTGTAAACTTGGTCACGTGGAACTGTTGATGAGGGACATCCATAAAGTTTAATTATGCCATTGATTCTTGCTAAAATATTAACTTGAAGGTGGCTTCAGGGTACTCCAGTCACTTGAAATCAAATGAAAGTATAAAATGTCCTGTATTTTAAAGATGTGCAGCATGTACTTTTCAAGTAGTGATCTACAGGGAAAATCTTTCATTGCTTGCTATAAAGATAACCTCTTCTATTAGGATTTAATGTGAAGAGTTATAAAAATCAGAGCCAGAAAGGATCTATTAATTCACTTCCTGTTTCTCTGCCAAGACAAGTTTTTTCCAAAAACAATGTATTATTGAGTGTTATTGGTATAGTAAAGCTTTTGAAAGGGCCAACTAATGGGAATTCTGTAACTCTCTTTGGATTATGTCCCCCAGGCTAATAGACCTTGGCTTTGGAAAAAGTGGCTCTGACATTTAATCTGCAGCTTCTCTTTTTCAGTTTCACTTCACTGCTTCCAGCTGTACCTGCTTGAATCAGCTTGAATTTTGGCTCTCCAATGCTGGTATTACACAACCTCCAACACAGAGCCTTTCTGCTGTTCTCTGAATAGCCTGGATGCTTGGATCAGTTTTTCAAAGCCGACTCAGGGATTCAGCCACAGCTGTAAATGGAGAAAAACAGGAACAGACCAGAAGATTCAGGCTTACAATTTTTCACTTATTTTTGTGAGAGTCATTTAGTTGCCACCCAAAATTAGCTTTGAAAACCTCATCTGTTTGGTTGTTCCTGTCATTCCACAGAGTGGACAACCCTCCCAGCCTCCAGCTTGATTTTCCTGAGTTTTTTTGAGTGCCCTCCGATTTTTAAATATTTCTTTAACATCACTGTCAATTCGATGACTAGTCCAGCTTTCAAATTCCTTGATTTGGACTCTAAATGCATTGTGTAGTGTGCATCAGTACTTGTATGCACAGATATATATGTACATATATCCATACATATACCAGCACAAACCCATGGGGCTGATCTTGTCTGTGTCTACAAGCATGTTAAATTTCTTTGAACTGACATTTTGGGGTTGGGGATTCTTCAATTCCACAAAATAATTGGGTTTCTTTTCATCTGCAGAGTGTGGCAGACATTCAACAGGCTATGATGAAACATCAAAATAGTAAGCCAGTGACACTGAAATGTTGATATTTCTGCCTGGGTTTGCCTGTTTTGCTTATGATAAAGCCCCACAAAGTCAGATTGGACATTGCTCCTTGAAGAAGATCAGCTTTGCTTTTGATGTAGTTGCTTTCCTATAAAATTGGTCTATTTTCATCTGTAGACTGGTTTGGAAGAGCCATGGCTGTAGTGAAAGAAACAGATTGGCTAGAGGAACGCACAGAGATGATGAGCAGCACCCAAATGCTGACTCAGGTCTCACCTGGTCCTGGGGATGAGCTTTGTCTTTCAGTACAGATGACTCAGTTGCTCTGGAAAGCAGCAGAATAATCATAAAGACCTAACAAATCTCTAAGAAATAGAGATTTTTTTTTTATGGCTCAGGAGTTTACCTCCCTGCATCAAAACAGTAATAATTTAAAATGCAGATTTTTGTTCCCCTACCAACTATGAGAGGAGTGCCCAGCTTAAAGGCAATGAATCATACGGAGTGAAGTAACCTCCAGAGGTAGTTCAAAGCAGCTTGAACTCAAAGCTGAGCTTGAATGAAGAATTAATTTATCAAGTAGTCACAAACAAGGTCTTAAGCTGTCATTTCTAATTCCTCTCTCACAGCACCATCTGAGTTTGGTCACATGTGTTCAGTGGTGAACTTGGTGCATCCCACACAGCTGGACAGACAAACAGCTGTGGCTCAGAGATGAAAAGCACCTCTTCTCTCTGGTGCAGCAACATGATCAACAGAGGTAAGTGCCACAGCAAGCAACAAGGTGAAAAATAGGAATTGTGTGCTCCTGACGATTTATTGGCTATGACATGTATATGAATCTCAGCTGTATAGACTGTAACAGCACAACCCTGCTGTTGGGAGATTTCAATACTGCAATAAAATATCACAGACATAATTCTGATCTGTTTAGACTTGTATTCTTGAGTTTCACCTCAAGGCCTTGTTACTGCATTTGCAATGATTTCCAGCAACCAGGGAAGATGTGCTGCAAACATGAGCTGTTTGAATAAGTCCTCAGCAGCTCCTGTTTTAATGACTTATTCATGAAAATAAATTGGCAGATGACAGGCCCCCATCTCTGGAACAGAAAGGTTGCAGCATTAATTAAACTTTTTAATTGGCATGGCCACCTCCTCCCATCCAGAGCAGACACTGAATAAACATAGGATGCTACTGCATCCTTCTTACAAACAGACATGGAGCCATTTCAGAAAATCAATGACAATGATTAAGAGAGCTCTCATCCCTTGATCCTACCTACATTTTACTTTCCACACCAAGTGTATTGACTAAATGTCTCCTCCTAGAAGGTTATGTATACGGGCTTTCAACAGAGAGCACTAGCAAAGTTTCTTGTTAGAGGCAGGCAAATTGCTTAAATTCCTGGCAAGCACCTTCCTCTGCCTTTGCAGCATGGGGTCTGGGCACTGCATGAGCCTAGCAAAAGATGGTCTGTCCTCAGAGATTCTCTGGTCTCTTAGACAGACCAAAAGTGGGCAGTGATAAAGTGATGTGAACTTTTCCTGCATGGGGAGCCAGGCAGTAGGAGAGGACATATGGCTCCTAGTTGAGGATGGAAACCCCATCACAGAGCGTCCCCTCATTACCCTGTAAGCAGAAAACTTCCTCCTCTGAGAGATCAGGCCAGCCACCGTACCACCCCACAGCTCAGCCAGTTTGGCATTTGGGAAGCTGTTGCTGTGGTGTCTGAAATCTGTAAGAAAACCTCATCCAAAAGTGTAAAACTCTTCAGAATGGTTAAAGGCTTGTTGGCCCAGCATTCCCCTTCTACTCCAGCTGCTCTGCAGGGTCCTGCTGATGTTCAGATCTGGGCTTGAGTCACAGCATGATGCAAAGCAGATGGAGTTCAGTGGTGAGTCTGGTTGCCAACACCCCACTGTTACAGAGCAACCTCTTAAAGAGGGTTATTTTTTTTCCTTTTTTGCTTTAAATCACTAGTTGAATCAGATTAGGAGCTTTTACCACCAGTAATAGTGCTTTGTGCACTACTGCAATATTACTCAAGAATATTCTTTTAATATCTTAAAAAAGTTTTATTTATTCATTAAAGTTTTATAAATAATTTTCCCCGTAAAGGCTTAGGGATAGGTGTCACAAGAATTACTGGTGAAATACGCTCCAGCAAGTGGCAGAACATGCCTGTACCTTGTTTTATTACATGGGTTGGAATCTATATCAGGTGAAGTTAACCAGACCTTCACCTCCTCTCCCCATCACTTCAGCGAACACAGATCACTGTAGCTGAGCCAACTTATGTGCAAGGCTGAGAAACCTGATCAGCTCCGGGGTTGCTGCATACCAGCTCAGCCACAGTGACTCTGTTGCTGAAACCCAAGTGTGGACTTTCAGCCCTTTCAGGACCATCTCCAGTCTGCTTTAGAATGTCTACAAAGATTGAGGCTTCACAACTTCTCCAGGCAACAAGTTGTGGTGGCAAAGCAAAACTTGCTTTAGTGCAAGCTACACAGAAAGTGGACAGGACAATGATTCTGCCTCTCTGCTGTTCTCCAGTGGAGGGAATAACTTCTTTTGTGGTGTAGATACGCTGATGAAATAATCTGCTCAACATACATATAACTCTCATCCCTAGAGCTACCAAAGTATTTAGGGGCCTTTATGCTTTTGAAAACCATCATGCCTAAAAGACCTTTGTAGTTGTGGAGACTGTTTGTAAGGTTCCAATCATTGTAGCCTGAACTTCCGATGTTCTTAAGCACATTTTTCCTTATAGAGGCCCAGGATATAGAAAAAAAAAGATTTTAATTCCTTGTCCCTGTCTGAGAGGCAGCAGGAACAAGGACAACAACTTGCTTCACCTGGGCCCCAGACCTGAAACATTGGTGCATTTTCCCTCTCTAGTCCAGTATCACATGGTACAAATTGGCAGCTTTAAAGTAAAGGAGGTTGGCACATGCACATGGCTTCAAACTGCAGATATTATAAATGGATTCAAGCTCTTGGATCCAAATACCCTTGGACCCTGTATGCAAACTCTGCAGCTGATGTCTATGAAGTGGGAGGAATTTCAGGGCAGCTGACACTCCTACTGGAGGATTTGAATGGTGCTGCTGGTTTTGTCATCAGGTCGTAACTAAAAAACAGATAAAAGCTAAACTATGTAAAGTTATGACTGTTGCCTGTGGGGGCTGAATGACTTGGCCAAAAGGCAAGTGTCTGAAGAAGCACTGAAACAGAGCAGATGCTGCACTGCTGCCTTTCCTTCTCCTCCTCCACAACCTTTGTGGCTTCTCAACTGCTCCCCAAACCCCAGAGAGACATCTCCCACTGTGAGAGCACAGGAGGTACTGCAGGGCAAAATAATTCAGTTTTGCTACCTTTTGATATGTAAGGACTCTTCTTCTTCCCTCACCACATGGATATCCATTTCCTATGCAGCTAAAGGCTTTGCGTGCTGTATATTATGGAAACACTGAGGATGGGCCCAACACCTCTGGGCTACAATAGAGAGGGGATATGTCCATTAATTTAGTCACAGAGGCTGGCTGAGTTAGGTTATGCTGGACAACATGTAGATGCAGTCCTGTTCAGAGAAGGTCTGGGGACAGATGAGCTCTTATGGTTAGGGATCTGGACTGCTCTGCAACAGAGACTTCTGTCTAGAAAATATAGGTTCGTAGCATAGGCTTCCTTTTTTTAATTCATTTTTGCACAACTGCTTCCCAAAGACCTTCTAGAATCTGTAAACCACAGGTTGGATAGCTCTGGTTTAATAAACAAAACACTATGAATAGTTGCAACAAGCAAGCATGGAAAAAGGAGAAAGAAGTAAATTGGCTGTGCAGTTATTAGCCAGAGCAATTACCACTATTTCTTACCTTCTAAACCATCCTCAGGTTGCAGTTTATTATGTATACTATGGAGCCTCTTTTTTAATTTACATTTTTGATTTTTTACATGTTTCCATTTCTAATAATGTGTGTGAGGCCAAGTCTCTGAGGAAACAACATGTTCAAGCAGCAGTCCACAGGCAAGCACAGCATTTGGCACTTGTGCCTATCACAAGCCCAGTTTTCATTAGAGCCCTGCCTCATCTGATGTACACAGGGCTGTGGTCAATGAAAGAACTTGAGGGAGGGTGGGAACAATTAGGCACAGCTTCTCTTCTGGTGGCCATTATTGGCAGGCTTTTCTGTGAATTATTTAGGAAGAGAGGAAGCTAGACTGGGGGTCCTTGAGGATCAGTGGGGCTTGTCTATGCTGTTACAAGCCACTGTGTCACACATATTTCCAGGTCTGTAGCCATTACCTCCCAAACCTAGTTTCACTCCTGCTTCCAGTGCTCCTCCTGCACGCTTGCATCTGAAGCCTCCCCTCCAATGATTAGAAAACTACTTTTAATTTCAAGCTCAAAGTTATCTGTGGCTGACATATACATTTGTACTGGTGCCATCAGTTGCCTTTAGCTTACATGGTTTTTTTTTCCTTTCTCTGGTGTTTATCTCCTTGATGTACTAATAGACAGCACACATGAATTGATTCTCAGTGTTTGTTTTGTCAGACTAAACTGGCCAAAATCTTCAGCTCCTTCTCACCTGAAATGTTTGTTGTTTCCATTAACATCTCTTTCCATGCTAACCAGTTGGGACTCTGGACTAGGGGAGGCCATGATTAAACACTTGGGTTTTTTTCAGAATAGGTTGTAAAGAAGCAACAGGAACCTTTCAGAAGCTCCTCTCCTAGTGCAAGCTGTGACTGTGTTTGCTGTCTCACACAAGAGCACTGAGGATGCTCACATTTTGTGTTTGATCATCACACTATACAGCAAAACACTGTAATTTCTTAGGCCACATTTATGGCAAGCCAGTACAGTGAGCCAGGGCCTAACGATGTGGCATGGCTTGCATCCAGGACTCTCCTAATTCCTAACCAGAGTGACCTCATCCCTACAGTGTGTTGGAGGCAGTCCCTGGCTGGTGCTAATCCCCAAGCTTTGCCTGGACATTGTCTAGCAGGGAGTTAGATGGCCCTACTCAAACAGTGCCAGGAAGCACATAAACATTTATCCTCCACGATGGTCACAGGACAGTTCATAAACCTGCCCTGGCTCGATTTAATTAATTAGTGTAGAGAGAGCCTCAGTGCATGATGGACACTTTGAACTCTATGCTTCAGGTCAACTGTTCCAGCTCCCAAACAGCGTGTTTTTCTTTATGCTATTCCCAAATCACCAATGCGTCCCAACTGTGTATTGTCTGCAAATATCATTAGCTCCTTCTTATTTTTTGTTCCAGAAGAAAACTATCTAAAATTGGCTCCAAGGAATTTCACCCATTATGTTTCTCTGCTCCTATCATTTTCCTTTCAGAAGAACCTGTTGTGTTTGTTCTTGGCTGTTTCCTGACAGACCTTCAACTCAAATACCAGTCCCTGCTTCTTCCAACACAAACAATAATTTCCCATGTGGCTCTTTTATCAAAAGTGTTGCCGAAGTCCAGACAGATTAGATCTAAAGCATTTCCCTTGTCTAAAAATGCCCATGAAGAACTTTGTTTGCTCTTTTTCTTTTTTTTTCTTTTCTTATCAAATTAGTCTCACTCAAGTGACCTTGGCAAATCCCAGCTTTATTTTTATCATATTTTGTCCTTTACTTCCATGACTTCAGTCCTTCCTTCAAAATTAGTTTACATGTTATCCTAACATCCAAACAATATATCCAGTCCCTTTTCTCTGAATTTATGTAAATTCAGTCTCCAACTAGTCTCTGTCACTTACATATCCCAGCCTCAGGAGGTCAGAAATTGTCTTTGCTGCATGAGCACCTGCAAGAAATGGGGTTATTTTAGGAAGTCTATGGTGGGGCAGAAAAAAAAGTTGGAGCTGGAGCTAGGTCAGACCTATTGATGATGAAGCTGCTCATTATCTCTGTGGAAAAGCCCCAGTTTTCAATGGGAACAAATTAGCTGTGGAACATCACCTTGTTCCATGTGCTCAG
The DNA here is from genome assembly GCA_013396695.1 of Sakesphorus luctuosus. Lineage (NCBI taxonomy): Eukaryota > Metazoa > Chordata > Aves > Passeriformes > Thamnophilidae > Sakesphorus > Sakesphorus luctuosus. The sequence continues at coordinate 165,915 of VWZD01013575.1, forward strand.
AGAGGAAGTAATGATTGCACATGGCATGGCAGTGCATATGCAAAGCAGCAAGCATGTGGCACAAGTGTTCCCCACTCACCATGATTTTATCCTGCCTGTGTCAATGTACAGCACTACAGTGCACTGTGGGAACATTCAACCTCCCTTGTATTGAGCTAAAAGTACAGCTGAGGCAGAAGAAAATCACTTGTGAGCTAATCCCCTTTGTATTTAACATTTAGGCAAATGCCTCTTTGTTTCTCTATGGGGGTTTAGCAGCACATCCTGAGTCCTCAGCTGCTATGCCTGCTCTGCTGACTGCTCTGGCCATACTTTGCAGTCCCAATCCACATGCATCCCCCATCCCATGCACCAATAGGTTTGCAAAGACATGCAGTGCCAGCCCTGACACTGCTTAGCAAAAAGCAGGAAAAAGGACAGTGCCAGCTAGTCTGATGTGAGTTTTCTGGGAGACTCATCTGGAAATACCCTGTTTAGTCAGGACCTATGGTGCCTTTTCAAGGGATTTGGTTGCTGTCCCTAGGAGTTGTGTGAAGTGCTGTAATCACTCCTGCTTGATTTACTTCAAGTCCTCTTTATTCAGGTTTCACTGCCTTTGCTAGCAAACCTGCCCTTCAACCACCACCATTCCACAGCCTGCTTTGTGTCACGAAATATGTATATAAAATACATGTACATTTGCACGCATACATATATACGCATATAAAATCAATTTATTCCAAGCAATCCCTTGTCTCCCTTTCCACCCAGCCCAACACACACACATAAGAGCAATGCAAAAATCCCAGCAGCTGCAGACAAGCTCCTTCCCTACAGTCTCCTTCAGGCTCTGATCCAAAAGTCTGCTGGTCTTAATCTGGGACAAAGGAGCTCTTTCCCTATTTAGCTGGAGGGTAGCTATGGCAACATGGCACAAAGGCATCTCAATAGCTGGCTAAGGCCAGACCAGTCCCCTGTCTAGCAGACAGACACTGCTCTCTGGTACTTTAACTCTGCTTTTCTTTGACAAAGGGGATGTTTATTACCAAAAACTGGGCCCCTGGCTCAGAATGTCCAGTAGCTGGAAGTGAAAGCAAGTGCTGCAACCCCCTCGACAAACGGGACATTTCAGGGGATGTCCATGAATAGGTCTTGCAATGGTAATGAAAGAAGCAGCAGAAAGGGAGGGGAGGAAATGAATGAGCCGAGATTTCGGCAGTTAATGGGAAGCTCGATGCAGGAGACCGGGAAAGGGCATTCTGAGTTATGGCTTGTCTGTCTGGGAAATTTGCACTGATAGAGCTTTCCTTTTTGTCTCAAATGAACTGTCTTGTGGCCACACACAAACTGTCTCGCATCCTTTCGCCTTGCCTTTTAATGGAAATGCTGCATTTTTTTCGTGCAAGGGCTATTCCCCTCCTTTGTGTTGTAAAGATGAGGCTGCAGCCACAGCAAGTCACTGTCCAGTACCTACCAGCCTGCATGTGTGGCCACCACTGGCCTTGGGGCTTATCAGAGGCATGTTTAGGAAAGCTCTTGGGACAAATGACCCATGCACACCTCACATGTAGCACTGCACAAGGAAGGTCTTTGGGGAACATCAGCACTACCACAAAGGATCTGGACTTCTGTCTCGCTACATAAAGCTCCATCTCTGCACTAGCCTCCCAGGACATTTTATCTCCTCTCCTATTTCTAAATTCCACAGCATTTGGGGGGATGATCCTGGCAAAATTAGACACTGGTTTGACCTCTAGGCAGTTGCAGCACAGAATTCACTAGAGCCCTCACTGTTTTTGCTGTAGCTCTGAGTGGGGTGATCCCAAACACAGCAGTCCTGAAGACCAAAGGCAAAGGGTGGTGCAGATGGCTGCCTTCCCAGCCATGTGGTGTTGGGTGCAGAGGCCTTAACCAGCAAGCAACACTTTCTTTCTCCGTCTAGCCACTGGCAGCATTCCTCCCTCCAAAATATTGCTGTGTCCTGGACTATGAAGCTGTCCAGGCTTCTACCTGTAGGCTTGGCCATGCAGCATGGCACACATGCCCTGGGGTGCCCCGTGGCACCCTGTGGCCCTGGCCTCCTCCAGCATGTGCCTCAGGCCATCCCACATATTTGTTAAGGAAAGGTTGGGGAATCACCTCGTCCCTTCTGCCCCAAAGTGTTTCACAGTGTTGGCAGAGCCCAGGTAGGCTCATTTCAGCAGCCATAGGTGCTGGCTAGTGGTGTTAGGGTTGTGGTATTACTGCCAGTACATACAAGCACTTTCCTCACCAATTAGTTTCCTTAAAAGCACCATGGAGGCTGCAGAGCCATCAGCCCCAGTGCAGGGCCATCTGTCGGGCATTCCTGGCCCTGTCACCTCCTGATGACAAGTATCTCAAGAGTGGCAGGACAGCTGGTGCACAGCGGTCACTGCACTGGCAGTGTGGATGTCCTTGGGCACTCTGCATGCTCCCTGCCTCCACCTGCTCTCCGCAATCACACATGTTATTCGAAAGCCATAAGAGTGGAAGTTGGCCATGCTGCTGGATGAGCCTCACCTCTCCACACCCCAGCACAGCCAGAGGCTGGAAGCACCAGGCAGGGAGTCAAGGAGCTGCCACATAGCCCTCCATGCCCTGCCAAGGCAGGCAGCATCAGCTGGCATCCAGGCTTTGCTGGATATATCCATGAACCAAGGGGCACATCCAGGGCATGCAGGACCCTCTCTGCTCACTTGAAGGGAAGCTAGAGGCATTCAGAAGATGGCCATCACCTCATGAGGCCACCAGTTCAGCTCAGCCTCCTGAAGGTGTGAAGGTGATACATGGCTTGCTTCAGATCACTGGAGAACCACACATGAGTGCAGGAGGCTCAAAACAGCCTGACCATGATGTCAGCAAATAGCTCATGTTATATGTTTGCTGCTGTGGAAGGCTGATATAGCAGCAAGCTGTTTGCAAGGCCATGACCATTCATCATTCAAAAATATGCTAATCTATTAGACTGGGAAATTTATATTTCATCTATGCTCCTCTGTATTTCCATATGTAGCATCCCACTATTGAGCCCAACAGACTGTAGTCTTACCTGAAGTAAGAAATCAAATGAACTCATTAAAGGTGGAAATTTAACTGCTGAAAAATGTCTAACACCTTGTTTGGTTCTGCTTGGCTAGAAGCACAGGTTTTAGGATCAGTGAGGATGCTTGTGTGTACACCCATGTGAGAGATGCTGGCACACAGGGTACCCTCCTGCTTCTCACAGTTGCTGTGGTGGTTCCCCGGCCCTTTATTACTGGTTCTCTGGGCCTGATTTCTGCTGTACCCCAATTACTCAGCACAATGCTCCCAGAGACCCACGCTTCAGCTTTCACCACAGCCTGCCTTAGTCATTTCATAGTGCTAATGCAATTGCAAGCTATTAATTTGCTTCGCTGGATGAGGGTGTTGAGCAGCCTGATGTGCCCTAGAGCTGGAGTGAACTCAGGGAAAGGACAGGGAGAAAGACACCCATGAGACTTATTCAGGCTGCCACAAACTGGTCTGAAGTTGTATGAGAGAGGCTGAGGTTCAGCACTAACATGACGTTTTCTGGCTCCTCAGCTTTCTGCTCCGCCCCAGACACATTCTTTCCCTGTCATACAAGTAAGGGTATGTTTTCTCCTGGATAGGAGCAACACACCTGTTATGTTTTGTCTCTTGCTCCCTGTGGGACAAGGACTCTCAGTTTTTGAGACCTTTGCCCAGCAGCTTTAGAGAAATTTGGTGCAGAGGCATGGAAGCTGCTAACTTCCAACAAACTCTATAACTGAAAAGCAGCATAAGGGAGCGAGAGCAACCTTCTGAAGAGAACGACCATTGGAGTTTCAAGTTGAGGACACATCAGAAGGCAGGATGGGGTCTGGGACACTGACACCCACAGTGCAGGTGTGTATGTATGCATTCAGGGTGTCTGGCATCAAGTGAGATCCTACAGCCATGCTGCATGAAGCAGGATATGTGCCATCACTCCAGATGTCCGGCCCCTGGGGATGTCAGCAGGGATGTCCACAGTAATTCTCCCAGGTGCCTGACAGGATGGCAGGGACACACCCACATGCTGCTTTTGGAGTCACCAGGTGTGTTTCCCACTCCTTCCTGGCAGATAGAAGGGTTTCCAGCAGCCTGGAACCCCTCAGCTGAGCCTCTCAGGATGACCAGGGACACTGGGCATTCATATGTTTAGCTTTACGCATCAGATGCCCAAGCAGTGACATCCGTGTGACTTTGTGCAGGTGGGAGGGGGCTCACTCCCACCCTCCACATCTCTGCTGGTGAAGAAGCCCAGCACATCAGGGAAGTGAAGCCACAAGCTGCAGCTCACTCCCAGCTCAGACACGTCTGGAGCACAGAGCTTTTCCTTTCTGGAGGCCAGAAGTGGGGAAGGCTACTCTTATCTAAAGGTCAGCAAGGAGACAGCTGACAAATACTGCTGTCTCCGGTCTGTCACTGGGCACATCGCACAGATGCTGAAATAAGGTTGACTGGGGGTCATCTGGACGTGGAGGAGAGAGGGTTGGAGGGGTTCTGATTTGTTCTAGAAAGAGATGCATTAGTTTGTGCTAAATTGTGAAGTTGTTACAGCCTTTTTCTCTGCTTGTTAGATGAAAGAGGAGGGGAGAAGAAGGTCTGGAACTTGTAGCCCCAAATAACTTAATGGTCGTGATCTGCACTTTGAAGCAAGATAATAAAAGACATCTTTTTATACTATTCATTTCAGGAGCCTTTACTCTTCAGCCAGGATTTTTGTGCCTGCTGGGAATGGTCTGATGGAAAAAAATTTAAAACATTCAGAAATCCTGTCTGAGACTTTTACTTTGTTCTTTACCTCTGAGGTTTATGTAGCATTTGTATGGCCTTATCCATCAAACAGGACAATAAACATCAAGAAACTTCAGGTCACACAGGAACCAAGTTGCCAACTCAGAGCTCAGCTGATCTCTCAGAAGTCCCAGATGCTGCACCAGAGCAGAGAACTTATTTCTCTGACTAACTCCTGAAGGTGCCAAAATCTCCTAGGAATGACCAGAGTGAGCATCTAACAATGACCTTTACACTGGGCTGCTCGTCACTGCTGCCACGTGCTGCAGCATCCGATGCTGAGTGGAAGAAATCTAGGGACCTTACACATATATGGGAAAGCTGAGTTCTAAACTGGGATTTGAAGTAGCCTGCATGCCCAAGAAACACTGAAACGAGGCATTGTCAAGAATTGGCTTTTAGGTATCAAAGATGGACAGCATGGTCATAAGGCAAGTGTCAGCTATGGCAGCATCCTCCAGCACCCTAAGACAGCCTGGGAGGGCAGGGTCACATGAGCAGCTTTGGGTGTAAGGTGGACTGAGCCCAGCAAAACTCATGTATCTAAGCACTCCATGAAGAAGTTCTGGTTCTTCAGGAAATCTGAGGTAAAATCCTTAGCTGCTCATGCAGTGAAGGATCCTCCACAGACAGGCAGCAGCTGTGGAGGTATCTGCAGACCTGCAGGTCTAAGCTTGACTAAGATTGAAACCCCAAGTCTGGACTTCTACACCTTTTCCTGGGGTTTTCCCTTGTTTCATTAGGCAGTTGGAGGCTAAATGCAGACCATCTCAGCTCTCTTCCAGACGTATCACTATAATAAGCTGTTCAATTTTTAATGAAGCCAAGAGACTGCTTTTCTAAAGACCTTCTAAAAATCAATAATGCTCTTTACAATGATACGACTTTACAATGGTAGGTCAATAAGGAAGGAAAATGCAGTCTCTGGGGGCAAGGCTGCCTTTTTACCTGAAGTGATGAATTTTATGTGACAAAGTTCAGTTAGACGTATGAATGATTTGGGGATGTATCGCAACCACATCACTTGTTCTTTAGAGTTATCAAATTGGTTGCTAACAATTAATTATTTAGAGGTCAAAGATGGTTTAGTATTTTAGAATTTTAATACAAGAGCATTAAGTGGTCTGAATTTCTTATAACACTTCATAAACTGTTGGGGTTTTTTCATTACGATTATTCTGTTTAAGAGCAAAAAAAATTGATGAACAGGGACCCTAAGGCATCCTTTAAGTGACCTGTTATTAAACCTTACTATCAATATTCAGAATTTTCATGTCAGAATAAGTAATCATGTGGACAAAAAAAAAGTGCAACTGTCTGGTAAATTCATATTAGTAATAAATCTCTTTGCTGATTAGTTCAGAAATGCTTTGTTTGATCAAAAAGTCAACAGCTAAACTAATCTAAATTCAGTTTGGAAATTCCTGTAAAACTCTTACCACATGCATCTGCTACCTTTGACTTCTGTGAGATTGAAAGAAATGCCCAGGGGTTTTCCTAAATGTGGATATTTTCCCAAGTTGAAGTATGTATTTGTGAGCTGTCCTTCACTCTGGCCGCCCTCTGCTAGGTGCAGGAAGGAAAAGCAAAGATGAAACACACATTCCTGCTGCCGATGTTTGGACACCTCTGCTACAAGTGATTTTCTGGTGTTCCCCACACCCTTAATGGGGACAGCTGGGAGCTGCTGAGCAAGGGTGCAGAAAGCCTGGATCTGCCTTCTGGTACCAATGAGCCTCCCTTCTCCAGGCCTTCCCAATGTATTTCTGTAAACTTGGGGATTTTCTCCACTGCTGCTATTGAACACTTGGCAGCTGTTGGCGCCTTTGACTCATCTGTGTTTACTTGGTCTGTCCCCACTGTGGGGGGACGTGTGACCTTGGAGAAAAGATCTGCTGGACTGCTCTCCATCCCGCCCCCACTTCCCTTTGCACTCTTGGACGGATGCTGTCTGCACTTAATGCCTTGTCAATAACAAGAGGCTTGAAGTCTTCACAAGCTATTTTAGGATTTATCTTGCAGACTTCCTTATTTTCCTGCATTTCTCTTTCTCTAGACATCTTATCACCAGTTTAGGTAGAAGTTTGTCCTTCCGAGATATAAAAACAGAAAAACAATGGCCCAACAACTCTGTTATAACATTATTTTCAGTTTACATTTTCTCTTACATCATTCCTGCAAGGAAATACCCTTCTCTGTTGGTGACATTAATTGTAAGCTTTCATATCTTTTGGTTAGTCATTTTGTCCTGAAACACTGGATCTTATTTTTGTCACTTTTCTTCTGTATTTTGTAACTTTGCTCTAGTTTTATTCCCCTTTCACCTTTTTCCAAAGTTGTTAGGCAAAAATAAATCTCACACATTCATGGGTCATCCTGGAAACTGAAATGACAAGGCATTAGAAGCTGAATTGAAGGATAACATTGGATTTGGGTGCTTTGGATTTTTACCCAGTTTTAGCAGAGTGGGATCGATGGCCAGGAGCAAGTCACTCAACAAATCCATCTTGTTTCAGCTGTTTTTGAAATGGGAAGAATTTTTGCCAGTTTCTTATTGTAGCTCATTTCAGACATAACACCTTGATCAGCCTTGGATGAAGGGCAGTGGAGAGGTCTCAGATGAAAATGTAGCTATGCCCAGTTAAAACACTGTGCAGAGAGGAGACACTGAGATGAGCAGTGAGCAGGACAACATGACCTCTCAGCAGAAGGCACAAAGAAAACCTATGTCAGTACAGCTCATGGGCCACAGATGAGGCAGATACACCACAAGTCTTCACTGGGGGAGTAAAGAGATAAATAAAAGTAAAGCAAATTGGAACTTTTGGCACGCATTTGCTTTATACCAAAATGATCAGGTCCTCTTTTGATGACATTAATATGGAATTTCCTTACCTTAACACAAAATCCAGATTCAATAGCAAAATAGTTTATAATTCAGCTGATATCTCCATTGACTCTGAACTTCAAAAAAGGAATGTTTTCTTTACAAAAATCCATGGGGTTTTTTGGTGGTGGTGGTTTTTTGGGGGTGTTTTTTTTTCCCACTGGGCTTGAGATCAGGTTCTTGGAAATAAAATGCTCACAATGGATGTGCACCCACATCTGAGACAGGGATTAAGAGTCACAAGCCCTCCCAAAGCACTACAGTGGGGCACAAAGAGGGAAGATAAAGGATTCTATATCCAGGAGAAATCACATTTTCTTGAAGTGACAAGCAAGAGTGAGAACAATACTCTGTATTTTATCCAGCAGCAATTCTTTCTCATTGCCTTTGCAAAATACTTCTAGTGACCAACTGGACTGTGTCCTGGAAAACCATATTAGAGATTGATTAGTAATGGGTTTTTAACAATAGTGTAGAAGATATGCACAAGAGAGAAAGATCAGGCAGTTGAATTGAATTATTATACCTCCATAGGTTTTCAGATTGACTCCTTTATGCCTTTGATTAAATTATTATAATTTATGTGCTTTACAAGTAGCAATCTTCTCTGAGAGATTATTTTCTCTTGACCCATCTCCATATAGAATTATTTCCATGGCAACAGAGTGACTTGAGAAACAAAATTATGAACTTCCATTACTATTGGGTTAAAAAACTAGTAGTACTTAAAGACAAAAATACATCAGATTTTGGCTTTATAAAAGATAAAGAATAGCATTTGAAGGAGCCACTGTCATATAAAGAGGAAATTCAAATTTGATCCTTCATTATTTCTTTGTAGTAAAAATGTTATCTTCAAACAGGGTTATAAACAGACCATTACCATTAGACCAAATAAATCTAATGTTTATCTCCTTTTGAAAGTATCTTTGAAAGTAATGCGACATAAAAGATCCATTATTTCTCCTGAGTCAGCAGACTGATAAATCAAGGCATAATAACCATTATTTGGTATGTCCCTGCTATTTCCTCAGTGTTGCAATGTTGAAATCGGTTAAATGTTTTAAATGTAAGGCAGAAATTTATGAAATTAGACCAGCTGTGAGGGACAGATGTCAGTCACCCAAGGGTAAGTGAGGGCTCAGCTGAAGCACTGCTTGAAACATTAGCAATTATCTTTGAGTGCATGATAAGGGTGGAAAAGGAGATCCCAACAGGCTGGAGAAAAGCAAACAACAAAAGGAAAGGGAGAAGGATGTGGATGGAGAGAAGAAAGATCAGTCAGACTTGCTTTGGTACCTGGAAGAACTCTGTATTAATTATTTACCACTCTATAAGAACCAGCAGGATAAATGCAAATATATCAGAAGTAGATTTTTCAGAAACAAGTTACATGAGTTCAGCCTGACTCCTTTCTTTAACAGCATAACTTGTCCCAAGAACAGAGGAATAGCAGCTGATGTGTTGCCTCTTGACTTCAGAAATCCTTTTGTCCTGGCCAGATGATGGTCTTACATACAATCTAAGAGAGTGTGAAGGAGATTAAATCATAACAAGGTGGGTGCTGAGCTGCTTGGCATGTGACACTCAAAGGCAAGCAGTTAGTAGTTCACTCCCTGGTGAATTTGCAGAGTTTTGAGATGATTTGTTTTTCACTTTAAGTTCAGATGATAGACTAAAGGATGCACTTTCATCTGTGGAGGGATGAAGCCTCTCGAGGGAAGTCTTCAAACCTACTTGAGGGATACAGCAGGGCTCAGAGCAATCTGCAAGTCAGGGGGAAGGAACAACCAGCAAACTTGAATAAGTCATTATTGATCAAGCATGAACTCCTAGGCAATTGCATCAGCAGCTGTGCTAGAGCCTGAGGTGTTACATGTCTATCCCCAGCATTAGAGAGGGCTCCTGTCAGCTGGTCTCAGTGCCAGCACCTCCATGAGGCCCAGAAACAGGCCCTGCCATGTTCTGGAGATGATGAACCAGAAACTCAGATGTCCATCTCATATTGGTCTTGATCTGGCATGCCCTCTTCACTCTCATTCTGCTCCTTGAGCTCCTTGAGCTTGATGAGGAGCTGATAAGGAAATAAAATGTTGAATTTGGGAAGGGGAGTTCAAATGTGCAGATTCAAAGGGGGGCGCAAAAAACCACCTCATCTCCCCTAAAAAAACCCCAAATCAAACCCATGAGTTTGTGTTAGAGAGCTGAAATGTTAAATAAAAGGGGAAACACATTATGGGTTGTATCAGTAATAACACCACAGGCTGTGAGTTTGCTCTGCTGTTTGTTGATAAATCTTGAGCTTGTGCACCAAATCAAGCTTAAGAAAGATTGGCTACTATTTAGGATGGGCAGCTGTGACAGGTTTAAGAAACGTGAGTCAGGAGGATTGGTAGACAAGTTCCTCTGGAAAAGAGAAGACTGAAGGGAGTGTGCAGTGGTCTCTCTGAAAGTGGCAGGGAGGACAGCAAGCAGCTTTTCCTGTCTGGCTGGTGCACTAGGCAAAGCATTTTTGATGGGAGCTTCTGCAAACAACATTTGTATGAGATAACAGGGAAATATTTCTAACTGTAAAGTGGTGAAGCTGTGGAATGAGTGGCCTGGAGAGTTCCTGAACCTCTTGCACTGGGAATCATACAGAGCAGGTTAGACAAGTCTTCACTAGGGATGGTCTAGATATGCTTGTTCCTGCCTTGAAACTGACTGAGAGGAGGTAAGTGCTGTTACTCTCATTTGTGTTGGATGGTATTTACATGGGAGGTCACAATGGGAAGGTGCAGCTGGATGATGTTCTTCCCTTCTGTTTGAAAGTTTTCTCCATACTCAGTGGACGCTTTTTTCTTCAATACTCAGAGGTCAGCAGAAGGGATCTGTAAGCAGGAGAGGAACCAGCAGTATGTTTTAAACCCCAGGTTCACAGCCTTGCCCTGGTGAAGTCCTCCTAATGTAAAATCCCTGACTGCAATGTTGAAGAGCATCTGTACCTCTCACAGCTCATGAGAGCTCAGCTCCTACACCCACAGGACATCACCTATTCTGGGCACCAGCCAGACATACCTCAGAGAAGCAAAAAAGACCTTTTTAGTTTTTCAGAGCCATCACTACCTTCCTGCTTTAGGTATATATTTATGTACTCACATACTTTGCTAAGCAGAGCCCAGAGGAAGAAAAGTGGTGCCAGGGGCAGAGTCAAATTTGCCTGAAGGTTTCCTGACGCACCTGCAGGATGTACTGAAGTTTCATTACAAAAACACCTCCTTTGCCTAGGCAAGCTCTAAGCCTCTAATCTGATCCCATCAATAAACTACAGATTCAGTTATTAAGAATCCTGTATCATGATGCTGTAATTACTTATTCTTATGCATTTTTACACATGCACCGTGCCCCTTGGGCAGAGTGACCACTGGGGTGGGCAGGCTTTCCTGCTGTAAGGTAATCAAGGCTTATGCAAAGGGATCTGCCGGGAACATGTGCCTTGTGTAATCCCTGATGTTAAGTGACAGAAAACAGAACTTCCTGTGGAGCCCATTTAATCCAGACAGATGAAATTCACGTTGGATAGTTTCTGTTTCTCAAATCATAATGGGCAAAGGAAGACACATTTTACCAGGTTGTGGAGAACATCTCTCTCTTCCATAATTTTTAGAAACAGACACTGCCATGTTCACAATGGATCTTTTCTTCTCCTTCTAACAAGTTTCTTCCTTTTTTTTTTTGGGTAAATTTTCAGGCTTGTCTAGGGACTCTTTTTAACTTCTAATCCTTTAATAATCCTTTCATCTCAGTGTGATAAGGTCTCTTTTAAAAGCTAGCACTGGAAGTGCTCTTGAAAGTTGTTTGGAATGCACACAGGCTTTCAGAAGAAAAACTTATGTATTCTTCTCACTAATCTAGATCACATTGTCTATTCAAAGAGGCTACAGCCAGGATGGTTATATGTAAATTAGAGAAGCTTATTTTAACTACTATTAAAGTTTTCTGTTTTGTGGTGATAGGAAACTGATGTCTAAATACCTTGGGGGAAAAAAGGTTGGATGTGTGTGGGAAATGTGGACCAGAGTGGTTTTAATAACAAGACCTTGCTTTCATATATTATTTTGCACTTTTCAAGGTGCAGGAAATCCTATAATAGGTTAATGCCCATCAGCAGCAGGATGCAGTTCTGATCCCATCAAAGTTTGGTACTGACCGAGTTCAACCAAAGCTCAATGGCTTTGAAAGCACTAAAATAACCTTCTCCAGGGACATTGCTGTCCTGGCTGCTGCCTGCTCTGGGTCAGCTTATGCTGCTGTTTCCCACAGGGAGTCACTAGGGACAATGCTCACTGCCAGCATCTTGGGGAACAGGACACCTCCCACTCTGGGCTGCTCAGACCATAACTTCTTACCCAGCTGTTTTCTTGGGTAAGGAGATCAAGTATTTTAAAAAGGGCCTCTGGGGAGTAGTAGGTGCATATCACTGGGACACCAGATACTGGGACGTTTGCTGGTGGGGATCTATGCATTGCGTACAGACCAGAGGCATCAGTGGGCTTTGGTGCCAGGGCCAGACATTTCCCAGCTGGTGGGTTACTTGCCACTCCAGCCTGCCACTGGAGGTTGATCATCTCATGAAAAGCCCATTTTTATTAAATAAAAAGAGCCTACTTCAGTCCAGGGTCATTTTTTGATTCTCAGAAATGGAATAACTTCACAGCACAAAGTCTTGGACCTAGTCTTGATGGATGGACACTTTCACTGGACAGAAAATGAAGTTCAAGCTGAATCAGCTTCTTCTGAGCCTGAAGCTGAAGGACCAGCATGAAACCAGAGTGCACCTGCCTCTTTCTTCCCTTCCACGTTATTTTTAAAAGTCAGCTGGCTATTGAGGCATCAGTTCCCACTGCAGATACACGGGTATGTGGCACTCCCTGACATCAGCCTCTGGGCTGTTACTGGGACTTGCTCCTGCTCAGTGCTGCAGTGCAAAGGAAGATGGTGCTCTCCCCCTCCCAGCCATTGCTTGTGTCCCTGTCTCTGCAAGCACAGCCACCTACGTGAGGCTGTAGATCTCTTCTGCTCCCTGCATCAGCAGCAGAAATGCCCTTGCCTCTCTGCTCCAACCATCCTCAGCAAAGTTTGTCCAGTTCCCCCTGCCCTGTCATTTTTTGCTTTCCTACTACAAGGCTTGACCTCTTTAAGGGCCAAAAAATTTTTAGGGTTTAAAGTTCAGTGGTGATCTTTCCCTGCTCCTCATGTCTGAGTTCTTCCCTGCTGGGATAAGAGGGAAACTTTGACTTCAGTCATCACCTCCTGGTTTTTGAGGATAATAGTCTCATAAACAACATTAGATTCTTGTGTTTCAATTTCATAGGGAAGATTAGTTTTTGTGCTGCAACAGCTGAAGGTTGAAGGTGGAAGGGGTCCACAATCGATTCACCTATTTGAAAGTGCCTTTACCCATCTTCCTTTTGTTTGCAATACTTAGTTAGGCATAATAATAACTGAATAGAAATCAAACTGTTCTCAGGCACACTGGGGCAGCAGTTCAATAACAGCAAAGTATTTCATTAGAAAGAGCTCAGTAAGATGAAAACAGTTCAAAATCGGCTTAGAGGAGAAAGGGCAACAAAACATCATCTACACTAATTACAAACCGGAAATAGTCAGAGTTTGCAGAGATAGTGGTTTAATCAGTAATTGAAAGGACTATTGTGCAAACCTCAGGGCAGGAGCTGTGTTGCTGTTGTGGGATCTGTTCCAGTTCTACCACAAGGGCTTATGGCATAACTTCCCAGCACCACAAGCTTCACTCCTAGCATGTGCTCTGCAAGAAGGGGGATACAGGTGTCCTTCTTGGACAAGAGGTGTCACACCTTCCTCCTGTGCCTCCCTGAACCCAGAAAGTAAAATGCCCATGTTCACAGGCAATTTAACAGTGTGAGACGTAGCTCTGTCATCTGCATTCATTAGCACTGTGTCTGGCACACCCCGTTCTGGGGATGACTGGACTTCTGTATGCTGGGTTTTGGGAGGATGCTCTGAGTTGAGAGGCCTTTTCCATAAATAGTCACAGTTAATTCAGCCCTTTCAGACCATTTCTGGTAAATGGGATTCTGGGTTTCACATATTCTGGAGCATCACGTGGGAAAATGCCAGGCACCCGTGTGTCTTTGTGCCACTTGTGTTGGTTTCAGCAGTGTCTGTCTGGATTTAAATAGGAGCCTTTCAAAGGCAGAGTTTAAATGGAGCATTTATGGCTGCTTTGTCCTGGAATGGTAAATGTCAGGAAACGTAGGTTCATTGCAGCAGCCTGGCTCAGCTGTCAGGTTTTCTTTGTGCAGCCTAGATTTATGTGACCTCATGTCCTGAGATCTTCTCTCTGTGGCCAATGTTTGTGTGTCCCCTGGGACATGGAAAGGCAATACTGCAATGAGACTGCACATCAAGAGGTGGCTGCTGGTTCCTTGAGGACTGTGATAGTGGGATTTTGGTCACTGATTTAGCTTCAACACTATACGAAACTGCCTGTTGTATGTTCTATAAAGCTGCCTGAAGTACAATCCTGCATAGTAATTAAATAGGTAGGCAAGGCTGTGCCCTCTTGGGACACATTTCATTTTCACCCTTGATAACTGAGGTTAAACTGCAAATTGCATTACCAGGAGAGACATCCCTGCTGTTGGCCAGCCTATCCTCATTCCAGTGATCTCCATGGACCCCAGAGGGACAGCACAACCCATAAAGGCAACAGGGAAAGGCTCTCATTCCCCCAACCTTGACAAAGCAGATGTTTTCTCATTTTTCTCTCTCCAAACTCAGGGAGTTGAAGGCCGCCATCATTCACAAGCCTAAAGCCTTGTCTCCCAACCTTATATCCCCATGGGAGTCATGGGGAGGTTTTTCACCTGAAGTATGCTCATACTCTTGAGGGCTAAAGCATTCCTGCAGACAGGAGCCGTTGGAGCAGGTTTTGTGGGGTAGGGGCAAAAGGAAGGAGAAAAAACAGGATTTTTTTCCCCCCAAGTGAAAGCTCTGACTGCTCTCATGCAGAAGATGAATAGCAGCTTTGCTTGTATGTTCTTGAACACAGACATTACACTATAAATACTTCTGCCAGCAACACATTTGCTTCGTGCCAGGCATGCACAGCTGGTGGTTGCTGAGGCCTTGGATGAAGGAGGACATGGAGCAGGGTCAGCAGCCTGGTTATTACATGTCACCTAGAAAAGAAGTCTGGTACCCACAACTGATTATTCTATGCGTTTAAGCCCACAACTCAGTGTAAACTGCACTTTAGTTGCATTAATGACATTTTACTTATTCCACTTCCCACAGTTCTCACTTTTCCAAATTGGAATTTGTATTTCCAGTTATTAAAACACCTGTTGATATGCTTTCCCTTAGTGCAAATTGCCTGCAAATGAAGTTATTTAACTGCTGTGGAATAATGCTGGCTGTTTGCTTACATCTCCGGAGACGACAAGTCTGCAAATGCAAGGATAACAGTGGCTTGTTCATCGGGTGTTGGCACTTCTGAAAATGGCTGGCAGTGTTTGCTCAGAAATTGGGAAGGCATCTAACGATCCAGAACTAATCTAATTTGCATGGATATTTTACCTTAAATGCCACCTTGAACAAAATTACAATTCTGAAGAAATCTTTAACAAGGTAGATGAGACTGAGAAAATGGAGACAAACAGAAAATATCTTAAGAAGGTTGAATTATGCTCTGGAAGTTCTGATCTGTCCCTATGGATTCTACAGAGAGCTTGATAGTGCTCAGGTAACTAATTATGACTGTATACTTATTTCTAGCACCCAGTGTGTCAGGACTGCTTCTTTCTGAGCATATGATTGTCAGTTGTGCATCACATCTTGAACCCAGTGTGATGGTGATGTGGAGAGAGCAAGACCATCTCTTAGTTCTATTACTGTGTGATGTTAATAAAGGCTTGGCCTAACAGGTCCCTACTCAAAGTCTGAACAGCTCAAGATGTGGAAATGAGGCCTATTTGAAGGCAGGTAGCATATCTGAGAAGTCATGGAAAGAGCAGAAACTTAAAGTGAAATGGAATCAAAATAGAGGATAAAGCTTGTTGAAGTAGAGGGTTAGGCAAGGTGAAGGCAGTCCAACTGCAGCCTGCCTGCTGAAAAGAGAAGATTCAGTTCCTCTTACAGAAGAAGGATTAGAGAAGAGTTATTTCTGTCAATGCTTTTTGAGTTGGTTGCAAAGTATGCTCTTACTTGCTTTCAGGAAGGAATTGGATTTGGCTGTACTCCTGTGGGGAATCAGGAGGGGTAGGGCAGAAGAGAGGGGGTATTACAGCTTTGCTGACTCTCAGGCTACCAGGCAGTTGAGGTGACTGCAGATGGATGTCTGCTAACAGTTCTGCTGTGCATTGTCTTCAGAAAGGTGATATCCCAGTGTTGCAGTAGCACTGGGCTCCAAAAAGGGCTGTGTGGCCAGACTGTTCCTTCAGCTCCTGGGCCGGCTCTGCACAGTTCTTCCACAAATATTAGGGAATTCCATTTCCCTCCCTGGCCTCAGTGATTCTGTGAGTGGGGTGTGATGATGCAGAGGGGGAAGAAGGCTCCAGCACGCTCCTCCTTCGCAGCCTCCTCAAGGAGTGATGCCCCAGTCAGACTGGTTGTTGAGGTGGCAGTAATGATGGGGAGATCACTGAGACAGCTCTGACATTCCTCCAATCCCTGCTGGGAGTTCAGTCACAGCACACAGCAGTACTTGGTGGTATCAGGACCTATTTCATATACCTAGTTTTCTTTTTGTGAAGAGGAGTGAAATGAGTTAGATGTTCAGTATGATGAGAGTCACCAGTATCATACCTCATTGCTATGGGTCCAGGAATGGAGGAGGAAAATAGCAGGCAAAGGCCCAGAGGCAGCAATAATCAAAGAATCATGGAACAGATATTATTGGGCTGGAAGAGTCCCTCAAGGCCATCCAGTTTCTACATCTATGCCACGGACAGGACATTTTTCACTAAACCAGGTTGTTCATAGTTCCCATCCAACCTGGCATTGAACACTTCCAGTGGCTGTGTCCTCACAGCTGCTCTTCTAATGGTCAACAGAGGTCCTTGCTGATGATCTAAGTGACAGCAGCCTCAGTGGGTTTCCATAAACTTCCTTCTAACTCTTTTAGTTTCTGCATCTTTCACCAACCCATGTGTAATTCTTCATTGCCAGAGCAAGTAGAACAAGTGCTGACTTCTTTACATAGAGCAGACATAAGTATAAGATTTTCCTTATCTCTGGGACCCTTTTGATGATCAGGTTTTGATACTTCTCATAAGGGGGATATCCTGGTCTGAGGGACACACATGCAATGTTAGTGGGATGCAGTGATGGCTGGGGGATTGAAAGCAGCTCTCCAGAGAAGGACTTGGAGGTACTGATGGATGAAAAACTGAACATGAACTGACAATATGCACTCAAAATCCAGGAAGCCAACTGTATCCTGAGCTGCTCCAAAACCAGTGTGGCCAGCAGGCTGAGGGAGCTGAGTCTGCCCCTCTACTCTGCCCTCGCAAGACACCACCTGCAGTACTGCATCCAGTTCTGGGGTCCCCAGCACCAGAGGATGTGCATTTGTTGGGGTGAGTCCAGAGGAAGTCATGGAGATGATCAGAGGGCTAGAGCACCTCTCCTACGAAGACAGGCTGAGAGAGTTATGGATGTTCAGCCTGGAGAACAAAAGGCTCTGCAGAGCTTATTGCAACCTTTCAATACTTGAAGAGGGCTTATAAAAAAGGAGGAGACATATTTTAGCAGACCCTGTAGCCTGAAATAGGTTGCCCAGAGAGGTGATGGCTGCTCCATCCTTGGAAACATTCAAGGTCAGGTTGGAAGGGGCTCTGAGCCACCTGACCTAGTTGAAGATGCTCCTGCATATTGCAGAAGGGCTGGCCTTTAGAGTNTAAGCTGAAATTCAGCATTAATTAAATTGCTCACCTGCCTCTAGAGAAAGTAAGTACACATATACAGGGTGGGATTTGAGTGAAAGTTTTCAGGCAATGATGGCTTAAATTAAGAGGCCTGTGATGACAGGCAGCCTCTGCAAGAAGAATGAAGCTGTGGGTAGCACAAGGAGTGCAGAGCCACAATGGCCAAAATGATGTGTAAACCCCAGCTCCTATCTTGCCCTCAGTCCTCTTGACTTCCACAGAAATACTGTGGGAGCTGGCAGGGTGCTGTCACGGCTGCTGAAGGTGGCTGGCGGTGAGGGAGACTCCCCAGGACACAGGAGACGGTGAGGCCAGTGAGCTGGGCTGCAGCATCAAGGGAAGGCTGTCCCCCGGGTCTGGTGGGCACTTAGTCTCATGGGAATTCAGCACTCTTCTTCCAGCTCAGAACCTGGGTTGATAAGAGATTATCTCCAGCAGAGGCCATCAAAATACCTCAGTATGTGATTGTCCCACTGCTGTGGGCTAAGGATTGAGATGCCATAACCTCTCTGGGAAACCTGAGCCAGNGCTGTGTCCTCACAGCTGCTCTTCTGATGGTCAACAGAGGTCCTTGCTGATGATCTAAGTGACAGCAGCCTCAGTGGGTTTCCATAAACTTCCTTCTAACTCTTTTAGTTTCTGCATCTTTCACCAACCCATGTGTAATTCTTCATTGCCAGAGCAAGTAGAACAAGTGCTGACTTCTTTACATAGAGCAGACATAAGTATAAGATTTTCCTTATCTCTGGGACCCTTTTGATGATCAGGTTTTGATACTTCTCATAAGGGGGATATCCTGGTCTGAGGGACACACATGCAATGTTAGTGGGATGCAGTGATGGCTGGGGGATTGAAAGCAGCTCTCCAGAGAAGGACTTGGAGGTACTGATGGATGAAAAACTGAACATGAACTGACAATATGCACTCAAAATCCAGGAAGCCAACTGTATCCTGAGCTGCTCCAAAACCAGTGTGGCCAGCAGGCTGAGGGAGCTGAGTCTGCCCCTCTACTCTGCCCTCGCAAGACACCACCTGCAGTACTGCATCCAGTTCTGGGGTCCCCAGCACCAGAGGATGTGCATTTGTTGGGGTGAGTCCAGAGGAAGTCATGGAGATGATCAGAGGGCTAGAGCACCTCTCCTACGAAGACAGGCTGAGAGAGTTATGGATGTTCAGCCTGGAGAACAAAAGGCTCTGCAGAGCTTATTGCAACCTTTCAATACTTGAAGAGGGCTTATAAAAAAGGAGGAGACATATTTTAGCAGACCCTGTAGCCTGAAATAGGTTGCCCAGAGAGGTGATGGCTGCTCCATCCTTGGAAACATTCAAGGTCAGGTTGGAAGGGGCTCTGAGCCACCTGACCTAGTTGAAGATGCTCCTGCATATTGCAGAAGGGCTGGCCTTTAGAGTTCCCTTCCAACCCAAAATATTCTACAATCCTATGCTTCTATGGTCCTTCCTTTCCTCTTCTTGACTATATACCTGCAACCTCTGAAGCATGATTTGTTCTCTAGTTTTGGATGGACAAGGGGTGGGAAGAAGCCCAGTCTATGGTGTTATAAAGACAACCTACCACCTTAAGCGCCCAAGTGTGTCCCCCAGGAAGGGCCTCATGGCCATTTTGCCTGCCCGGCATTGTTGGTGCAAGAACAGGTAAGAAAGAAAGTGGTATCATGTGTAAGAGCAGCACACTCACCCCAAACCAGTTGCAGGTGGGGATCAGCATGGACTAGCTCTTCTGGGTGGCCTGGAGTCAGGCTTTCCCCATTTAAACAGCACCAAATGTCACCTCTAGCTCACAGCTATGTCCGGGCTGGTCGTCATGTAATGTGGGTATAGCATTAGGAGCCAGAGGAGGGTTGTGCTTTTACTCTAACTACAGTGTGGACTCTGCTGCTAAGGAACAGCTACCATTTAAACTCACTCAGTATTTCAGAAAGAGTCTGTTGTGTTTCTTCCTTTTCCTCATTTAGATGGCTGGAGGGTGCTTAAGAGCAGCTTATTTGTGTCCCTGCAGCTTACCAGCTCCAGCCTGCCCAGCATCCTCAGATTTAGAGCTTCAGGCACTGGCATGAGTGTAAGATCTACCAATAACCACAGTGCTGCAGAAAACAAAGGAGATCTCAGCACAATAAGAGCCAAAGATGCTGGAAAAACAGTTGCTCCTTGTTTAAACATGCAGGCTGCATCCGTGCAATGAGTCAGACCAGCTAAGAATAAAGGCTTGAGAAAGGGAAAGGATCTGCATTAATTTCCCTCTGATAGTGAGAATGCCTACTTTCATATAAGCTGAAATTCAGCATTAATTAAATTGCTCACCTGCCTCTAGAGAAAGTAAGTACACATATACAGGGTGGGATTTGAGTGAAAGTTTTCAGGCAATGATGGCTTAAATTAAGAGGCCTGTGATGACAGGCAGCCTCTGCAAGAAGAATGAAGCTGTGGGTAGCACAAGGAGTGCAGAGCCACAATGGCCAAAATGATGTGTAAACCCCAGCTCCTATCTTGCCCTCAGTCCTCTTGACTTCCACAGAAATACTGTGGGAGCTGGCAGGGTGCTGTCACGGCTGCTGAAGGTGGCTGGCGGTGAGGGAGACTCCCCAGGACACAGGAGACGGTGAGGCCAGTGAGCTGGGCTGCAGCATCAAGGGAAGGCTGTCCCCCGGGTCTGGTGGGCACTTAGTCTCATGGGAATTCAGCACTCTTCTCCCAGCTCAGAACCTGGGTTGATAAGAGATTATCTCCAGCAGAGGCCATCAAAATACCTCAGTATGTGATTGTCCCACTGCTGTGGGCTAAGGATTGAGATGCCATAACCTCTCTGGGAAACCTGAGCCAGTGCTTGGTCAACCTCACAGTGAAAAAGTGTTTCCTAATATTCAGAGGGAAACTGCTGTGTTTAGTTTGTGCCTATTGCCTCTAGTCCTATCACTGGGCACCACCAAAAAAAGCCTGGCTCTTACTTACCTTACCCTTAAGGTATTCATTGATACGATTCCACTTCAGCCTTTTCTACACACTGAAAAGTACCAGCTCTCTCAGCATTTCCTCATAGGAGAGATACTCCAAACCCTTAATCTTTTTCATGAGCTTTTGTCCGAGTCTCTCCAGTATGTCCATGTCTGTCTTGTCCTGGGAAGCCCACAACTGGACCCAAACACTCCAATTGTGACCTCATAAGTGCTGAGTAGAGTGGAAGGATCTTGACCTGCTGGCAGTACTATGTCTAATGCAACCAACAGCTCCTGTTCTACTTAGTGTCCAGCAGGGCCCTCAGATGCTTTTCTGCCAAGCTGCTTTCCAGTGGGGTGGAAAGCATGTCCTGATGAATGGGGCTGTCCCTCCCCAGGTGCAGGACTTCACACTTCTTGACGAACTTCATGAAATTCCTGTTGGTCCATTTCTCCAGCCTGTTGAAGTATATGGTGACCCTCTGGCATATCAGCCTGTCCTCAGAGTTTTGTGTCATCTGTAAACTTGCTGAAGGTACACACTTCCCCCTCATCCAGACCATTAATAAAGATGTCAAACAGGATTGGATCCATTATAGACTCCATATTGCCTATCACCGTCTTCCAACCAAACTTTGTGTCACCCATTAACACTCCCTGGGCCCAGCCATTTAGCCAGTTGCCAATCCCCCTCACTGTCTGCTCAACTAACCCACACATCAACAGCTTGTCTGTGGGGATCTAATGTAAGACAGTGTTGAGTCCTCACAGATGTCCAGGTAGAAACTCTTCACTCCTCTTCCCTCATATCTAGGCCAGTCATTTCTTTATATGAGTTGGTCAAGTTGGTCAAGCACCTCAGTGAAACTGTGCTGACTGCTCCTGGTGACTTTCTTGTCATTCATGTAGCTGGAAATGGGTTCCAGGGATAAAGCTGAGGCTGGTCAGCCTGTAGTTCATTGGGTCCTCCTTCTTGCCCTTCCTGAAAATAGGAGCAACTTGTGCCTTTCTGCAGGCTTTGGTCACTTCTCCTGTTTTATGGGAAAATATGTCAGTCCTTAAAAGATGTGGTAAACCAGCATCATCTCTGAAGAGACTACGTATAAGAGAGGGTTTTTCTGGCCTGGTTGTGCTGGCAAACACTTCAGAGATAAGGGGCGCCTTAAAAACCAGAGGATTATTTTGACTATAACCTCCTGTGTTTTGATTCCATCTATGGATTCACAAATAACATCTGGTATTTCTCTGCTTATGCAATTTTGTAGGCTGTAAAAAAGTTATGAGTGCAAAGACAGGGAAACAAAAGTACAAGTCCCTGTGGGCATCTCTCCCTAATGATTCACTCCTGGAACGACATGGAGCTTGCAGCACTCTCAATGACTGGTCTGTGCTCATGGGTCCCAGCTCTGCAGTGAACTGTGTCAACCATTCCCCACTTGGCAGTGGAAATGCTGTAATACTCATCCACACGGCAAAGGAAGTAAGAACATCAACAACAAAAAGATAATTAGGGAAAGATATCCAATAGATATGCAAATTAACCTCCTTCCACAAAGCCCTTTATAGATCCTGGGATTTTGTGTACTTATTACTTCTATTAAATGTGACATATTTAAAGCTTCCCTTTGCCAAAAGTGCTTTTTCACTCTTTCTCTCTGACCTCACTTAGCTAGTTCATGAACAAAAAGGAGATTAAAGGGGAGATAAATACAACTGATTAAACTCTTGGGACAATTGGAAAAAATGCCATGTATAAAATCCTCATGAAACATACATTATTTTAAAACATTTATTTTGCTGATGTTTTGAACTATTAATTCCCAGTAACATTCCAAAGTCCAATGTTTCTCTACAAACCATTCCCCTTCTTGCAAGGAGCTTAAACAGCTCCCTTCCCACTACCCCTGTTGCTTCTCCTGTTTCCTCTTTGCATCCAAGCTTGTTTGACATAGGTGAAAAAAAAAAGCACTAAATGTGTCTTGGCTCTAGGTCACGACTCAAAAAAAGAAGGGCTGTTTCTTGAAAAGGGATGGGGTGCTTTCCTAATGTGAGAGGTCCCTGGCAGACCNCTCAGCATTTCCTCATAGGAGAGATACTCCAAACCCTTAATCTTTTTCATGAGCTTTTGTCCGAGTCTCTCCAGTATGTCCATGTCTGTCTTGTCCTGGGAAGCCCACAACTGGACCCAAACACTCCAATTGTGACCTCATAAGTGCTGAGTAGAGTGGAAGGATCTTGACCTGCTGGCAGTACTATGTCTAATGCAACCAACAGCTCCTGTTCTACTTAGTGTCCAGCAGGGCCCTCAGAGCTTATTGCAACCTTTCAATACTTGAAGAGGGCTTATAAAAAAGGAGGAGACATATTTTAGCAGACCCTGTAGCCTGAAATAGGTTGCCCAGAGAGGTGATGGCTGCTCCATCCTTGGAAACATTCAAGGTCAGGTTGGAAGGGGCTCTGAGCCACCTGACCTAGTTGAAGATGCTCCTGCATATTGCAGAAGGGCTGGCCTTTAGAGTTCCCTTCCAACCCAAAATATTCTACAATCCTATGCTTCTATGGTCCTTCCTTTCCTCTTCTTGACTATATACCTGCAACCTCTGAAGCATGATTTGTTCTCTAGTTTTGGATGGACAAGGGGTGGGAAGAAGCCCAGTCTATGGTGTTATAAAGACAACCTACCACCTTAAGCGCCCAAGTGTGTCCCCCAGGAAGGGCCTCATGGCCATTTTGCCTGCCCGGCATTGTTGGTGCAAGAACAGGTAAGAAAGAAAGTGGTATCATGTGTAAGAGCAGCACACTCACCCCAAACCAGTTGCAGGTGGGGATCAGCATGGACTAGCTCTTCTGGGTGGCCTGGAGTCAGGCTTTCCCCATTTAAACAGCACCAAATGTCACCTCTAGCTCACAGCTATGTCCGGGCTGGTCGTCATGTAATGTGGGTATAGCATTAGGAGCCAGAGGAGGGTTGTGCTTTTACTCTAACTACAGTGTGGACTCTGCTGCTAAGGAACAGCTACCATTTAAACTCACTCAGTATTTCAGAAAGAGTCTGTTGTGTTTCTTCCTTTTCCTCATTTAGATGGCTGGAGGGTGCTTAAGAGCAGCTTATTTGTGTCCCTGCAGCTTACCAGCTCCAGCCTGCCCAGCATCCTCAGATTTAGAGCTTCAGGCACTGGCATGAGTGTAAGATCTACCAATAACCACAGTGCTGCAGAAAACAAAGGAGATCTCAGCACAATAAGAGCCAAAGATGCTGGAAAAACAGTTGCTCCTTGTTTAAACATGCAGGCTGCATCCGTGCAATGAGTCAGACCAGCTAAGAATAAAGGCTTGAGAAAGGGAAAGGATCTGCATTAATTTCCCTCTGATAGTGAGAATGCCTACTTTCATATAAGCTGAAATTCAGCATTAATTAAATTGCTCACCTGCCTCTAGAGAAAGTAAGTACACATATACAGGGTGGGATTTGAGTGAAAGTTTTCAGGCAATGATGGCTTAAATTAAGAGGCCTGTGATGACAGGCAGCCTCTGCAAGAAGAATGAAGCTGTGGGTAGCACAAGGAGTGCAGAGCCACAATGGCCAAAATGATGTGTAAACCCCAGCTCCTATCTTGCCCTCAGTCCTCTTGACTTCCACAGAAATACTGTGGGAGCTGGCAGGGTGCTGTCACGGCTGCTGAAGGTGGCTGGCGGTGAGGGAGACTCCCCAGGACACAGGAGACGGTGAGGCCAGTGAGCTGGGCTGCAGCATCAAGGGAAGGCTGTCCCCCGGGTCTGGTGGGCACTTAGTCTCATGGGAATTCAGCACTCTTCTCCCAGCTCAGAACCTGGGTTGATAAGAGATTATCTCCAGCAGAGGCCATCAAAATACCTCAGTATGTGATTGTCCCACTGCTGTGGGCTAAGGATTGAGATGCCATAACCTCTCTGGGAAACCTGAGCCAGTGCTTGGTCAACCTCACAGTGAAAAAGTGTTTCCTAATATTCAGAGGGAAACTGCTGTGTTTAGTTTGTGCCTATTGCCTCTAGTCCTATCACTGGGCACCACCAAAAAAAGCCTGGCTCTTACTTACCTTACCCTTAAGGTATTCATTGATACGATTCCACTTCAGCCTTTTCTACACACTGAAAAGTACCAGCTCTCTCAGCATTTCCTCATAGGAGAGATACTCCAAACCCTTAATCTTTTTCATGAGCTTTTGTCCGAGTCTCTCCAGTATGTCCATGTCTGTCTTGTCCTGGGAAGCCCACAACTGGACCCAAACACTCCAATTGTGACCTCATAAGTGCTGAGTAGAGTGGAAGGATCTTGACCTGCTGGCAGTACTATGTCTAATGCAACCAACAGCTCCTGTTCTACTTAGTGTCCAGCAGGGCCCTCAGATGCTTTTCTGCCAAGCTGCTTTCCAGTGGGGTGGAAAGCATGTCCTGATGAATGGGGCTGTCCCTCCCCAGGTGCAGGACTTCACACTTCTTGACGAACTTCATGAAATTCCTGTTGGTCCATTTCTCCAGCCTGTTGAAGTATATGGTGACCCTCTGGCATATCAGCCTGTCCTCAGAGTTTTGTGTCATCTGTAAACTTGCTGAAGGTACACACTTCCCCCTCATCCAGACCATTAATAAAGATGTCAAACAGGATTGGATCCATTATAGACTCCATATTGCCTATCACCGTCTTCCAACCAAACTTTGTGTCACCCATTAACACTCCCTGGGCCCAGCCATTTAGCCAGTTGCCAATCCCCCTCACTGTCTGCTCAACTAACCCACACATCAACAGCTTGTCTGTGGGGATCTAATGTAAGACAGTGTTGAGTCCTCACAGATGTCCAGGTAGAAACTCTTCACTCCTCTTCCCTCATATCTAGGCCAGTCATTTCTTTATATGAGTTGGTCAAGTTGGTCAAGCACCTCAGTGAAACTGTGCTGACTGCTCCTGGTGACTTTCTTGTCATTCATGTAGCTGGAAATGGGTTCCAGGGATAAAGCTGAGGCTGGTCAGCCTGTAGTTCATTGGGTCCTCCTTCTTGCCCTTCCTNCAATCCTATGCTTCTATGGTCCTTCCTTTCCTCTTCTTGACTATATACCTGCAACCTCTGAAGCATGATTTGTTCTCTAGTTTTGGATGGACAAGGGGTGGGAAGAAGCCCAGTCTATGGTGTTATAAAGACAACCTACCACCTTAAGCGCCCAAGTGTGTCCCCCAGGAAGGGCCTCATGGCCATTTTGCCTGCCCGGCATTGTTGGTGCAAGAACAGGTAAGAAAGAAAGTGGTATCATGTGTAAGAGCAGCACACTCACCCCAAACCAGTTGCAGGTGGGGATCAGCATGGACTAGCTCTTCTGGGTGGCCTGGAGTCAGGCTTTCCCCATTTAAACAGCACCAAATGTCACCTCTAGCTCACAGCTATGTCCGGGCTGGTCGTCATGTAATGTGGGTATAGCATTAGGAGCCAGAGGAGGGTTGTGCTTTTACTCTAACTACAGTGTGGACTCTGCTGCTAAGGAACAGCTACCATTTAAACTCACTCAGTATTTCAGAAAGAGTCTGTTGTGTTTCTTCCTTTTCCTCATTTAGATGGCTGGAGGGTGCTTAAGAGCAGCTTATTTGTGTCCCTGCAGCTTACCAGCTCCAGCCTGCCCAGCATCCTCAGATTTAGAGCTTCAGGCACTGGCATGAGTGTAAGATCTACCAATAACCACAGTGCTGCAGAAAACAAAGGAGATCTCAGCACAATAAGAGCCAAAGATGCTGGAAAAACAGTTGCTCCTTGTTTAAACATGCAGGCTGCATCCGTGCAATGAGTCAGACCAGCTAAGAATAAAGGCTTGAGAAAGGGAAAGGATCTGCATTAATTTCCCTCTGATAGTGAGAATGCCTACTTTCATATAAGCTGAAATTCAGCATTAATTAAATTGCTCACCTGCCTCTAGAGAAAGTAAGTACACATATACAGGGTGGGATTTGAGTGAAAGTTTTCAGGCAATGATGGCTTAAATTAAGAGGCCTGTGATGACAGGCAGCCTCTGCAAGAAGAATGAAGCTGTGGGTAGCACAAGGAGTGCAGAGCCACAATGGCCAAAATGATGTGTAAACCCCAGCTCCTATCTTGCCCTCAGTCCTCTTGACTTCCACAGAAATACTGTGGGAGCTGGCAGGGTGCTGTCACGGCTGCTGAAGGTGGCTGGCGGTGAGGGAGACTCCCCAGGACACAGGAGACGGTGAGGCCAGTGAGCTGGGCTGCAGCATCAAGGGAAGGCTGTCCCCCGGGTCTGGTGGGCACTTAGTCTCATGGGAATTCAGCACTCTTCTTCCAGCTCAGAACCTGGGTTGATAAGAGATTATCTCCAGCAGAGGCCATCAAAATACCTCAGTATGTGATTGTCCCACTGCTGTGGGCTAAGGATTGAGATGCCATAACCTCTCTGGGAAACCTGAGCCAGTGCTTGGTCAACCTCACAGTGAAAAAGTGTTTCCTAATATTCAGAGGGAAACTGCTGTGTTTAGTTTGTGCCTATTGCCTCTAGTCCTATCACTGGGCACCACCAAAAAAAGCCTGGCTCTTACTTACCTTACCCTTAAGGTATTCATTGATACGATTCCACTTCAGCCTTTTCTACACACTGAAAAGTACCAGCTCTCTCAGCATTTCCTCATAGGAGAGATACTCCAAACCCTTAATCTTTTTCATGAGCTTTTGTCCGAGTCTCTCCAGTATGTCCATGTCTGTCTTGTCCTGGGAAGCCCACAACTGGACCCAAACACTCCAATTGTGACCTCATAAGTGCTGAGTAGAGTGGAAGGATCTTGACCTGCTGGCAGTACTATGTCTAATGCAACCAACAGCTCCTGTTCTACTTAGTGTCCAGCAGGGCCCTCAGATGCTTTTCTGCCAAGCTGCTTTCCAGTGGGGTGGAAAGCATGTCCTGATGAATGGGGCTGTCCCTCCCCAGGTGCAGGACTTCACACTTCTTGACGAACTTCATGAAATTCCTGTTGGTCCATTTCTCCAGCCTGTTGAAGTATATGGTGACCCTCTGGCATATCAGCCTGTCCTCAGAGTTTTGTGTCATCTGTAAACTTGCTGAAGGTACACACTTCCCCCTCATCCAGACCATTAATAAAGATGTCAAACAGGATTGGATCCATTATAGACTCCATATTGCCTATCACCGTCTTCCAACCAAACTTTGTGTCACCCATTAACACTCCCTGGGCCCAGCCATTTAGCCAGTTGCCAATCCCCCTCACTGTCTGCTCAACTAACCCACACATCAACAGCTTGTCTGTGGGGATCTAATGTAAGACAGTGTTGAGTCCTCACAGATGTCCAGGTAGAAACTCTTCACTCCTCTTCCCTCATATCTAGGCCAGTCATTTCTTTATATGAGTTGGTCAAGTTGGTCAAGCACCTCAGTGAAACTGTGCTGACTGCTCCTGGTGACTTTCTTGTCATTCATGTAGCTGGAAATGGGTTCCAGGGATAAAGCTGAGGCTGGTCAGCCTGTAGTTCATTAGGTCCTCCTTCTTGCCCTTCCTGAAAATAGGAGCAACTTGTGCCTTTCTGCAGGCTTTGGTCACTTCTCCTGTTTTATGGGAAAATATGTCAGTCCTTAAAAGATGTGGTAAACCAGCATCATCTCTGAAGAGACTACGTATAAGAGAGGGTTTTTCTGGCCTGGTTGTGCTGGCAAACACTTCAGAGATAAGGGGCGCCTTAAAAACCAGAGGATTATTTTGACTATAACCTCCTGTGTTTTGATTCCATCTATGGATTCACAAATAACATCTGGTATTTCTCTGCTTATGCAATTTTGTAGGCTGTAAAAAAGTTATGAGTGCAAAGACAGGGAAACAAAAGTACAAGTCCCTGTGGGCATCTCTCCCTAATGATTCACTCCTGGAACGACATGGAGCTTGCAGCACTCTCAATGACTGGTCTGTGCTCATGGGTCCCAGCTCTGCAGTGAACTGTGTCAACCATTCCCCACTTGGCAGTGGAAATGCTGTAATACTCATCCACACGGCAAAGGAAGTAAGAACATCAACAACAAAAAGATAATTAGGGAAAGATATCCAATAGATATGCAAATTAACCTCCTTCCACAAAGCCCTTTATAGATCCTGGGATTTTGTGTACTTATTACTTCTATTAAATGTGACATATTTAAAGCTTCCCTTTGCCAAAAGTGTTTTTTCACTCTTTCTCTCTGACCTCACTTAGCTAGTTCATGAACAAAAAGGAGATTAAAGGGGAGATAAATACAACTGATTAAACTCTTGGGACAATTGGAAAAAATGCCATGTATAAAATCCTCATGAAACATACATTATTTTAAAACATTTATTTTGCTGATGTTTTGAACTATTAATTCCCAGTAACATTCCAAAGTCCAATGTTTCTCTACAAACCATTCCCCTTCTTGCAAGGAGCTTAAACAGCTCCCTTCCCACTACCCCTGTTGCTTCTCCTGTTTCCTCTTTGCATCCAAGCTTGTTTGACATAGGTGAAAAAAAAAAGCACTAAATGTGTCTTGGCTCTAGGTCACGACTCAAAAAAAGAAGGGCTGTTTCTTGAAAAGGGATGGGGTGCTTTCCTAATGTGAGAGGTCCCTGGCAGACCAGCACAGAGCCAGTGCAGTATTTTAGTCTGCAACCCCAACATACAAGGTGAGGCTCTGGGTGGAGGTCAGTAGCAGCTGGGTCAGTTACTGAGAAGCAGGTTTTGCAGAGCTGAAATGACGGGTTAAGCCCATGAAACAGCAGCTGATTTCTGACTTCAAAAAGGCAGATGCAACCATTTCCCTCCTTCTGCCCATCTGTGGCTTCAGTCTCATCTCCAAAAATTGTCATTTGTTGTTTCAGGGCCCCTAGGTTTCAGCAGAAACATCTTGTCCTTATGCACAGCTGGGGTTGGATGATGACTCTGTTGGTGGATATCTCTGAGGAGACAGTGCCACCACACCGTGCACCTCCAGAGGGTGCCAGCAATCCCATGTGCCATTCCATGTGTCAGCTAGGTCTTTCGAGCTGTGATGGCTGGACACCAACATCCTCAGTGAGCAGGAAGTTACTGACAAAGCTACATGGCATGAGACGGTTAGCACTGGCCAGTGTAAGGCTCCAGTACATAGTGTATCCATGGCAGGACACGGAGTTTGGGTGGATCCAGCATTGCTGGATGACAGTGGAAACAACATTCTAAAATAGCCAAGGGCAATGATAAGAGCATGGGGAGCATCTTGAAGCATGGAAGGCATATTCTGCATGGTAGATGGTCAGACACGTTCATTCCCATGTGCAGTGGGAGTTGTGATGGCTGCTGGGACCAGCATTTCAGCCTTCAGGAGATATGAGGCAATTTGGTGCAGCTGTGTCCTCTCTCACTGCAAGTTAAATGATGTCATACCTAACCTTTGCTGCCAGAGGCTCAGATCACACTCAGGCACTTGCGGCTGCTGAGGAGCTGTGTGATAACTTGCCAATCTGCAGTCATGTCAGAGCCTCTTAGTGGGTGCAAATCAGGAGCCAGTCCATAAAAGTCAATTACACTGGGCAACAAGCCTTCTGTGCACTTATCAGTCAGGCTTGGCCTGTTAGTCATGAATTACTCAAAACTGTACAGAAAAAACCAAACACCTGGCTGGCATTATTGAAGTAACTGCTTCAAACTAGGATTTGTAAGAAATGGGCTATGTAATAGGAAACAGCTCTTGCCTTCTGAGCTCATGTGCCACTAAATAGTTTACTATCTTCCACTTGTCCTTGCCAGTCATCTTTTGTCACATTGATCTCTTATTTTGTTTATTAACATCCTTTGGGAAGTAATGGTTAGTTTAGGAATTTTTTTAATTTAGAAAACATCTTCCTTGGAACAGAATCTACATAAAATCTCATGTAGCATAGCAAGAAAAAAGACAGTTCTGAGAAATGCCATGCTCTTTCTTCATGTTGCAACTTCCAGTAAATGCCCCAGCAAAGATGCAGTCCCAGTACTGGAAAGTGAACCTGCACCAGCCTTGGGCTGGCAGGCACTAGAACGACTTTGCCCATGGAGCTGTTTTGAGATTCTTGTGAACAGATCCCTTGGGACAGATTAGAGTGAAATGACACTGAATAACCAGTGTATACATAAGGCAGGTTTTTTTTAGAACAATTTGGTTGCAATGGAAAGGAGTTATGTAACCATTTTGGTTATCACCTACAGAAATATAATGATATAAAATATAATTTACGAAAATACATAAGGAATAGGAAAGGAAAAGAAAGAAAGGCTAGGAGTAGATAGTGGAGAGGAGAGGGGTCATCACTCGTGGATCCAGCGATGAGGCTTGACAGTTGTGATGCAGGTGTCCATTGGTCAAAGTGATGGTCACAGTCCTCATCTGTCGGGGGGGTGGCGTGGCATGAGGAGCCCCCCAAAACAAAAAGTTCCATGGGTTAACATACTTTCAGGTCCAGGTGGGAATGCCCAGGTACCTTCCCTGGAGAAGGAGTATTATGCTGTCTGATGCAATGCTGTAAATCATACTCATCTGCCAGTGGAAGGCCCCAGAAATGAGCCTGGAGATGCTTTGGTGGTCCTCAATTGTTTATGACCCTTTGCCTGCATAGTTGACCCTTATCAGAAGGGATGAACACCTTCAGACCTTCATGTGAATGTCCTGATACCTCCCCTGGGCAAGGTGGGAGGGGGGGATTTCACACAAGCCTTATTGGGAGGAAAGACACTGGCATGATAAAAAGTGTTTTTGATAAAAAAAAATCCCTTATCTGGCTCAAAAAACTACTTGTTGCTAAACAAATGTTGGTTTGCCATGGTCATCTTCCAGTGGTAGGTGTTCATCCCCACTGCACCTGGGCTGTCTTATGCAGATCAGAAGTTTCTGTCATGACATACCCAAAAACTCTCCTCCTCCCCTTCACTTGGGGGGTGCAAACCTGGCCCCAGCAAAGCACCTGCTGCTTTTCCAAATGGCTGACTGTTTGAGTCATTAACCCTTAACATTTCAGTCTCTCACAGATGCTGAGGTGGTTGATGGTACCTGGCACACAACTGGCTCTGATAGTGTCCCCAGGTCTGGAAGCCAGCTCACACCACAGACCACTCCTACATGATCCCACTGTGCCAACTTGTCTCAGTGCTGGAGGTCCTGCCGAGAATCTTCTACCAGTAGGGTTGCAAGGTGCTTTTTAATAAACACCTGAAGCTTGTCCTGGGCCAGCAGAGAAAGGACATGAGTAGTGAGCATCAAGAAGAGGTTAGGCAGCACTGCTGGGCGCTAAGACGGTTCCTCTCATGGCACAAGGTACCTTCCACACATCTGAGTCTTACAGTTCTGTGTCTCACTTTCCTCAACAGAGGCTGAGATTTCACCATCCCAGGTGGGAGTCCTGGGACAATTTGTTGAAATGATATTCCCCAGGAGAGGGCAACCAGACCTGCTAAGGATCATGGCCCTGAAAAAGTGGTAGGAAGCAGCAGCTACAGCAGGAGTGTTGAACAAGGAAACTCTTCTGTACTAGCTCCTCCACCACGTTAGGGTGATTAAGTGGTGCCACCCTCAGTGCCGACACCTCTGCTGGGGCACCCAGTGCCATGGTCCCCAGGACACAACAGCAGTAGCATTTGCTATGCTGGGGATGTGCTGATGCACCCTGACTGTTCAGTGCTCCCCAAACTCTGGGCTGATATGTGGTCCCAGGCCAGGCGTGGGGCTGAGCATTTTGTTAGCTTCAGGGGGGAACTTGTTCATCTCAGCCTGACCTTTCTCTTTCAAATCCCAGTTGTAGAGGAGTTACTCAGATTAGGGACAAAATTGGAGAATGCAGCAAAGGTTTCTGAAAGGTTTCAGCATAAACAGAAATTTCAGCTTATTTAAGCAATTTCCTGAGTCTTTTAAGCTGACTCTAAATCCAGCAGTTTTATTCTGAAGGGCAGGGAAACATTTTTAAACCTTTTAGACTCTCTACTGTCACTTGTTCTTATGGGAAAATGGAAGTTGGCTATGGGAACAAATGAACAGTAGTAATATCCCGCAAGTCATTCCTTGCCATTTTTATTGCATAACAATACAGATCACACAAGCATTGTGTCTGTCCACATGGAGGTGAGGGGATGGCATTCCCCCAGCCCCTGTAATGAGAAATATCTCAACATTCCCAACACTTCAATTAAATTAAATATCAATCTGTCCTATATGACATGAAGGCAATGCCAAATAATCACTTGATGTAGAAAAGCTCCAGGGTGGTAATTCCTTTAAGATCAAAATATCCCTTTAATATAAAAATATTTCCAAAAGCAGTCACAGGCTTTAGGTTCCCTTGACACTTCTCCCATTTGCAGGATTTATTTTGTTGGAGTGTCAGGCTGGTGTCTGAAGGGCAGTAGGCAAGTATTGGTGCAGAAGTTCACATTCACAATGTTGGACTGGAGAGGGAAGGACGGTCCTGCTGCCTGTAGCACAGCATCACCTCCACCACCACATGGCCACGTCTGCCCCATGGACCACACCAGCAACTGCTTGTCACGGATCATGTTTAAAACATGTCTGGGGAGGATGTGTCAAGACCCGTGTTTTATGCTCTAGGCCACTGGTTAGGCAGCTGCTGAGAGACACATGCACAGCTGTGCCTCCCTTAGGGGAGAGAGACCTGTGCCTGCTTCCTAACGGGTAGATGCTGTAAGTGTCCAGCCAGCACAGACTCTGGACAAGAATACAGTAAGTTTTTCTTGTGAAAGGTGTTTTATTTTGTATTCACTGGGACAAAAAGGGGGTGAATGCTAGGTACCACACAGGATCCCACTTCAGGGGATAGTTTGTGTAAAATTACACATCCTTCCATTCATCTTAGACAGGGACTAAAATCTACATACCTTCATGTCTATATGATGGAGACATATTTATTTACATGTGGTCAATAGCCTAAAAAACAATCACTCTTCCAATGCATACAGAAAAAATGAAATAATGTAAATTTGCCTCCCCATCACCATGTTCATGAGCAGGCTGTCCCTGTACCTGGGAAGGTAGTGACAGTGGCAGTCATAAAAACCAGGCAAATAAATAAGGAACTAGTGATTGCTGCAACAGATGAGCAAACTACCAAAGCAATGCATTTGACTTCCTAGTCCTAAAAGCCATGGGGAGAAGCAGCTTGGGTTGTTGCTAACAGTGGTTCAGCCTTTTTATAGCAAAATTGAGCAATGCTGTTTCACATCTCTGTCTTTCCTCTGGTGGTACTGTGTTGGTGTTCACAGCAACAGGTCAATCATTAAAACCTTATCTATCTTATTCCATATACAAAGACAACACCCAGTCCTTTGAACCTGCATCCACTGGAACCAGCAAAGGAAACATGGGTGCATGTACCTGAGTGCTTTGCCTTGGATCACATGTGAACTTTTGAAGTTCCCTACCTACTGTTTCAGTTCACATCAGGGAAAGGTCTCATCACACAGGTCAGATGCAGGTACAGTTCTCTTTGATTATTCCTGAAATATTTTTCACTCAGGCTTTCCAAAATACACCACTAATTTAATGGATTGCAGGAGACCAGAAGGTATTTTCCTGCTCAAGTGTGCCCTCCTTGTGGATTTTACAACATTCTTCACTTTGGGTTTGAACGAACTTGGAGTGAATACAAACCTTGCAAGAGCAGGGTGAAAACCCTCTGCAGAGGTTTTCCAATCACCTTCATGCAAGCCTGAAAGACTGCAGAGCAACAAGAGCTTTCCACCACACAACTCACTCAGATGTGCCACCTCTGTGCGCGGCTGCTGTATCACATTCACTCCCAGACACACAGACACCCTCTCCCTTGCCTGCTCCTGGCACCTTGTCCCCCATACCTGATC
This sequence comes from Sakesphorus luctuosus, assembly GCA_013396695.1. Taxonomy (NCBI): domain Eukaryota; kingdom Metazoa; phylum Chordata; class Aves; order Passeriformes; family Thamnophilidae; genus Sakesphorus; species Sakesphorus luctuosus. Next base: position 200,389 of record VWZD01013575.1, read on the forward strand.
ATGGTGACAAGGAAGTACTGGTGGGGTAAATGGCGCAAGAGTCAACGCACCTGGGTTTGGGTTCATCCCTGGCACACCACTTTCATGATGGGCAATAATCCTCTGGCATCATACCATAGCCTGGTCTGCCACCTGATGTGTAAATATTTAAAGGCTTCAGAGCCAGAGAACGTTTTTTTTTTCCTGCTGAGGAGGTTTCAGAGTCCTCTGCTTTTCTGCCTAGGGAGGAAACCCTTCACATGAGTTACCAGTCTTGAGGAGATGACTCTTGGTTCCCTTCCTCCTCCCAAAGGGTGACTGAGATAACTTAAAGAATTAGTAAAAGTGGTCTTGATATGATGCTGTAAAAGTGTAACTTAATGTGTTACAAGTTTGATGACAAGGTTTGCTCTATTACTGCATGGCACAATCATTTGAGCAATGATTTAAAACTACCAAGGTGCAAATTGAAGTTACCATGACAAAACCCAAGTAGCCAAGGCACGAATCAAAGTTACCATACTACAAGGTTATGTGTGATACTGGTCACTTACTGAAGATCTGCCATTGGTAAAATGTCTCTCTACTTTGACAATCAACTTTGAGATGTGTCCCAGCTCAAGAGGAGATCACTACCACGCAGGCAGGCCAAGAGAGCCCAAAGAAGGTTCCCTTAGGCTGTCACATTTATGGACTAAGGTGGTTGGCTCATAGTCAAACTTCACAATATGGGAAAGGTATACATGCGACTCATTATACTAACAACTTTCTTTGTTCCTTGATGAATAGGTCTTGGAAAAGCCACTGGCTGTTCATGTGTTAATTGCATGATCAGTGTCCCAATCTCATATGCATCCATGTCACTCTGCTCCTTTGCGGGTTTTCAGGAGCAGATTGAAATTACAGAAGTTCTTATCCTAGTCATGTCTCAGACCTTTACTTCCTTTTAAGCCTGTACCAAGCCACTGGTTAGGAGTTATATGTCTCCAAGGAGGCAGTGGCACAGTGCAGCTGAGGTCTGTAGTAGGGCAGTAAAAAGCTTCAGTCTTAACACCCCAAATTGAACTTCTATTGAAACAGGGTAGTGCCTTTCTCAATGAACTTCTGGTTCTTAAGATTTTATTTTTATTTAAGAAAAGCTGTCACAGCCATCAACATACCCCTGCATTGTGGTTCAAATTTAAATTTAAATTATAATTTTATAGTTTTAGGGGAAATGTCATGCTCCAAATAAAAACCTATTTCCATTGTTTCTGGTTGGTGCTTTCTTTTATGCTTATTCTTATGAGGTTTTGTCTGTCTGTTTGAGATTCTGCCTTTGTGCAGTGTTTAGAAACCAAGATGGTTTCTAAAACCTTATTTCCCTGCAAATAGAACAACAACCACAACATTTCCGCTACAGCTCTCTCAGGATTAACAGGTATGACTCAATTTTTTTTAAGATTCCCTGTGAAAATGAACTTTTGCCATGAGGCCACCATGTGGCAGAGAGGGACAGACCTCTGTTCACCCATGGGAGATGGCTCTTCATGGCTTGAGAGGAAAAAAAAGTTCCATGTGGGACAAGCCACCCTCTCTCCATTTTCCCTGCACTGGCTGATATGATCTGCCTCACGTACCCACTGCCAGTGCCTGTTTTGGCTGGCTTGTCTGCTGACAAATGACCCAAAACACATGTGCAGAAACAGGGCCAAAATACTGCTCATGGCAGAACTCCAGCCGACAGCTCCCAGCCTGGAATAGCCTCCTGGCAGCTGGTGGGCGGCAGCGGCTGCCTCCTCTGCCTACAGCTCCAGGGCGACCCAGCATGACTTTTGGGGAGAAAGGCTCCCGGGGTAGGATCCCTTTCACTTAAGTTTAGATGCTTACAGCCTGCAGCTGAAAGAGCTGGCCAGGGTCCTCTGTAGAGGCAAGCAGGCACTTTCACAGGGCATGTCACCTCAGCCCAGGTTAGATGAAGGTCAGATGAAGTGGTCTGGAAACACCAGTTGTTTCATTGACTATAAAAGGGTTCTCAGCAGCCAGCTCTGGGATAGGATACAAAATCCCTGAGGTTTGGTCCTTTGCCTAAGCACAGATGTCCAATATCTGCTTGGCCTGCAGCTGCTGACACCTAAAAGTCTTTCTTGTTCCCAGCTCTAGGCTGTCCCTTGCCAGGTGCCACAGGCCCCTCAGAGCAGGACACTGGCCGCCAAGTGATGGGCTTGCAGGGCAAGTCTTGCTCAGCCTCCTCCTGTGCTGGACTTTTGGAGGAGAGATGTGTTCAGTGGATGGCTACAGATGGGCACTGCCAGGGGACACCACATTCATGGTAAAATTTACAGAATTGCCCACAATATTTTAGTACTGGAAGTACATATTTTTTCTTTTTTTCTTAAATTTGTTTTTTCTTTCTTGCTTCCTTTTTCATACAGATAAATTTGGGAAGGTTAAGCTTTATTTGTCTGCTTCTAATTAATAAATCAAAAGGCAAAACTTTGACATTCAAATGATTCCCAAACCCTTCTTTCAAGACATGAGACCACAAAACCTTCTCATCCACCCAGCTTTTAGAAAAAAATATAAGTGTTAAAAGAACTTTCTACAACTTCTTTATCCAAAGACTACTGAACTGTTTGAGCTGAAACTTTCTTACTATCTCTGGGACCCAAATAACAGAGCATATGAAATGTGATCCTGAACAATTAAAACCTGGTAAAGTTTAAGGAACTAAAAACAGGAAATAAAAACATAAAGGAAATGGCTGGGCATATTTATTTGCAGTAGGAATAGCTTGCCACTTAATACTAATAATGATCATGTTCATATTGGTTTAACCAGGTGCAAAATGGGATTATTGTCTCATTTGCGACATGTAATCAATAGGGAAAGAATGGCAGGAAGCCTCCACTGATTAGAAACAACTCAGATCCCAGGAAACTATGCCTTTATTCACGCTCCAAAATCTCACTTCTCACTTTGCCTGCAAGTCCCCTGCCCCCCCGCTCCCGCTCCCATGTAACGAGGTGCAGTGATGGCAGAAAGACCTGCTGCCAACAGTGACCCGAAAGCTTGTGGGTTCAAGCCCTGCCCTTGCTTTCCCTTTTAGAGAAGTGCACAGTCACACCCCTACGCCACGGCTCGTTAGTCAGCATTTCCTCACGCTGTAAGCATTTCCATCACTGTGTTTCTAAAAAGCAGGGCTGTCGTCAGCGCGGTGCTTTCAGGCTACAGAGGAGAACGCTCAGCCTTTTCCATTTCAGGCGTGGCTACACCCCTGCCTCTGCTGGAGCTGCAACAGCCTTTCTCTGTTTCGTTCAGAAAGCATCCCAGTTCTGGGAAACTGCAAAACTTAACAACAACAACAATAACAAAAAAAAAAAAAAAAGGGCCTATCCCATATCTTTATCTAGCACCTATTTTTTCAAGAAACCACAAAGTCTATAGTCCCAGTGCTTAATCCTGGGGAAAGCCAGGCAGGCAGCTTTCTAGTGTTTCGGCCTCCTAGGGCACCTGTGGGTTTTGCTGTGACATATTGACTATGATTTAAAAAAAAAAAGTTTCCCTAAAAAGTTTTGTCTTACGGTGTCCTGACACCAATCTAGTAAATGCTTTATCCACTCTGATTCTGAGCATTCTGTGATGACTGAACTGTGAGTGGTTCAGGGACTGGAGACTGATGAAGAAGAGAAAGCTGATTTTTGAAGGAATTTCCAATTTAGACCTATTTTGTTGACATAATAAAGAAAACACTTAAGCTTTTCCTCTTCTATTTTAAAAAGTCAGTCATTTCCTTCTTATATTTTATCAGGAAAAAATAGGAGGAAACCCACATTCTCACACCCTTAGTATTGAGAAAACTCCTTAGCAATCCTAACAAACATTGTTTTTCTCTCAAATATTGTTCAAATATTGTTTAATAATTTAAAATGAGACAGGAATTCAGCTGGGTAAGAAATTAAAACTTGTAATACTAAAACTGATAGTTTTCCCTCCCTTTCATCTGTTGCAATGCCACCAGCTTTCTGGCTGTCCAGCAGCCAAAGCACCTTCAAGGATTTCTAAAAAAGCAAGAAAGGCAGGCAGGAAGTTTTCTGAAAAAGAATGTTTCAGGGCATCCTTATGTACATCAAAAAATGCAAAAACAAAACAGAAAATCCCTTACCCCAAACATTGTTTGGTTTATATTTTTAGTTTAGCCCTGAGGTTCGTGGCCAAGATAGGAAAGCAGACAAATCTTTTGCTGGCTCTGCTACAAGTCCCTCTTTAACTGTGGGAAGATTAATGAACGTCTCTGATTTTTCCATGTTCTCATATGTGCTATATACATACATATTATCAGACAGGAGAAGCTTGAAGTCTATAAATGACTCTAAAGTCTTAAATCTCAGTCTCTACCAAAGTGTCTAAAATAACTGAATGTTGTTTTCATGAAATAGCTGTTATTAAAATAGCCACAAGAAAGGAAAGAGGGGGCAGCAGACAGTTGCACCCAGGTGAATGCTCCAGCCTCTGGGCAGCAATACAGTGCTGTGTCCCCTCTGCCACCCTTACCCAGCACCTTTTGAAGTGTCCCTGCCAAACAGCACAGTTTTCACAGCAAGACAAGACATCACATCAGTGATGCCTGCTATCCTAGGATCTCTTACTCTATTTCTTGCTCCTGGCCTGTATAAATCCCTGTGTGGACCTCTGGATGAATTAAGTGGCTCAAACATGGCTCAAGGAAAACTTTTATTTTTTTTTCCACTGAACTCCAAATTTTTCTCTTTCTCCTCTTATCATATGACTGAACCATAAAAATACCATGATTTTCTTTTACAAAGCTGGTAAATCTGCAGGCCAAGTGGGAAAAAGTAAAAAAAAAAAAAGGAAAATAATAAAAAATAGCAACAGAAATGGAAAAAAAGCTGTGGTAAATGAAGCCATTACAGAGTTCATCCACAGTAATTACAGGATGAGCCAATGCAGGCCAGTACTTTGAAGGGGAAGGCAGTCAGTCTGCTTAATTACTGCATTAAATGGAAATAGGTCAGTTCATGGCTACTCTACAAAACCAGTCATGATGCATAGACTTGCAAATGTGGGAGAATTGAAACTGGTACATCTGGCAAGTGCAACACTATCCAGAACAGCCTTTGCTTGTCACCCTTAGCTGAAAACACACCTCTTGGCAGAGCCATTCTGACCCTCTGCCACCCCATGCAGCCTGGTTATGTGGTGCCAACTGGAAATGGGAGAAAGCAATAGCACCTCATAATGTAGTGGTTTTAGCTAAGCCTCAAATTAGCAGGCTCAGAGAATCTACGTAAATTAGTAGAGACAGCTCTCACCTGACTGGGTAACCAAGGAAGTATTTCATACCAGATGACGCAAACGTAAGATATGATGCAGCAGTGGGAAGTGTTAGCTCAGTTTCACCATGGCTGAAGTACAGAAGAGACGTGCTACCGCTGTTCTGCCCTGTTAGGTCTTGCTCGTGCTGTTGCCGCTCCTTGCCTTTTGTTTGAGTTCAGAGAAGTAGAAATATTTTGTTGTTACTCTTTCTGTTTCTTGCTAAGTGTCTTTTAGAGAGCTTATGAATCTAGACTAATATACTTTGTATTAATTGGAGAGTGGGAGGTTATTGTTATATGTAACTTGTGTCAGTGTGTGTTATACTGTAGTTTTCTCTTAATTTTCTCTTTTCTGTATAAATACATGTAGTTAGTTTCAGCATAAACCTAGTTTAAAAAGTTTTTTTTCCCTCTCCCTCTTCTTTTTCTCTTAGCTAGTTGAGAAGAAGAAGAACCCTTTTTTCTCTGTTCTTAGGCAGTTAGCATTTTGCCAGCTCAACCCAAGACACATAATGACCCCCAGTGACCACTTTTTGAGTAAGGCTTGGGAGTGAGTCTCCTGTCTTGTTGCTTAAGGAAATTTTTATTTCTGCTAACTTTTTTTCCTGTTGCACTGCCCAAAGTACTCACCCAGGAGGAGAGAGATGTGAGCCTTTTGTCTTTCACAGCTGCAGGGACTTTCGAACATTCATTTCCCATTGCTCCAACAAATATCAATCAAGGCAGTGGCAAAATCATGTATTACCTTCCCAGCTAAAACTATAAAGAAAAGGGATTCCTAAAAAAAGAAACAGGGATCTTATAGCAAGTAGGACATCTACTTGGGAGCAGGAGATGTGGGAGTTTGTTTTCTCTCCTGCCATCCCCACACAATACAATTTTTTCCCTTTAATTGAGCCAATGTTTACTTAATACAAAACTCATAAACAGCCTGGAGAGTGGAAACAAATGAGCAGCGACCAAGCTGTTACAGGAAGGGTACCAGGCTGGGTATTATGAAACCCATTCCAGCACCTGCTGAACACCTGAACCTCCCTATGATTTTGCCCCTTTCTCCTGCTCCCTCAGTACAATCCCTTATTGCAAGGGTGGAAGGAAACTGGCTGAGGTCAGCATGATTTGGGGCTCAATTTACCACCAAACATGCCCTGATGACATCAGCATGTGCAGCAGCACAACAGGAGAGGATGTGCAAAGTGGTGGTGAGTACCCACTGCCCACATGTACATCCTGAGGAAGCTATTTCTGCTTATAGGTGGGTCCTCTGGGCCCAGGTGTCTTGTTTGCCACCATGGAAGCTCTGTGATGGGAGCCAGAATACTGTAAGTTGAACTATCCAGATGTGCTATGAAAATGCTCCCTTGAGCTAAACTAAACTGCTGATGAAGACAGCCTCAGATTTCTTTTATCACTCTTCATGAAAAAGAGGAATTTTCCACATCATTCCATGTAAATTAGGGTTTGGGTTGGTTTTCTCCCTCCCCACCCCCCCCTTTTTTTTGTTTGTTGGTTTGTTTGTTTAAGGTATGGCATTGCAACTATAATTAGGTAGCAGTTCTGGACACAACAAATTCCTTTGGGGGACTGTACACAAGATTAAATATGTAAGCTATGAAAGGTCAAGACAAGGGAAGGCATAAACAAGAAGACAAATCATAGTACCCTGCAGATTTCAATGCCTAAGGTGGGAGGGAAGCACTAGGTACCTTTGATTCTCAACATTCAAGGTAAAGAAATTACTGTTTTTATTCACAGTTCGAACTTGTTAGGATACCCAGACATTATCAAGTGGACTATTTCTTCTGAGGTAAAATCAATGTCCTTAAATTATTAGTGCCAACAAAATAATTTGAGAAGTTTGTGATCATTAGCACAAATTCCCTGGTCAAACTTAAAAAGCAGATAAATTAGTAGAGAAGTTAAGAAAAGGGGTCAGTAAATACCCCAGAAACTTTGCAATTTTATTTTGTTTGCTTATATGTTCATTTGAAAACCCGTGGAGCTGCTCTCGCCAAAGAACCATTAAGTGAATTGTTGATTTCATCCCTTCAGTTGTAATATTTCAGGGGAAGTGAAAGGCTCTGGAGCTGTGTATAAATCAGGCAGATGCCTTCTTTCATTCTGTCCTGTCACTCCTGTCTCTCAGTGGTGCTCTCCAAGTCGATCAGGCTTGACAGTGGTGTCACATCTTATTCCTTTGCCTCCTCTCTTCAGCATCAGCATCACCAGGCTTCTACTGATCTGCATGGGATTTGGACAGCTTAGATTGACTGCATGACCCTCCAAGCAGTCACAGGAAGCAACCCCTCAGTGACATCAATGGCACAGAAACATTGCCCTTGGCAGAAAATAGCTAAATCGCATTCTGAGAGTGTTTAATGAGTTCAAGGAGAGGCTGGTTTGTATTTTTTTACCAAAATCCAACAAAATGATGGTTTTCATACATCACTGTGATTTGTCAGGTTGACTGCAACTCCCCCACTGAGATGCAACACTGACCTCAGTGCTTCCCCACAGCTTTAACAGCTCCTGACCTCTGAATCTGATAATGTGATTCCTCCATACTTGTTAATAAAAACGATATACCTGAGTAACAAATTACGGTGCTTGCTAATGCAGCAGTGGGCTGTTAGGTCGTTTTGAGTTTGGTGATGACTTCAGACTCTGAGGTTCCCCAGCACATTACTGAAAAAGATCGTAACATAACATCAGATAGTCTCTTTAGGGGTTATTCCACTGCAATTTGCTGAGTGTTGTGATGATGCCATTTGTTGTCTGGTTACCTTTGGTAAATCTCCTACATCTGAGATCCTAGGCAAATTGTAGTATCTACTAACCTTATAATTCATCACAGAATCATAAAATAGTTTGGGTTCAAAGGGACCTTAAAGGTCATGTAGTTCCAACCCCTCTGCCATGGGCAGAGACATCTCCCACCAGACCAGGTTGCTCAAGGCCTTGAACATTTCCAGGGATGGGGCATCCACAGCTTCTGTGGGCAACCTGTACCAATGTCTCACCATTTTCACAGTAAAAAACTTCTTCCTATCTGATCTGAACCTACTCTCTTTCAGTTTGAAGCCATTTCCCCTTGTCCTGTCACTACAGCTCATTTCTGGCTTCCTTGTAGGCCCCTTCAGGTACTGGAAGGTTGCTATGAGGTCTCCACGCTGAACAGCCCCAACTTCTCTCTCTCTAGGCTGAACAGCCCCAACTTTCTCAGCCTGTCTTCATAGGGGAGGTGCTCTAGTCCCCTCATCAACTTCATGGCCTCCTCTGGACCTGTTCCAACAGTTCCATGTCCTTCTTATGTTGGGGGCACCACGATTGTAAGCAGTATTCCAGGTGGGGTCTCACAAGAGCAGAGGATCTGGATCTGGAAGAGCATGCAAGAATGGTTGAAATCTCCCTCTGATATTACCAGGACTTTTACTGCTCACTACATGTCAAAAGTGACTTTTGAAAAAGTATATATTGGAAATCAAAATTTCCACTGACTTCAGGAATCTCTCCTGAGTAAAGAAGAGAAATGGCTTTGTTGTTATAAGGCCAGTGGACAGATCTTATGGAGAATGCCAGAAGCAGGATGATAAAGCACTGATGTTCTTTCAGTCACCAAATCCTCCGCGAGTGACTCATTTGGTGTTGAGTTTGGGGTTAGCCCAGAACAGAATTCCTTGCAACAGCCAAAAGCAGATCACTGTAGAGAAATACCACAATACTTGCTTGTTGAGTATTGTCCTTGCTCCCAGCAACTTGTAGCTCGAGGACTTCGCAAGTTCTAAGTGGCATAACCATAGATTGATTTACCATCCATGAGTCTAACCTTGAACCCATATAAATTTTAAGCATTCATAACATCTTAGTATGAATAAAACTTAGTCTCTAAATATCTATGACTAATCAATCCTTTAAGCAGATTCATTGACTTCTGAACTCTCGTAACAGCACTTAATTTGACTATTAATTGAATTTACCAGTTTTCACTGCCAGTATTTTAACTCAAAGAAGTGTACATGATCTTCCCATCACTTGAATTCCTCATTAGGTTCAATGCATGACATGAAATACTAGTATGCAGGAGGTCAGGAAGGAACATCAGTGTTATGGTAAGGCCTGAAAAAATTAGCTCAGAAGGGCTTAAAGATCAGCCAATTAAGGAAGGAATGGGCACAATACAGAAAGCAAGTGAGTGACTTTATTCAGTCTTGTTGTTGATGTTGAGATGAAAAGAATACAGATATAAGAAGCAGGAATACAGATAAACCCTCATAGTAAAAGCCTTCTCTCTTCTAGACTTACAGAGGTTTAAACCATCACAGATGTGTGATCACATTGGTATGAAATGTGGTTGATGCATACACACAAAAAGATTCAAGAATCCTTGGTGACATTAGTGACAGTCACATTTTTAAGTGAAATACCAGTGCTTTCTGGTACTCCATATTAAATCTAACAACCTCAGGGATTGCTCATTTACTGTAGATAATGCCTTAGTGCCCCACAAGCATGCTGGCTTTTCATGGCCTTAAATCACAGGCTGACTTGTGTATTCTGCTATAGCAAGGTCAGCTTCTTTGCAGAATCTAACATGTGGGCAAAAATTAGCAGAAATATCAGTTTCAATGAATGTATTTTTTTTAGACAACCCAAATTGTCACTGGCAGAACTAGGCCTTAAATGCTACATGGGAATTAGCTTTCCTAAAAATTCAGCCACTGAACAGACTTGAGCAGATGACCGACAAACCATCTGTGAAACACTCAGCTTGGTGAACTAATTTGTTTAACTGTGACCCAAATAATGAAGTATACAGTGTTATTTGTCAATTAGTGCTGTACCACATAGCAAGAAGGTTATGCAAAACAAGAAGCCACTTGCAAAGCAATAGAGATACCTACTATGAGTGCCAGGCACTAAACTCCCCATCTTTTCAAGTCTTCTGATGACCTGTACTACTAATGTTGGAAGATGATGCTTGTCAGCCAAGAACTACATTAGAGTCCATAACTGAATTTCAAGAGTTGTCAAGAGCAGCCTAATCAAATAGCTGCTACTGGAAGTGATATATGAAAGAAAGAATAAAAGAAAGTTCTGGCCTTGCAGGAAGCAAAGTATATTGCATGGTTTCCTTATGGCATTTCAAATCATATGTTCCATTTTTCTGGGCTACATTTGTCTGACACTCTTCTCTTGTATAATGATTCATTATATATAATTTATTCAAGGACTATAACTCACCTCTAAGTGCCCACAAATATTACTGCAGCTAGACATTTGCATTGTAAAACAAATGCATAATGCCAGTGTTTATGAAGGATCCTTTTATATTAGTTCTCTGACAGGAATGATAGATTTTTTTAAAAATAAAAACATTGGCCTTAAAATAATCTTAAAAATCTAGCACAGGAAACAATTAATAGCTCTTCCTTCCCTGTGTTTAGGTAATTTGACAATTTTAGGGAGGCCTGGGTAGCAAAATATTCCTTGGCCATTTCTAACTGATACAGATATAATGCTGTTACATCAGTACTACCAGGAATGTTCCCATGACTATGAGGGTAATATATAATATCCACCCTCCCACTGCTCTGCAAAAGCATGAGCCATTTCAGAGTGGAGCTCTAGAGGTGGTGGAAGGCAGACAAAGGACATTGCTCTGAGTGAAAAAGTGAAAGAAAAGCAGTCCCAACTGGAACAAAGGTTATGCATTGTGTCACTGCACTGAGTGGTGTTAATGAAATTGTGTGGGATACTGGCATCCTCCACTGACCCTGGTAAACTGGTATGTGGGTATGTAACAATTCTTAAAAAAAACCAGGCTAAATCCAGTGCAAGATGACAATATTTATCCAGGGCACATCAGGTTGTGAGAAGCTGGTACTGTAGTGGTGTCCTGACCTGTCTTGCTGCCACCCTCACTGGGCAGTTGTTCAGTCTGGAACAGAGACTGAAAGGAATATACTTTTCTCTCTTTCTGTGGTGATGAGAATTAGAGGTAACAGGATTAGCTGCAGGAAGGAACAGTTACGTCAAACTGTGGAAAAACATTTCTAACAGGATGGCAAAGCATTGTAATGGCACACGCAGGGGGGCTGTGATATCTCCAGTGATGCTCTCCAGACAGGCAAACTTTTAAGGACAGGTTAAAAAAATGACAGGTAATTCCAGCATCATTACTGCCACTGCATGAATAATTCAGTGCCCATGTTCAGCTATCTCTCCAGCCTAACCATGCTCAGCCACCATGTCCTGCTCTGGTACCTGCCTATTCTTCCAGTTGCAGCCTCACACCAGAGACACCTTGTCGCTGCCAACAAGAACTGCCACACAAGACAGATATTCCCACTCAGGACAGGATAGTGGATAAACTGGTCTCCCAGAGTGCTGCTAGTGTTTTTCTTCATTGATTTCTCTAACACACTTCAAGAAATCTTAATCCTTTTCTGTTGTTGACCCCTCACAGAGGGTGAAGATCTGCACTCAAGTCTACTGACCATTAATGGCCTGCAGTTTGGTACTTTTAACAGTGTTCAGGACATGTGATGGGCTGTAGGCCAAAACCACAGAAATGCATGCAGTGTCCCCAGATAGTGCTAAATAAAATGGAGACGATGATTCCTCAGCCCTCAGTTAAATAAACAGTGGCTGTTCATGACAGCAGGTACTGCAACAGGAAGGCTGCTCTGAATTAATTTCTCCTGCCTGCTACTCCCTGCCAGCTCTCTGGCAAGTCATTCATTTTCTCCCCACTGCTTTTGCTCCCCTTTTGCAGGCTGGGATAAACAGAATTCCTAATTGCACCAGGACACTGTGGGAACAGACAGGATCAGGTACTACCTTTGCCCATGTGTAGTTCTACCTTTAACTGCTCTCAAAGGAAATACGACTGCAGCTACACTATTGGTTTCATACTTATTTACACTTTAACACCATGTAACACTCCTTGTGGGTTAAATGGAATCCATCCTTTAACTCCGATTTGTTGTTACTGTACAACCTAGAGAACAACAACAATAACACCTGTGGGTTACCAAAATGCTTTATTATAGTAAAACACTGTACAGAGACAAGAGCCAATGGCTACATTTTATCTGTGCCATCATACCAAAAATACCTTTATTAATATTTTCCATTGGCTTAAAAAGGAAGTACTAAGAGAAATAATTTCATTATTAAAAAATATAGTGCTTTCTATTTATTTTGCTCTATATTAGAAAGACAAATATTGGGATAGTGATATGGCTTAAATATATTAAAAATTTTGCTCTGGGGAGCTTGTCTTCACCTCTGGCTAGACCACACTTGGAATGAGTTCAGGAATCTCTTTCTACATGACAGCAGGTATCAACCCACATTAGATGTAAATTCAGTATGTTCAACCAGCTTGCCTGAGCCAGGCAAGAAGAGCCACAGTCTGGAATGCCTATTCTACCATGGTTTTCTTTTCATGCATATTAAAATTTATCCAATATATTTTCTTATTTTTTTTATTCTGGATAATTCCAAGTTTGTCCTCCCTCTTTTTAACCATTGCATAGTAAAGAACAGACCACTGTTTTATCACAAAAAATCATTTTAGCTTTGTGAATTAACCACCATGGCTGGTTCTCTAAGTTTTGGGAAAAGTGAAGGAATGGAGAGAAAGAGTGACTCTAGAGAGCAATTCAGAATTCTTCCATTAAGATACCTGCACCAAATCATGTCCTGGAGAAATCTCTCTCTCTCTCTACTAACTACAGTGGAAGCCCAGGAAGATTTGGTGGAAAAAAATTAGCCCTTGTGAATCTGGAGTCCTACAGCATCCAAACCTCCTATTGTACTGCAACCCCTCTCTATGTCTAAGATGCATAGTTTGGTGTTTGCAGGCCTAAAGTTCTCTTATAAGTGGCATTTGTGCAGCAACTAAGGCAGCATAGTCAGGTTTAGCTGGGATTTCAGTGCTTCTCTGAATTACAGAGGAACTATTACCTACACTTAGCAGTTCCTGTTAGAAATTACCACAATATCATCAGGGAGGAAAAGGCTGCTACAAAAATGCACTGGATAAAAGGAAAATAGCCCTTCTAGTGAGCTGAAATACTCTGTCTAAAGATGACAGAAACAACAGCCTATCCTGCCTCAGGCCATTTGCTGGACATTATTCACAGCTGCCATGTGTATAACATTTTCAATCAACTGGCCAAAACTAGTATGTTGATAGTAAATTAGCAGTAGACAATCTGTAGTGCTGCATCCTTGTCCACATTCCTTGTAAAACCCTGAAAAACTGAGGCAGCATTGTATCACAGCTGCACAGTTTTGAAAACCCCTTGTTGAGGTTCTGCTACTCAAACTTGCTGCTCTGATATCCCAGGACATAAATGAGCACTGTGACAGTAAAAACACCTGGTCAATTCTTGCTTGTGTCACTTGAGCTCACCAGCAGTTAGGGCCAAGAAGGCATCATTACATTTTAAAAATACATATGTTCAAAAAAGACTAGGATCTTCATTGCTGATAGATTCATTTTCCTGGATATACTGGAGAATGTCCACTTCATTCATTGTCTGAATCCTGTTTTCATTTGGCTTTGCCAGTGAAGATGAATTAGCGCTCCTGGGGGCTACTGCTGGCTTCTGAGGCAGTGGTGGTTTTGGTGGTACCTTAGGTTTTGGTTTGGAGGTAACTTCCAAGAGTTTCTCAAAATCATCTGCAACTCTGGAATGAAAAGAAAACATCACTACAATCTTGTGTTTCTGAATTGCCTTTTTTTTTGTAAGAAAATGCAATCTTTCAAAATGCAACTTTCTGCAGGAAAGGATCTACTTTGATGAATTTCTCTTTCCACAGAAGCTTTCATAAAAACTGTCTTTTTATAATGTGGCTTTTTCAAGTAATTAATTTTACAGCATGTTTTCAAATGCCTAAATTAAAAGCATGTTGCAATTATCAAAAGAACTTAATTTTAGTTTGGGAACAAACGTTTTTAATTTGTGACAAGATGATTTGCTTCCCATAAATTTACATGGGAAAGCAAAATTTTTCTCATTCAGCTCTGCTTCCTCTTCATTCCCATTACCCAAACCTGAGATTGAGCATATCCATGCTCAATCATGAGAAACTGGAAACACTAATGGACTTAAAAATACTGCATGCACATTTGCTTCCAGGATACTGAAGAAGTTTTGTAACCTGTGACCATACACAACAACCCTTTCTTGTGATAATTTCCCTCTGTTTCCTAGTGAAATACCCCAGAACACCTCAAACAGTTCAGGATATTTTCTACCTGCATTGTTTGACCTTATCAGAGATGCAGCAGGTTGTGCGTGCCCAACTCTGTTCCCACATGAGTTGTTAAAGGTTTTGAGAGAATGCTTATAATAGATTGTCTTGTAATTCCAAGTTCTGTCTGCCTTTGAAAGTGAGTATGTGGAGGAAAGAAGAAGGATGCTGTCCAGTGGCTTCACTCACTGGGAACAGGATAACATGCAGGAGTCTAAGGAAAATGTCCTTTTAGTTTCTCCTTCTAAATGCCCTATAGGTAGGCAGTCCCCAGAGCACAAATGAGTCATTTCGTATCAGGTGTTTTTTTGGTTCTTCCACTCATTTGTCTTATGTAACTAGAATCATAGAATCCTGAGTTGGGAGGGATCTATCAGGATCATTGAGTCCAACTCCTGGTCCTGCACAGGACACCCAAAGAGTCACACTATGTGCCTGAGAGCATTGTCCAAAATGCTTTTGGAACTCTCTCAGGCTTGGTGCTGTGACCATTGCCGTGGGGAGCCTGTTCCAGTGCCCAATTACCCTCTAGGCTAAGAAACTTTTCCTGATGACCTGTTCATATCTTCCTCACTGCCAGCCAATGAGGTCATTTTTGGCGGAGTGTTACTCAGATCCTTGTGAAATCTGTTGACTAAATGGGACAGTGATTCCTCCCTTTCTCTCGCAGTTCACCAGAAGTCTAAGGAGAGATACTTAAAATGCCTCTAACACATGGCAGAACAAATGGCAGGGCTTTCTGCAGACAGTTAAAACAAAGTTAAGCTTTTTTATAATTTGGGAAGAAACTGATGGGGACAACTGTCCAGGACCATAGGGAACACGATCAACAGAAGAACCAGCCTCACAGAGACACTCTACTCCTCCATCCCTAATGAATATTGTTTCAATCCTAAAACCACTGGTACTTCAAAAGCTCCAGTCCCCTCTGCTAAGGATCCCACTATTACTAAGATAAACTGCATGATTTCAAGGATTTTCTTTTTGTGTTCACCCTCATTAAAAGCTGTGAGAAACTTACAACTGTACTGCCCAGGCTGAGAAAAACTCCCCTCACCATGACCCAGCCATAAAGTCAACATGGATTAGCCTACATTTTCTGCTGCACAGACAGTCAGAACTCTTTTAGGTAAAACCATTCCTGAAGTTAGATAGATCTTTTTGTGACTCCCAAAGGGAATCTAAAAAGACTCAGTCTTAACCAAGGCTATTCTTGTAAAATCAATTGTCTGAACAGTGATATCTAAAACTAGGAAATACCTAAACAGACCAACTGATGAACAGAGCAGTCCACTACCCCAGAGCTCTGCACCTTGGACTCTACCTGTGGTATTCCAGCAGGCAGCTCCTCAAATTTCATCCTCCAAATAACTCTGAAGATTATATTCTCTTTAATTTAGATAAGATTTCTGATGTCCTGTAGTTTCCATGATTCCCTGTGGGTGACACATCCCACTTAACTTACAAAACACATTCTATGTATTTCTGAATTTCTCATTTACATAGAAGAAATTAATTTCATTTAAGACCAGGCCTTTCTGTTTGATGCAAACGCTGATATCCAAGAGATATCCCACCTGTGATCACATTGCCAAGACATGTTCTTGTTCTCTTTGCTGTGTAATAAACAAAACATGTTAGGGCTGGTATTTCTGAAGTCTCGCTTGCTTTAGCTGATCTGATGCCTCCCTTCTTGGCATAAACAAATACTGAATGAATCAGTATCCATGTCATAAAGTTCTGGTCATAAATAACAGAAACTATAATAACCACAGAACAATACACAATATACATACAGACCATATGGGGGAAGTATGATTTTGAAGTTAAGTGCACTGCCCAGAAGGGGCAGCAGAAAATCCAGCTCATTAACCTCATCAGATGGTACACCTTCCCAAGTTCTCTAGAGCTGTGTAGCTCTATACTAACTTCTGTGCTAACTACAGCAACAAAATCACTCAGCACAGCCAAAAAATCCCCCCAAAAGGATCTAGTCCAATAGGTGGTTGTTTTTTTAGGCAGTGGGGGTTTGGTACAGCGCTTTTAAGCCAAAGATTCTGCTGGAGATGATTTTTCAAAGTCTGGAATCTGTTCACGTAATTCCCTGTTTTAGTCCTGGACTTTTTCAATACCTTGGTTAGATAGAAGTCTCTTACAGAGAACACAGCAGATAATATGTGGTCTTTGTCTCAAACTGCTTTTCAGTGCTGCAGTGATAGGCAAACTGTTTGATCCACTGCTGTTTGATCATGTGAGACACAACTGTCTTTGCAAAACCAAAGAGGTAAAATGCAAAATGCCTCAGGCAGAGAAAGAACAAGGACTACTATTTCTTGAGAAGCAAATGAATTGTTACAGTGCATAACTACTACCATATTTAACTCCAGGCCAGAAGGAGGAAGAAAAAATCAAGAGACTCTTCTGAAACAAGATTAAAGGAAGAACCTTCCCACCCCCATCTTTTTATAGACCACCAGGCACAGAATCCATGTAATTAATCATTCTTTAATTAGTCTCTTTTTCTGTAATGGAAAAGCAGTGCCACATTGTTTAAAATTTCTGCCATACTGTTGTGCTGATTCACAGATCCTATTGGTGGAAATTCTCTTTGTTTCCAGACACAGAAAGTAATCAAAACCCTTACTGAAGAAAGGCTGTCACAAAGCCCTACAACATGACTGCTGGCATGTGGACTTCAGGACAGAAAACGAGTTCTGACTTCTTGGAGACAGACGCAGCTGCCATCTGAACATCAACATTTTAGATGCCACTTCTCTGAAGTCCATCCTGTCTCTCTGGACAAGACCTTTGGGACAGTGATGACTATGTGCATGTACAGCATCTAACATGATGGGAACAATGACCTCTGCTCGCTGGGAATGCTCTAATGAGGAGAATCAGTTACTAAAGCCAGAGACAAAGACTCCCATAATTTGCTTAAGTATCCAAAAGGCTTATACTTGAAGCTCTGTTGTGCAATTAATAGCAGTGCTTGCAAAATAGACTTTTATCTTTCCCTATCTTACTATCTTTATTTTGTCTGGTGTTAATTTCAAGTACAAGAGATACCTTACTGAAGCCTTGAGGGGTGGTGTAATATCACATCTATAACTTGGGAAAAGGCTTGGGCCCAAAAATAGGCAGGAGCCTTAAAAGTATCTGTGGACCATCACTGCTCCTATGGTCAGCAGAGACAGTCTGATGTCTAGCAAGGGAAACACAGAGGCTGGAGTTAACCACAGGAATGCCAAGGACTGGGGGCCATGTAAAAGCTATCTCTCTTCCTGCTTCAGCTTTCCCCTGCAATCCATTACAGGTAAATTCTCAGTGGTATTTTAAGCAGGGCAAGGAAATGTGTCTGGACACTAGAATGTGAGAATGAGTACTGCTGAAATTCTACAAGAACCACTGGCACAGCTTTGGTCTGGGACAGATTAGCTCTCCTCTAAAAAACTCTGGCACAGCACAGGGACCATTCCCAGGAGGCAGCTGCATACACTCACCTTGTTCTGCAGTTGGAGAGAGTCCCAACAGCATGGATGCAGTCCATGGTGCTACCTGGCCAAGAGCCAGAGAACAGGCTCATTAGCACAGGTAAGTCCTACATGCACATGCCCACAGGCCCTTTTAGGAAAACAGCCTGCTGGTTACATCACTCACCCAGGAAATAAGTCAATTTTTCCAGTCTGAAGACATTTAAAACTTTGTCTCCTGATTCTCTAAAATGTTCCCTAATCACCAGACAAAGGCACAGCTGGGGCAGGGGAAACCAGGCAGCTTTTGCCTGCTGAGCCAATAATGTCTGTCAAAAATGCAAACAACCTGGAGCAAGGTGGTTAAAATCTGGTGAGTCTCAAGTCCAGTAAAAGCATCTCTTCCTAGACCAGGACTTGGGTCACCTCTCTGCACTATTCTAGACAACCCATACAAGTTCCTAAGGGAGGGGCAAGGATGCTTCCTGTCTGGCAAAAGCCTTTTTATTCTGTTGGCCAGATTTACTTTATAGCTGTTTCAGTGTTCATAGGTAGCATCCCTATATATGAAGAATTAAATGAAGAAAATAAATGCTTGAAAACGAACACAGAATTTATTTGTTTACCGTAACCTACTGCATCCAAATCAAAGATATTTCCCCACAGTTAGGTCACAGTTAGCAGACAAGAGAAACAGCCCTGGAGTCATCAGGAAAATTCTGACTCAGCAACTGCAACCTCCTCTACCACCTGCTCATCACCCACATAACCCTCTGCCCAAAGGATGGGGATTTAAATCCTCTGAAGCTTCTCAAGGCTCTTTCCCCAACTGTAGTGCTGTTTTTGCACCCCGAGGACAATGAGAAAGCATTGATGATGGAGACAGTGCCCCACATGACTTCTGGCTAGTATGGAGACTAAGTGTTATTCTCTGAATTCACCATCTGCTAATGCCTGCTGAAAGGAGATCACACCAACTTTTTCTGTCTCAGGAGTGGCAACAGTGCCTTGGCAAAACTGAAGCTGACAAACCTCTAGTCACAGAATCTTCTGAGTTGGAAGAGATCCACAAAGATCAAGTCCAACCCTTCAGTGAATGGTCCATATGGGGATCAAACCCATGACCTTGGCATTATTAACACCACACTCTAACCAACTGAGCTGATCTCGGCGTCTGTATGGACTGAATATGTTGGGAATGGACAGTGCTGGATGTGGTTTCCTAAACAGCTTCAGCCTCTAACCCTATAATGCTCCTGAAAGGGTCATCAGTGTAATCCTAAGAAACAACAAACCAGGTCTGCCATTACAGGGCAGCAGAACTGGGATCCTGCTGCTGCTGCTGCTGCTTTTCTCAGCACTGGAAAAAGACAAATGTTGTGCTGACAGCTGCTTCCTTCCATCCCAGCTCCCTATTCATTATCAAAGGTGAAGCTAATTAAATCTCTCCTAAAAAGCTGCTCAGACAACAGCGATAATTATTTCAGGCTAGGATGTGTGATAATTTATGTAATTCTGTGGGCCCACAGAGCTGCTGCAACATTCACAGGATCAATTCTAGCATTGGTTTTCCACAAAAACCTGATCCATCACACCAGACAGGCATGATTTAGATTAATGAGGTAGAGGATACATGCCTGCAGGGCTATGATCTCACTGGCATAAGGGAGTCATGGTGGGATGGCTCCTATGACTAGAGTGTTGGAATGAAAAGATACAGGCTCTTTAGGAACAACACGCAGGGGAGGCAAGAAGGGACTGTCACTCTCTGTATCAATGGAGCTCAGCCTGGGAAAGTACGAGGAGCCACCTAGAAACTTTTGGGTCAGGACTGAAGGGAGGGCAGGGACAGGTGACATTATAGCAGGGGTCTGTTGTAGGTGACCTGGCCAGGAAGACTACATGGATAAGGTCCTCTATAGACCCAGCAGCCTCATGTTCATAAACCTTGGTCCTCACAGAGGACTTCAACCACCCCGACATATGTTCGAAGGACAACCAGCAGGCCAAAAGCAATCCAGGATGTTCTGGAATGCGTTGAGGCCAACTTACTTCTCCAAGTGACAGAGGAGCCAACAAGGAGAGGTGCTATGCTGGATCTTATTCTCATCAACAAGGAGGGGCTGGTGGGGAACGTGAAGCTCAAGGGCAGCATTGGCTGCAATGACCATGTAATGGTGGAGTTTCAGTCTCTCAGGGCAATTCAAGAGTGTGCATAGCAAGCTCACTTCCCTGGATTTCAAAAGAGCAGTCTTCAGGGATCTGCTTGGTGGAGTACCATGGGATAAAGCCCTGGAGAGAAAAGGGGCCCAAAATACCTGGTAAATATTCAAGAATAACCTGCTCCAAACTCAGGAGCAATGCATTCCAACAAAGAGAAATCAGGCAAAACCACCTGGTTACCTATCCCTCTCTTTCTCAAAGCACACTCCACGAAGGAAGAGCATGACATGCTCCTGTTTTCCTGCAGGCAACACAATGGGACTTGACCTTGTGGGTTCCTACCACAGCAATTATCCCTTTTCCACAGGTTCTGGAAGGACATGAAGTATAGACACGTCACTAATGTATCATGGTGGACCTAGCGGTAGGAAACAGTGCCTGCATCTACAATGCCAGTGGTTAGGGTTGAGATAGCTCAGCAAGATTTCCCATCACCATCACTAAATAACTGTCAGTAGGCCAAGAAATTAGTAACCAGTAAAAGGCTGGTCAATGGATGAGAAGAGGGAAGATATTTGTTTGAATGGACATGGGTATTTTGCCATAAAAAGAAATCCTCCATTATATTTACAAAGAAGTTGTTTCTTCTCAATGCTTGTGGTGATTCTATTTAAAACAGTAATAATTCTCATTTCATATGAGTGGATATTCACAGAGAACACAGCCTTCAGTTTGCTATAAGAACATTTATCATATTCTCTTCTCCCTCACGTTGTGACAAGCACAGCCCACGCACATTTTGCAGACTCATTTGTCTCCCTAACAGTCTCTGCCTTAAGAGTTACAGTCACTGCTGAGGATTCACTGCTCTGCTGCTGCTGCTACAACCACCTAGGTACCATAAAGAC